>JAXDDW010000002.1:4890000-5040000 GCA_034670385.1 Hoplostethus mediterraneus
GAGAAACAGGAGAAACGGCGGGGGAAACGGAAACGAGAGGCAGCGAGACAGGAGCCGTGTCAGCTGGCCTCCCATCAGCTCAGAGATGGGAACGCTATACAGCGGGAGGAACGGGAGGGAGCAGGGAGGTGACAGGGTGTCAGGGCGCTGTCACTTCCCGGCACTACGTTTCTTTGTAGCGGAGGAAGGAAAATGGCTCCCCGAGGTCAAAAAGCCACCATCAAACTGTTGTACCTTTGAGAAAAAAAAGAATAGAGAGAATCTTTTTTTATGTCCAGATCTTTCGGTCTCAGCTCTTTCTAACTTTTTAATGCCGTCAATTTTCCTCTCTCCATCTCTTTATCATGATACGTCATTCCCCCGTCCTCTTGGCAGTAAGCCCCTGTAAATGTGTTTGGCAGCGGGCCCCAGGATCATGAGGCTGTGAACTGTTTTAGTCCCTGATGGCCAGATTCCCTCCTACAAACAAATTCTCTGTTTAAAGTAATAATCTGCAGCATTTCCCCATATATCAATGTCCACCGTTTTGCTGCTTTCTGAAATAGAAGAAGTACACAGTAAAGGCCAACAATCAAGGAAAAAGACATCACAAGTAGTGGACACACTGTTTCATTGCAAAGTAATCTGTGTGTAGTGCATAATGAACGCTCTGCACCAAAGATGTCGACCAAATTAAAAAATAATATTTGTAACTACCTCTAATTATCAGGCATTTAGATGTGTCAGTAAGTGTTAAATGGTGTTTAGAAAACAAATACAAGGCTAAAATAAATAACCATGCATGGTTACTCCTCCAACACCTTCACATTACTTGTGTTTCAGTGGAGCACCAAATAATGTTTAGACATCAGCACTATAAATGAAGCCACACAGGATTAGAGAGACAGTAAAGACAGCACGGCTTGATTGAGCAAGTTACTCATCATTTATATGCAGTGCTTATATGAGATGAGCAAATAATAGAGATAAAAATAATGTAGTTGTTTTTGCTTTTTACTGCAATGTAAATATAATAGTAACAATGGAAAAATAAATGGATTGATAAATACTTTTTATCTGGACATTTAAAGGTGAAATGTCTTAACCCATAATCACATGCTGAATAAGAAAATCCAAGCAGATTATTGTTGTTTCAGTGTTACGCATACTGTAGATCAAAATATATATCTAGATTTATAAATGTTCATAAATGTTAAACATCATGCCACTCTAAAGATCAGTCGCCATTGGAGAACGTAAATAAATGCTTTGGGTGCGTAAACATTTCCAACCCCGGAGCAGATCATAGTGTTCATAATGTTGAAGAAAAAAGCGGCACATGCCAGTTACATGCCAGCTTTTAGCATAGCGGGGCTCTTGGCTGCCCTCTTCACGCACCAAGCCCACCTCCAGCACCACATAAGCACCCTAATTGTGGTGCCACTTCCCATTACACATGTCATTCCTCATGCCACGCTCCCATGCCCATGTGCCTGGGCCCTGCCCGGCCAGATGCTCAGATCGGGGTGGCAAGCAAAGAGCAAAGGGGGCAAAGTGTCACCGTTCCCGTGGGTGAGATGTCACCTGAAGTGTCACGATGGAAGATGAATATCCAATTTGGTAAAAGAAAAAAATGCAATAATGATATGATATGATTTTTTTCCCCTCAATTCAATACTTCTATATTGGGAAAACCAAATCTTTCCTGAAGTTCATCATCTACTATCTCTATCTCTAAACTATAAGGGTATATAAGAGTTACCTAATATCCTATAAAAAGTATGATTACTTGTTGGGTATCTTTTATTTTGTATCAGATGTATTTTTGGATTTCTCATTTTTGAACAAAACTCTTTACATGCAGTTTCTCATACTTTCCCAGGTTTTTCAAGAACTGAACATACAATCAGAGCAAAGCACTATCAGTCCTCAGCCTCTGGGCAGGCACATCTGTAAAACAGTGGTAAGTACATGAAGAATACATTTGAACAGCTTAATATCAGACAGCTTTTGTTCTGTCTCATTACCTTGGCAAATGTAATCCAGGACCCCAAAAGATTCCCCTCCTTTTGAGCACATATACTCCCTGTGGTAGTATTTCCTCTATACACTCCTTCCATTCTAGCAGGACCTGACAACTCCTCCACCCCCACCTGCCACCACTTGCACAAAGCAGAAACTATATTCAGCAAATGAGGCAGGGAGCGGAGTCCATGGTTGAGTGGTCCTAAGGCGAAGGCGAAGGCCGTGTCCAGGGGAGCTGGAGGGAGGAACCAGAAGCCTGTTAAAATGAGCGTTTCACAGCCGTGATGACCTCACTTCCTGCCGGGCAAATCTTGCGGGGTGACCTCATGTTGTCGCTCGTAGGTGTAGAGGAGCGATGGGCCGAGCCGGGAGGCCGACATGAACAGGACGGTGCTTCATGGGTAACAAGATTGTAGACTGGAAATAACATTTTGACATGAAGAGGTTTTTTGTCCTGTCCTGCTCGTTCAGACTGGAATTCAACAAACATGCGTAGGTGTGAGCACACATCGCTGAGAGAGGGAGAGAGAGAGAGAGAGAGAGAGAGACAGAGAGAGAGAGAGAGAGACTCTGCCGGTTTAATAACACAACAGTGATTCAACCTATACATTTGCTGTTCTCAGGCGTCGGGTAATACTGGGGAAAACACAACAGCTTGCATTTTGCATTTTTATGTTTGTGCTGGCAGCCATATTGGTTTATTTGGAATAAACAGAAGAAGAAGAAGAAGAACTGGGTAGTTAGCATGAGCAGCGATAGCCACCATGGCTGAAGAGACAAAGCAAAAGAAAAGAAAAGCAAAGAGCGTCACACACAGAAACTCAAACTTCATCACCAGAAAATTCACAACAGTATTGGCTTCACTGTTTGATTGACAGCAATGATTGCTTAGCAACAAAGATGTTGCCAAAATGTAAAAAAAAGAGAGTATTTTACAGATTGGCTTTTTTTAAATTTCATTTTCTATACATTTCCCATTGGAGGAGGGAGGCGGAGGCTGAGGTGTCTGGTCAGTACAGGGGGAAGGAGAGATAAAGGCATTATTTCAAATTGCAATGAAAAATTGATCAGAAAAAAATGAACCTTTGATCTTTTGGGCTGGAGACAGCAAGGTCACATCTTTCTGGCCATAACATTGTACTCCAGACATGAAACCTTGCAATGTGATCACTCTTCAGATCATCCCAACTACGCAGCACGTTGATCTGATTCTGACTCAAACAGTGGAAAGTTTTAAGTTTCGATTCCACACTCAGTAATGCTCGTCGATAACGATGATGCTACCGATTCCCCCCCTGCAACCGCGCATAAACTTTTATTCATCTGAATCATAATCTGTGAAACGTGGTTCATAAAACAAATTGTCATTATAAAAGACGTAAAGACATTTTGCGACCGGGAGATAGATCGCGGAGGGTGAGATAGTTAAAAAGGAGGAGATGGCATCGCCATGTGTGCAGAGCCTTTCCTGTGCCGCTTCCTCTTTTATGGTCTGACCTTTCTCTTAATTGGTTGCCATGTCTTTACATTGAGATTCTATTGGTCTCGCGGCCAAGTAATTTCTCCCCCTCTCCCAGCTAAGCGTCTCCCTCTGACCCATAAATTGGAAGCGCTTTAACCTTTCCTGAGTGCTCACTTTATAGTGCTCTCTTTATTCTTTTATTATGCAAATGGGATTGATTTGCGAATTGCAGAAATGACTCACAGCGCTCACACACACACACGCGCGCGCTCACACACACACACGCACGTGGTTTATTAAAGCCTTTCGCATTCTCAAAATTGTGTTTTCAAATTAATTTTGAAATCTCCGCTAAGCACGGCGGCGCGGGGGTGACAACTTTTGTACGGACAAATGACTGGAATGAGTCATGTTGTTCATGTTGTTCAACTCACATCAGCTAACGGGAGTAAATCACTTTGAAATAACAAAAGAGTGTAACGACTGAGCGGAGCACGCGCTGCAGTACAGCGCCTGTATCGCTGCAGACGCTGCAGACAGATAAATACCGTCTATTCGTTATGATCAGTAATCCTTAATTCACCTCAATTAGAAGGCATGTAACAGAAGTTATCCATGAAGTTATTCCATACAAAGCCGTTTGCGTGTGCATCAATCCAGCAGTCTATTACGCTTAACAAGGTTTATAATATATCTGCGCAAATCTGGGTTTGTGTGCTGGGGGTGTAATAAACTTGATGTATTGATATGTTTATTTCAATTTATTTCAAGACCTCATCCCGCGACTCTGACCCCCCCTGAAATCAATACCTTCATTTATGGTCCAACACCTTCAATCAATTCTGCCCCCGTTTCTCCCTCCACGATGGACTGCCTCTGAGTGGACACATGTAAGCAGGAGCAACCTTCCTCACTGGCTGCTCTCTCTCTCTCTCTCTCTCTCTCTGTGTGTGTGTGTGTGTGTGTGTTGCGGTGCAGTGGGAGGTGGAACCGGCTACTCAAATCCTAGATTGGCTGCCGGTCATCATCCTACAGAACCTTCCCGGCTCTTCGCTCTTCCCTGGCCTCCTTCTCCGCGTCCTCCCTCCCCACTTTCACCTCCCTCTGCTCTCCGCTCGTGACTGGCAGCTATATGGCTCTGATTCACGATAAACAAAAGCTCACAGCCAACGGCAGAATGAGAGAAGCACATTGCGGAACACAAATGCAAATCGCAACTTAGTTTTGTCGTGAGCTCCACTCTGTCTCGCAGTCGGTGCCGTACTTAGTGACGGACATGCACGATCTCGTCCGGCTGAACGCGTGGATATAGCGCGGCATCCCCTTTGACCACGCTGCAATATCACACACCAACATTAACAGAGACGTTAACGCCATGGGTCTGACACGTGAAGATTTAGCCGGTGTGCCGGGTCACCTCCTTCTTTTTTTTTTTTAAGAAAAGCACAAGGTTGAGGAAAGCTTGGAGGTTTTTATTCTTCTTCTAAAAAAAAAAAAAAAAGCATGCATGAGCTGGCAGTATTGCTCAAGCCGGCTTTTGCCTCCTCTGGATTTATTAGCCAATTTCCACTACCATTGTCTTTCACTTCAATCTCAGAAGTGAGGGTGCAGCAGGCGGAATATAGGGCCGCAATCATCCGAGTCTGTGGCGACAAAACCTCCAGCGCTCGCACCTGGAACTCAATAGATATTCATGAACATTCTCGTATTTAGAGAAGGAAATAACTTAATACCGACAGTGTCGATGGAATAATAGCCATTTCCTGCCTGACTTGCAGCCCCTCAGAAAATGAGATTGCGCCGGCCGTCATTTTTCTTGTCTGCTGGGTGTTTCCACGCCGAGGTCTATGGCTGCGGCTACGCTCCCTGCATCGGCAATGAGGTGGAGATAGAAAAGGGGAGGAAGAAAGAGAGAGCGAGAGTGAGCGCGAGAGAGAGAATAAGAGCAAGGGTGAGCGAGAGAGAGAGAGAGAGAGAGAGAGAGCGAGGCGAAGATGGAAGGGAAGGAGAGGGAGACGGAGGATTTGTTGTCCGAGTTACCCTGAATAGAAAATGGAGGTTAAATAGAAAATAAAAAACGTTAAGTACAACCGAATCGGAAGGATTGTCATTTTCTAAAACACTAACAGCAGAGTGTCCCTCGCCCCGACCCGGGACCAGGCTTCCTGAGGTGAAGGACCTCCGAGGCTGCCAATGTAAACAGGACAGAACTCCAGCCCCGGCCCAGAGATGCTCCCCGGCTGAGACCAGGCAAATATTTCATCCGTACTATGATTAAGATTGATTACCTCTGCAAGGGGTGGGGGGGAGAGAGGGGAGGATATAAAAGTACCGTGTCCACCGAGGAGGCGAGAGGGAAAAAAAACACAGGAGGAGAGAGAGAGAGTGAGAGAAAAGAGATGGAGGAGGGAATTGAGCGACGTGAATGGCTGAACAATCCGAGAGACAAAGGAATGTTTGAAACGATTCCTTCAGCGTTCCTCCCGACAACACTCTCACAGAGGAGCGACATTCCCTCTCCTCCACCGTTAGTTTTTCTCCTCTTTGTTAGCGTTGCTTATCTCTCTGCTGTGACGAGGGGGCCCTTTGGATCCGATTCTGATTCAAAGCTCCGACGAGTTTGTGGTTTGGGGAGGTCTGTTCAGAGTCTGGTTGCTATGACTACTACTATGGTAAACAACCATAAACACTGAGCACGAGGAGAAAGGCGTCCGCTCCATAATTACTCTCTGCTCTCTCTTTCTTCTCTCTTCTTCCTTTCTTTCACTCGTCCCTGTGCCCTCGCTCTTCGCCAGTGTCCCGTCTGTCAGTGAGGTATCCTGTTGGGGTCCTACAGAGGCACACGGTGATGCATCACCTGACTGTAGACTCTCATCCACAGAGTGTATTTTTAGTGAAACAAATCCAAACTATCGTGTGTTTTCTTCATTAACCTGTCATGATGTTATAAATTTATGTTATAAACTTCTAGATATTCTCCGCTGTCACCAGACTATAAAAGAATTAGTAACTTTTCAATGCTCGTAGACAGAAAGAGACTGATGGCTTTGTGAGCCGGTTATTGCAGGTAAACCCCGCAAGTCCCCCTATTCCCCCGCGTGTCCCCACAGAGAGTTGCTAGAGCAAATCCCGGAATGGACGGCTGAGCTTTGGCCATTTCAGTGTGAGTTTCAGCTGGGCACACAGACGCTAGTCTGAGGAGGAAAGTCTTGCTATTTTTGGCAGACTGGAGGGGAGTTGAGAGAGTCCTCTCTGTGGGTTGTTCTGTGAGAAGCAGGCAGGGAGTGTGTGTGTGTGTGTGTGTGTGTGTGTGTGTGTGTGTGTGTGTGTGTCTAGGGTGTGTGTGTGGGGGATAATGGTGTGAATTTGTGCTGTAGGGAGAGTTTTTTAGAGCAAGTTCAGAGTTGCAATAATGAATGTGGACACACACACACACACACACAACACAGAGAAGGGGTAGGTATGGCGGAGGAGTGTGTAGTAGCGAGGTGGGGGAGGATGAGAGGAGAGAGTGTTTAAATTAATTTGATCTGCGATGCCTCAGAGACGGGGCCGACGTGAGCGAGCCATGCACCCGGACAGAAACCTGAGCAGATTGCACTGCTGCTTTGTATTCCACATTAATTGGCCTCTGAAGAGCGCCCTCCACCCCTCACAACACCACTGATGCACATTTTCTCCCCCTCAATTAAAAGTAAGTACCCCACGTGCAGCCCTCTCTCTCTCTCTCTCTCTCTCCCCATTCCCGGTGACTTCCCGCCCCCCCCCCCCCCCGCTCCCCTTGTTACCGGGAACAAACCCTCACAACAGAGAGGGAAAGTCGGCAGCAGACGGAATTAGTCAGGTTGAGTCTGTTGCGATTGTCGTTAATTCCAGTTAATACCCTTTAATACACTTTACTCCAATTGAACTGTTTGCTTAAAGTGGCAGAGAAGAGAAGGCGAATCCACCGTGTAAATAATCTCACACTTGTCCCAGGATTGTAAACAGTCTTGGATGAATTAGGTTTTGAGGTTTGAGAGTTATTGAGAGTTAACGAGTTTGAATTTGACCTCCTCAGTCACGTCATTCATAATGTCGTTCCTAGAATGAGTGTAGAATGAGAAGTGTTGCTAAATACAGATGATGATGATGAAAAGCTTCTGTCAGTATCAATTAAACCCAAAGCTGGGACTAAATAGAGTTCAAAAGTGTTACTGGTGAAATTGACCTTTAAAGGAAAAATCCACCCTAAAAAACGTCTCCAGTTTCTCCACTGACAGTCGCCTCAATAGACCACAATGCAACACAGCCACAAGGTGTTTTTTTTCCCTCAACGTGAAACACTCGCTGTCTTGCTTTTACTATCGCCATCATTCTTGATTGTAAAACCCAGCTGAATACAACAAAGGGCCGTTTTCTCTGGGGGCAGTCAAAATTGCATTCTGGGAAGTGTAGGAAATCACTAACTGACGTAGGAGTTGAGGGGAAAGTGGGTACAATAAAAAGGTACATTACATCACAACATAACTCCTGGGCTGTATTGAACTTCTCTGATTGATGATGTAGTGAAAGAAACATTTCAACAACCTCTTCAATCTGACCACTTGTGTGTTGATTGTTTTGACCTGCAGCTACAGAGGTTGATGATGAGGAGACACTGATGATTGTAGCGCGTGGTCCAATTCCAACTTTAAAAAACCCCCCCCGACATTTTAGCAGAATGAATTGACTTGCTGTGTCTTATATCCGTATCAACTACCGCGTTTCATCTTTTAGAGTGCATTACATGTCAAACGTGGTTCTCATAACCGGCCTGCTTGCTTGGTTGTTGTGTTCTTCACGAGCTGTGAATGCTCCCTGAACAGCAGGGGGCCAGTTTACAGCTCCACCTGTGCTGCTACTACACACAAGGCATACTCCTGCTCCCCAACCGCAACCCTGCATTAACACACTCACGGGAACATCACCAACAATAACAAGAGAGCTTCAATAAACAAACAAAAATAATAGCTCGACTCCAACTTACATCCAATCTGCGTTTGATCCGTCATACCATAACCTGCTCTGTAAAACCCATTGATGGAGAAGAAGCAAAGACTTCTGTCTTGGAGTAAAAATAGCAGAGAAGTGTCTGCAATTGACACATTTTTTTGCTGAGAGTTTAGAAGTTTGGAGGGGAAGTAAAATGTAGGATGAATCTATTTATTGAACAAAGGACAGCAAAACACCACAACAAACATCAAGCGAAAAACACTCAAGATCCAAGATATTTCAGTCAGGAGAGATGTGAAAATGTTCTCAGAGGAGAATTGCCCCTGTGGACGACAAATGCCAAAACAACTCTGACAGAGAAAGAAAGGAGGAAAATATGAGCGAACAGAAGGAACAACAATTATTTATGTAAATAATGTGCCATTGCTGCTTATAATTAGTGGGAAAATTAAGCAGAAAAGAAAGGAGAGAAGAAAAAAAAACATCATGCATGTCACCCAACTCATTTTTCCAATGCAAATGAACAATTGAAATTGTAAATGGAGGTGGTTGGTTGGGAATCGGGAGAGAGGGGGACTCTGTTTGTAATTCATTAGAAACAGATGCAGATGCAGTTTGACACAAAGGGCGAAGGCGACGGGAAGAAGAAAAAAAACAAAAAACGTTGTTGTTGATTGGTTGTTTTGGTCAGGGCGGCCTTCGAGCGCGAGAGGCTTTCACACGAGAGAGAGAGAGAGAGAGATAGAGAGAGAGAGAGAGAGAAAGAGCGAGCGGGTAGCAAACTAGTTGTGTGCGACTTTTACACACAGAAAAAACTTCTATTCCAGCGTGATACCTCTCAGAGTACACGCAAGAAAAACCCCAGCATGTCCAACGGAGTCACACACACACACACACACACACACACACACACACACACACACACACACACACACACACACACACACACATCCATTCCCATTCATTTCCAATTACCAGTATATATTCTGGTGTATTTGCTCTGCTCGTTGAATGAGCTGTATCAGCTAGTGTATATGCTGGCTGACCTGTGATATGCCCCCCCCGCTGCCATGCACACCCACCTACCCACGTCTAACCTGACACAATTATCAGACAGCATATCTCCCTTCCCCTGGTTGCAGGGTAGTGCAGAGGCAGTGTCAATGAGGGTGTGATAACTGTGAGAGTCTGCCTACATGTGTCTCCTGTCTGCTCGTCTCTCCCCCCCACTCTCTCTCTCTCTCTCTCTCTCTCTCTCTCGCTCACCAGCACCAGCAACCTCACACACACACACACACACACACACACACACACACCGCGACCTGCTTTTCCTTGCCCCCCCCCCCCCCCCCCCCCGCCCTCCTCTGTCGTCGGGAAGTGTTTTTTAAAAAGAAGAAGCGGGATCAAACAAAGTAGGAAAAATGCCTGTCTGGCGTTCCTCTGACAGCCCCGCGTTCCTGAACCCTTTTAAAAGCGGGAGCAGGCGGAAAAAAGAGAGAGAAAATAGGACATGTTTCGCACAATTTATGCAGCGTTAATTTTCCAGCCCCCGCGTCGACTGTTTACAGAGTCCTATGCATCTCAAACCTCTCTCTCTTGTTCTCGTCCCCCGCCCCCCCACCCCTATCTCTCAAACCGCAATCCCTCCCTTACTTTTTCCTCCCACCCCCTTTCACTTTCTGCGGTTTATGTTATTCTGATTTTTTCTTTTTTTTTTTTTTTTGTGTCACTAGTGAGGATGCTCTCCCTTGGGGTGGCTAAATTTACATCTCTCCATATGACAAACACAAACAAAGAAACAAATAAATCAAACGTAGAGGTAGAGAGAGGGAAAGGGGGCAGGAAGTTGAGAGGGAGTGGAGGAGGGAGAGGACAAAAAAAAAACGCTGGATTTTTTTTTTTATCAGTCGGTCGACGGTATAGTCTTATTGATCAGCTCTCAACAGATTATAGCTGTGCAGCGCCGATACGCCGCACCATCACACCACCACCTCGAATAAAGGCTTCGTCTTTATTTGAAAGCACGCGACCTCGACTCTCGACAGTTTTGGACTGACAGAAAACATTTGAGAACGTCTGAAAACTGAACACGAGGCCTTTATTTTGAAGGCCTCAGTTCTTTGTGTGGCTGGACAGACGGGGGGCCATTACCTCCACACCAGCCAGTGTCACCTGTCAGCTCTCTCCGGAGACCCCCGGTACATCCAGGGTTGCTGTGTGTGTGTGTGTGTGTGTGTGTGTGTGTGTTTGTTTGTGTAGGTGTGAAGAGGGGGGGGGTGTGTTAGAGTCTAGAGGAACTAACCCCCATCACCCACACCACGTTTTCCATAAAATGTCACTCATGAAAATTCATGCGGTGGAAACAAAGCCCAAATGAATCGAGTCGTGCCGCGTTCCCACTCGCGTGTGTGTGTGTGTGTGTGTGTGTGTGTGTGTGTGTGTGTGTGTGGAATGTGTGTATGCATGAACGTTGAGGATGCAGGACTCGTCAACAACACCGTGGATTCAGTGACCGAGGTATTACTGTCTCTCTCTGCTTCTATATGTGAATATTGAGAGGAGCTTTGAGCGGGGGGTGGGGGGTGGGGGGGTGTTTCTGGTGGTGGGGTGGTTTGGGAGGTGGGGTGGTTTGGGAGGTGGGGGGGCGGGGGTGCTCAATCAGTCTCTCTCAGAATATATATGTGTGTGTGTGTGTGTGTGTGTGTGTGTGTGGTTGTGTGTGACAAGCAGAGGAGCCCTGCCGTGTCTCAGTGCGTCCTCTCTGATACATTATTAATTAGGCAGCGTTTAGAGTAACGAGCAGAGCATTTGAGCCTCCCCCCCTCCTCCTCTCTCCCCCCTCCCCCCCCCCCCCCCCCGCCCTCGGTGACACGCTCCCTGGGAATCCGCTGTGCGACTGCAGATCAGAGGAAGCGACAATCCGACACTGCATCGCGACCTTCCAGGAATACCAGAGAGCACCCGGCTCTCTGGGAGATATCCCAAATGGAAGACAGGAAGTATCACGCTACCCTCCCCCCTACCCCCCCCCACCCCCCCGTCTCTCCTCTCCGGCCCAAGCACGTTTTCCAGGGCTGCACGGCGGGTTTGTCTGTTGCCACGTTGTAACTGATCTGATCCATCACAGATATCCAACATTATATTGTCACAGTAATAACTTCAATTGCTTTGCATGGGTGTCAATATGTGTGTCTGAGGCTCCAAACATGGTGGATTTGTTGTGGCACAGAGAGGATCAACAGCATCCTCCTCTCCTCTCTCTCTCCTCTCCTCTCCTCTCTAGTCCTCTCCTCTCCTCTCCTCTCTAGTCCTCTCCTCTCCTCTCTAGTCCTCTCCTCTCCTCTCCTCTCCTCTCTCTCCTCTCCTCTCTCACCTCTCCTCTCCTCTCTAGTCCTCTCCTCTCCTCTCCTCTCTCACCTCTCCTCTCCTCTCCTCACCTCTCCTCTCTAGTCCTCTCATCACATCTCCTCTCCTCTCCTCTCTAGTCCTCTCCTCTCCTCTCCTCTCTCACCTCTCTTCTCCTCTCTAGTCCTCTCCTCTCTCCTCTCCTCTCCTCTCCTCTCCTCTCCTCTCCTCTCCTCTCCTCTCCTCTCTCTCCTCATACCTTCTCCTCCACCTCAACCTGCTTTCCTCTCAGCCCTCTGTTGCATGTCCACGCTCTCCTCTTTCTGCTATTACTGTCTCACTAGTTCAATACTTTTCTTCCTCTTTTGTCATCCCTTCAGCTTCCCCCCCTTCTCTCCTCCGTCTGCCCTTCAAATCTTCTGGGTCTGGCTGAGTCTCTGTTGTCTGCCTCATTACTGACTGTTCAGCCATTTGATTTTCTGAAACGGCTGCTGTGCAGCCACCCCGAGACCCCCTCATGCCTATTATGCTCCAATACACACACTCTCTCTCTCTCTCTCTCACACACACACACACACACACACACAGACATATAAACACACAGACAGCATTTGCATTTTTCTTGTATGATACACACAGCCTCAATGTGTGGACTTCCTATACTTCCTGCTGGCTGCATTAGGAGTGTCCGTATAGGGGACAATGTTATAGTGCAGCAAAGGGTGATGGTGACAGCTAAGATTTAGCTTTTATTTTTCCAGGACTACTCAGCAGAATGTAAAAAGTGCCTCCATAAAGAAGTGTATCTTAGAGCGACTGCCTGTGATTCCACACCACAGTTGGTGATGACACCACCATTCCTCTCGGTGACGGATGTACTGTTGCACCGGTTCTCTGCATCTTCCCAACTCTCCGGCCTACGCTCTGGTTATGAATGTGGCTGGCATACCGGTGGAAATACCGGCACTGGAAATACTTTCCTCGCTACTTTCCGTCTGAGGCAAAATGTTAGTCCAAACAAAAAAAAAACCTAACGCGGACTCAAAAGCATCAACAACACGACAGGGGGGAAAAAAAAAAACAGCATTCCTCTTGAGTGACATTCACCGTGCGCCATTTTGGCCTCTTGCTTCTTGTCCTCCCTCTCACCTCTCACCATCCTTCTCCCGGGCTACAGAGGCTCTTGGCCCGGGAGTTTACTGGCCCCCGGCCCCCAGACGGAGAAGGTGTCAAGCTCATCCCCGGGCTATTGGGAGGGACGTCTCCACACACACCCCGGAGCAGCCGGCGTCTCACCCGAGCCAACATCAGGTAACACTTAGTCACTATGCGCTCACAGGAATTTACTGCTGCACGGTTGAAGAATTCCTGCTGGAGCCTCTTGGAGTCACTCTCTTGTTTTTTTGAGGGATGGGCTGTCATTTTTTGCACCTCTATTTGTTTTCTTTTTTTTTCTTTTTTTTTTTTTTCCTGTGTCAGAATACAAATTAGGCTTAAGTGATTGAGCAGTGAACTCGGGGCTCGCAGGGCCTCTTCCACTTGTCTTCGCCGGTGATAAATGTGGCCCGAGGAATCCTCTCTTCTTGTCCAATCTGCACCTGATTTAAGATTCAACCCAATGTTTTACACAAACATTATTAAAGAAGCCTATGAGAGCGGTTGTGTCCCTGCACAAACTGTTACAAATACTTTTACATTCACTTCCTATTTATATAGTCACACACACACACACACAGACACACACTCACACTATTCATTATCTGCCCCCCTAGAGCAGTCCAGAGGGGCAAACGGTGTGACCAGTACTAGCCAAACATGGTTGGAGGCTGTAGGCCAGAGCCAAATGGGCCAAGCACCTGCCCTAGGTGTCAACAGGCCCCCTTGGCACCGAGCGCCAGGCGCCCCCCTGAAGGAAAGAGGAGATGGAGCGCCAGATAGAAAGCCATCTCATTACCTGCTCCCTGGGGCTGCAACTAAGCAGGGGGATGGAGAGTGTGAGGGGCATGTCACCTCTGTGGATGGCCCTCGTGAACTGTGGTTAATTGAAATCTGATATATCTGAGTCCCTGCTTGGCGCACTCCCAGCCAAACAGCAGGATAGAGTTTACTCTGCCAACTGAGGCTGGGGGGGAGAGAGAAAAAAAAACAAAAACAAAAAAAAACTGGTTAAGAGCTCCATCCTTCACTCCTTTAAAATCTTCTCTGCTTTCTCCAGCTCGCTTTCATTCTGCCTTTTCCTCCGTTCACGCAATCCGCAAAGTTATTGATTTGTTTTTGCGAGCTGTCGACGCGCGCCCGTCATCGCCGGTGCTCTCGGATGGTAAGAGCTGATCACAGAGCGCGGTTTGATCCTAACTCGGTGTATACGGTATACGCACTGACCTTGGCTGGGAGTGCACAATGCAGGCTCGCTGAAATCCCAGCTCTCAGAGAAGAGAGAGGTGGGAGCCAGGTGGGAGGGGTGGGAGGGGTGGGGGGGGTACAGCCAGCGAAGACACTCCCACACAAAGAGCTGGTTAACTGTCCAGGGCTCCTCTGGATAATCCACCTTCAACTTTTACCCTTTTAATATTTCATATCCTGGCCCCCACCGCTCTCCGGCCAAACGCGCCTCTACCCAGGTTGCTGGAATATGGATGAGCGTGCACATTTACCCGTTTACCTGGATGTCAGTCGGAAGCAGCACTAAACAATACTCCCCCCCCCCCGACACCCCCACCACCCACCACCCACCACCCCCCGACCCCCCGCAACCTCACCTCTGCTCACCTCGACGGGCCCAGAGCTAGCTTGTTAGAGAGAGGAGGAAGGATCGGAAGGGCGAACGGGAATAGACAGGAAAATCCTACAAACAGGAGCCAAGGGGTAATAAAAACACAACACCCGCGTGTGTGTGTGGAGAGAGAGAGAAGACGTCGGGCTTTCAGGAGGGGAGATTAGCGCACGGAAAGTGACGGAGAACATCGAGAAATAGATATTTCTGATGAACTTTATTTCACTTTTTTGTGTGTTTGCCTTAGACTGCAGCATTGCGCCAGTCTTAACGCGTACGCTTTAATGACTTACCTGCCGCGTGGGGGTCACGCCAATACGCACCCACGTGCGCTAATAGCCCACATAGAGCTTGAGACCGGGCAGCCGCTACACGGGGCTTCGCTTAATGCAATTAGCGCCTGGTTTAATTGTTCTTTAACATCTATGAATAAAGCCAACGTGCTACGTAGAGTAATTATGGGTAATGACTGCGGTGGGGGGGGGGGGGGGGGGGGGATGGGTGTTGAAAGAAACCAGTGAATTCATTTCTGTCTTATAGACCTTTTGTTGAATTGGTTCCATTCCACATGTGATAAGGGTGTTAGAAATGAATGATTTATAACTATTGAGCCAGCAATCACATTTTAATTAGGCAGTAATTTATGATAATTTGTCTTCTTTCACAGCAGTACAGTTAATAATTGTTAATTAGCCGTTGATGATTTGTCCTTTGAACATATACCCTAATGACCAACTCTCAGCCTATGAGCAGAGAGCCGTCAGACTGTGTGTTTAAACACGGGCGAAAAAAGATAGAGACGGGGAAAAAAACCAAAAAAAACGGCAGCAATATTAGACAGAAACGGAAAACAGCAACATGTCATGTCCATCTGTAGCATCTCTGCATTGGCACACCGTTTTCTCACATTACCAGGCTGGCTGTGCGCGCCTGCCAAGTCCGCCCCGTCCATCTCGGGGGCCTCGGCGTGCCAACCCGTTGCAGAGAGAGAGAGAGAGAGAGAGAGAGAGAGAGAAGACGGGAACACTTTTTTCCTGGAGACGCAGAGAGCCAGCTCTTCTCCAAAAAGAGAGAAAACAAGACGAAAATGAGGAAGGAAAAAAAAAACGACATAAAAGAGAAAGAACGCAGAGAAAAAGGGAGGGAAATGTACCTTTCCAGATCTTTATAAACAACTGCTATTTGTTTAACAATTTCAAGTGGCTGAAATTGTCTGTGTCTAAGTCTTTGGCATTAGATAGTGACCCCGGGCCTGCTTTCCCTCTAAGTGCTAGCAGATTTGCCGGGGCTTTCCATTCCACGCAGAGCGCTCTCTCTCTCTCTCTCTCTCTCTCTCTCTCTGACTGAACCGGTGCTGTTTTTCATTCCCCTTTTCTCTGTTCCCTCACTTCCCGTCTTCCCCCTGTGCAGCTCATACTCTTTGGGATGACTTGAATACATGCTTTGGGCTTTTTTAACAATAGGTTACACACATGGTGAATCCTGCACCTCACTCTGAAATGAGTAGAGCACAAGAATAATAGTCAAATGTGGACGCGTAGGAATGTCGTTTTTGGTTTTTGAAACGGCGGGAGGGACCGCAGGACAATTCAAAGCTGGACACAACTGTTAAAATGAATGCATATGTGGGTGAAAAGTAGCGCGGAGAAGTAAATCTAACCTCTTTTAAACCCTATTACTGATTTAAAGTACTCATTCATCCCGCCAGGGCCGTGTCAAAAGGCTGTGACAATCAGGAAAGTCTGTGGATATGAAATACATTTTTTTTCCTGCTCTTTCATGAGATTTCCCCTCTGCAGGCTGTGCTGCTTGATAAGTAAAATACATCTTTAAGATATTATAACAGCCATTAAAATTAATAACAGAATTTTTCCACTTTCAGATATATAATACATACTTTTAACTTCTCTTGGAGGACATCTCCTTTTGATTAAAATATCTTTCTCCATTTGTTGCTTGTAATACGGTACAGATTGCTTTAAAGGGAGGTAGTGGGATGGAGACGTGGGGTGCAGCGGGGCGGGGTGGCGGGGTGGTTGGGTGGGGGAGGGGTGGGGTAGATTTGACAGGGTGGGGGTTGGTTGGAAGAGAGCTTGTATATGGTAAAGTCATAATACCAGGATGACTGTGTATGCAAAGCTGCTTGGATCATTAAGACACTAAGTCTCCCTGCAGCATCTTGCCCTATCTGCTGTCAGCTCCCTCCTCCACTCCCATTACATTCATCACCCCCACCTCCGTCACTAATGACCCCCCCGGCTCTGAATATTGTTTACCCATTTCCTTCCCTTACCCCAAAATCAATCTGATGGAGTATTTCACAACATGTTAAGAGCGCGCTGGATTGTTCACTCTAAAAAAGACAACTCCTTTCATACAGAAGTCCAAACATTCATACCATGTCTTCCCTATTTCTGTCTCTCCATAGACAAGTGTTGTTTTTGTAGTTTGTGTTAAATGTGCAATTACTCCAACCCTCAAAACTCACTCTCTCTGTGCAAACCATGCCCATTCACTTCTGTGTAAACAGGTGAGTCGCTACGGTCAGCAGGGAAGCCGCTGTGATGGGAGACAAGTACAGCAGGACCCATTGAGACAATTATTTTGATGTATTCACTATCTGACAGTGAACTGTATTGTGGTCACTTTTGGTACGTATGTTTGTGCACGTGCTGCCACGCTTTTATTTGCCATTTACACACTTAACGTGTGTTTTTCTAAAGAAGCCTATAATTTGAACGGCTTCGTGACGTCACGCTCGACTGGAAACAGAAATAGCCGCACAAAAACTAGAAAAGTCCTTTCAGATATTTTCTATTTTAATAATGTTTATGGCTCAGTTGAAAAAAAAAAAAAGCAAACAGCAAGCCTGACTCCAGGTCTGTACAGTGTGTGTGTGTGTGTGTGTGTGTGTGTTTCACCTCTATGAGCCACTGTCCTAGCTTGGTTTGTAGGGTAAACTCTACCTGTGGTCCAGACCAACATGTATTTGTGTGTGTGTGTGTGTGTGTGTGTGTGTATGTGCTGCACGGGAGTATTTAGAGTGACGCTGCCGAGTATGGTCACGTGACATGTCTTATCGAGCGGGTACTCCTGCACAGCGGAGTACCCGCATCCTCTGGCCTCTTTGTTTGAAGGCATACCATAACCCCCGAGCACACCGCTAATTAAATCAATATGAGATAATGAAGTGCAATTAGAGGCGCTGGCTGGGCCGATCCTGTAAGTACCGTCCCCCCCCCCCCGCCTCACCCCCTCACCCCCCCCTCTGGGTTTGCGCCTCTTTAGGACCTGTTAGTGTTTCCACTTCCAGGAGCCGCAATCCCCACGGCAACCGTTTGGAGGAGCGATCACCGAGCTCCCGGGGCTGCCAACGCATTCACACGCTCAAACATACTTCTGCTCTGCATTTATCCCCCCCCCCCCCTCTCTCTCTTCTCTTATTTCTCCTGTTTTCACCTCCACCTTCCTCACCTCTCCTAACCTGGCAACTCGTGTGGAGTCACGGCGTTCGTTTTTTCTTCCTCGACGTGTTAATGGTGTTCAGTGCATCACGGTGACAGTTCCTGCGCCGCGTGAGCGGAGACAGTTAGCAGCACGGGTTAAATAGATGTGACAATTGTTTTCAATGGAAATCCTCTATTAGTTATTTGCCCCAATTATAGAAATAGTTGACATTATACAGTATCACTCATTATCTCCAGGTTTTGCCACCTGATTTTTAAAAGTCACCAGATGGCACTATTTAGCTTCCACATACTGTCTCAGCAACTCAGTGAGAGCACGTTTAATGTGGCCTCACGCTACCTGCGACTTCACCGGCAGCCCACGTTGAAGCTGAAGTCGCCCGGGCCCACGCTTGACCTCTGCGGGGGTCACCGGCCTGCTCTGCCGGTATTCACGACAAAGAGAGAAACAATCTTGGGGAAAGGCAGCTATTACCAGCTAAATATCTGCTGGTAATGTCACACCACGAACGCGAGGGAAGCGTCAGACCCTGATCTGAGATCACCTGCCACTCTCTAAGATATTTACCGCATAAAATGAGCTGAAAAGTCAACAAACACATTCAGATGGAAGGGGAAAAAAAACACAGAAGAAAACAAGAATTGCTCTGCATCAGGTCTATCTTCATGCTTTCCCTTTGGCATCAGGAGCACTTAGCGCTGGCATCTTCAGCGCTGCGCGTGGTGACGTCTAATGGGCTTTTAAGAGCCTCACAAGGGGACTATTTGTGTACCATCAGTGGAGGTCTGTGATCGCTATGTGACAACAGTATTTTAAGCTGGCTCCAGAGCAGCGTAGGATGAGTACCCTGAGCTGTGGCTTTCCCCAGGGGAGCGCATGCTGCTGAGATCTGAGAGCTCAACTTCTCTCTCACTTTCCAACTCAGGTGTCTGTTTTCGGCGAGACAGCTGAAAAGTCTTGATTCCTCCTTTTCACTAGAAAATGCATGTTTGTGAAGGAACGGAACAAGACTAAACAGGGCGTTTTCGACACCTGCTCTGCAGAAGAGAGGGAAAGTTTTTATTTGTTGCGGGAGATGTTTGGTTCTCCCCAGAGACATGCCTATATAAAACTCACTTATTTCATTATTTCCATTTGACGCCCCCACGTTGAAATTGTTCCCCTGCTTGCAGGTAGACTTGTGTCGCTCAGGGACTTTGCCTGTGTTCTAGAGTACACACAGAGTAACCCTCATGTACAACCATCTCATACAACCTGTACTCACATAAGAGGCAAATAGTACTTAAATTCAACGTAGCTGTCCGGCAATCTAGATCGAGTCCGGCAGAGAATAGAGAGGTATCAGAGTTTTACGAGTTGTTTGACCCTTTCATTAAACAGGCCTGCATACACTATATACCATACACTATATACTGCATGTTATGTGCACATGCACCATATACAATACTGTATGCACATGATACAGTATATGTGATGCAAAGATTGCAGAGAAAAGTGTACTAGTTGTTTGGATAGGCCTGCAATCTATGTACCATGTATATTGCACCTTATGTGCACATGCATGCAAACACACACACACACACACACACACACACACACTCTCTGCACTGCTGCTCTGAGTGAGAGGAGAAACCATGATAAATATCGCTTGCATCTATAGCGATTTACTCTAATTACTTATTATAGCTGTCACTGGGGAATATGTAAACCAGGTCAATGGACACTTTACAATAATAGGAGGAAAAACAGTAATTAGTGGGTTGTATGGGAAATATCATTTGTATACATGGTTTTGTCAGATGCATAGAGTATGTAGAGTAAAACAATTAGCCTTTTGGAGGTGGGGGGGGCGGGTGCAGTCTAATTGTTTACTCTCCTGTTGGATATAACGTGAAATATTCCAGGACACCTCCCTGATTTCTCGGCATAATGAATTGCAGGAGGAGTGAATGGAGCGGTGGACCTGAGCTGGGTCTGTGATGACTGCCAATCAATTACCATCTCCAGCGTTACTTCATCAAAGCAGCAGGCAGAGTGAAGGGAGGAATGCTGAGATTGAGTCTGACATGTAATAGGACTCCAAATGACTCCTGCACTGCAAAAAAAAAACATCCCTCTGAACAACTCAAGTCATCTCGCATCGAGTCTCAAAATCGTACTTTTCTTTAAACCTTTAGACCTGCCAGTGGCGTGACGTCATTTCACTTGTTTCCAATAAGAATTTTCTTCAATCAAGTGAAATTGTCAGCGATTGATCAGCCTCAAGATGCTTGTTTCAACAAAATTCGTGAAACAAAGTGGAATTATCAGAATTTCTCAGTTAAGAAAAAATAAGATTTGTTAAGATGGGTGTTTTTTTTTCTAGTGTGATCCTGAGAAGAAGGTCGTTAGAGCAACCGAAGGGGATGGAGGAGCGAGATGGGCAGGAGATGAGCATATAGAGAGAGAGAGAGAGTGGGCTGCTGATCTCAGCTGTGAGAGAGACAATATAATTATGATATGGAAATGATGCTGGAAGCTCATGCACCAAAGGGGAGAGTTGAGCAGAGTGGAGCTTATCTTTGCGACGTTGCTGCTCTGCCTCCCCGTCTCCACTACATATCAAAATCAATCGCTAATGTTTCAATAACAATTACAAAATAATTGATCTATTTGCGGTTCCGTTTTTTGGGATAATATTATTGTATACTCGAAATCAATTTGTTGTGCCGCTCGAAAACATAAATGAGTCTGATGCAATTCATGCACTGTTTACTTCGGTGACAGCCAATAATGCCGACTTTGATTGGCTATATACGTCAGTGAGACAGAAACAACTAAACACCGCTGTGCAGTTTCTTTGAACTTGTCTCACCGGGGAGAACTTTTTGGCGAGCGTGCGTGGAATGCACAAATAGTCTCTCCTCAATCTTTCATTGAAGAACAAATTCAAACCTTTTCAGCCTGCATTTTAACACACGCACTCCCACACACACACACACACACACACGCACACAAAGTGAATCTGCCATTTAATAATTATGAGGCGTAAAATCCTTGCCGACGGCGAGCATACTGAAGGATGTAATTATGACCTCTTTCAGAGAGCCCACGCTTGGTGGCAATGCCTACATTTCCACCCAGAGAGAGAAAAACACTCCCAAGGAACGACGGGAAAACGTGCCCTTCATTGCAATTAAGGACAATAATTCTCTGCAAGAAAATTGTTTCAATTGCTTTTCAGCCCAGGAGCAAAATGGCATTGATGGGGGTGATGGTTTGAAATGGGGGTGACAGTGGGATGAGGAGAGACATTTTAGATGGTGGAACTGTTGGTAAAACGTGTGTTTGGGCAATATAATTGTATGTGGGGGGTGGAGGGGAATCAGCAAGAGTACAGGAGATACACAAAAAAGTACATGTAAGCGTAAAATGAATTTGTGACTATGTGCACTACTGTATGTTTAGCCTTGAGCTATGGACCAGGCTCGCTAAAAGGTGAGTGCATGTCATAGGTTCTCCTTGTCCATTAACATGAACTAAACCTCTGAATGGACATCAGCTGCCATGTTGTCCCTCAGGTCACTTCAGATCCAAGTGATATTCTGTCATCTATTGAGTATGGTCTGTTTTATGGCTGGTACTTCCTTATTCCTAACGGCCTGTTGGATCGGAAAAAATATGAAGGATTCTTTTTGTGCAACAAAGTGATATATGATGTAGAGTTCATGATTCCTGACAGGACATAAAGATTAATGTTTACAAGAATCTCTGCAATTTCCAGAATGTCTTATTTTTTAGAAACCTTGATAGAATATATTTGGTGAGATTGTACTATGTGCTGCACTTTCTCTACAACCAAGACTAATTCTCTACGTTACAAGTCACATCTTTTTAGTAACATCCATGGAGCAAACCTGAAGGTGACCTCTACTGAGAACAGCGATGTACTGTGACTTTGTTTATGCTACTTATGTGTTTATTGATGGACGGCAGCATGGTTTAGTCTGTAGAGAGACAGCAAGCATCCACCCTGCTGAAGTGTCCTTGAGGAAGAGACTGCATCCTGAACTGCTCCAGGGCTGCTGCTGCTCTGTACCTGACCTGACCTCTGACCTCCCTGTGGAGGGGGGCAAGTGAATTTCCTACTCTGCTCAATAAAGTATCACATTTTTATTATATTACAAAATGGCCAGCAAGCATTACAATTACAATGTGAATGATCGTAAGTTAAGAATGTTTTCTCTTTTGAAAATAATGGTTTTTAAAAACACATTTTAGGAAGATGCATTTGTATCTGCAGTTTGAGCTGGTATGGTCAACTACGTATTGATATATCACGAACCTGCAGTGTATTATACACAAAAACATCATAATAAAAAACAAGATGCTGCTGTACTTGTATACTGTTACCTGAAAAAAAACAATCTGATGTGGCCTCTACGAGGAAGAGAGTGATTACATTGTTTTGTGCCAAATACGCCACAATTCCACCAAAAATGTTCCCGCTCAACTCAAAACAGATTTTCCTCAGACAATTTTAATCAAAAATGTAGTTTCGTCTTCAAAAAACAGAACAAATAATAATGTCATCCATCTAAGCGAGCGACTTACCTACGGCTCCCACTGTATATTTACCTACGGTAGATTTACCTAAGGCTCCAACTGTATATCCCACGACATGATGGTGAGCTGTGAGAGGGGAGGGATGAGGGCAGGGTGATCCGGATGCTGTGTTTGTGTATGGAATCCTGTGGTGGGATTGCATCTGTGGAAGCTGGCGGAACAAAGGTCTGGACCAGGAGAAATGGGCACCAGAGGGAAATGGAAAGCAGCTTTAGAGGAGGGAGGCATGCACACACGTGCGCCGGCTGTTTACATTGGGCTGGGACGCTACACGCCGATGCATTCCAGCGCTCACGGTGGGCTCACCAGATCCGGATCCATGCTTTCACGCTTGACTTTTCACTACCTAAGTGTGTGTGTGTGTGTGTGTCACAGGATCCGGAGCTTCATTATAATGTGTTGAAGGTATATAGAGAGCTCCTGTTGCACCATACCCTGTAGCGCTTCCTTATCTGTTCTGCCCGCCACAAGCATGGTTCTCGGAGCGTGTGTGTGTGTGTGTGTGTGTGTGTGTGTGTGTGTGTGTGTGTGTGTGTGTGTGTGTGTGTGTCAGTCGTCTTGGTGTGGTTGTCGGTGGCTTCGCGAGGCCCACTGTGCTCACACACGCGCTCCACATCCCGTTCTTTCTCGAAAGAGTTAATCGTGCTCTTGTCCTCCCCTCAGCAGAGAAAGGGTCTGCCGACTTTACTGCAATCAAAATTCACAAGAAAATGGAATCCTTTATATGCAAAACAAACAATGGGGAGGGAATAAAACATTCAGGCGAGCTGTCAGGTCCTTTCAAGAATCAATACGAGGCCTTTCATCTGCATCCCAACCTCTTCCTGGTAATTATCCTGCATATTTTATGCCCCCCACCCGAATGCCTGCTTACACACAAACATATACTATACCACACACATGCACATGCACATGCACATGCACATGCACACACATGCCCACGTATCCACTTGCACACACACACACACACACACACACACACACACACACACACACACATAAACTCGCATACATAAAAGAGCACACAAACACACGCCCACACACACACTCACACACTTCAACTATTTAAAAAAAAAAAAACACTGGTTCATATTTTTACACTTTAAGCTGCAACATGATTAATATTATTAGGAACCATGTTTGATACTAATTACTAATAGTTATTAATGATTATTGTTTTGTAAGGTAACCCTGCAACAGAATCTGCCCTGAACATTTCTAGTGACATGCAACATTTTCCTCAACTCATTATCAATAATCGGCAAAGCGTCACTGTCGGGTGAAAACCTTGCAAGTCCAATTTTGGTGATTTTCATATTTTAACTTCAATTGAAAGATCACATGGTCCTCTACAGGATGGGAAAATCCTACACCCCTTAGGCTGCCGAAACTTTTCAACTCCAATTGGATAAACTCCAAAATTCATGGCAGTCAATCTCAAAACTAGGCTGTTTTTCTTAGTTCCTGAAAAGTTTACTTTTTGGAGACACAAGGTTGTCACCCGACAAAATGTACTTAAACAGAGAAAACTGAAATATATATATATATATATAATATATATAATAAGTGTTCAATATATTTTGACAACATGAGAGAATGAGAGATGAGAGATGAGAGATGAGAGATTTCTCCAGATACCTTCTGGGACTGCAGACAGTTGGTGTCCTTGAACTCATATACAGGTAAGCATGCGTCAAAGTGAAAATATTTGAGGTCTCTTTAAGAATAATGTACTGTAGCTGAGTCAAAAAAAATGATCCATATACAGTGAGAAGGCTGAACGAGGGGGAGAGAGAGAGAGAGAGAGAGAGAGAGAGAATGCAGTGGCCAGACAGACACCTTGATCAGGATTAAAGTGTTGTCAGTGACAGAGTGACGTGCCCTTGAACAGAATCACCCTTAAAGTGTCCTGTCATCACATTCCTGCCTCCCATTACTAGGGGTAGGGGGGCCTCTGGGACGACGGAGAATGATTGGACGAAGCCTTTTCCCTCGCTTAACCAGACTTGAGCGCTCCATGACGCCGGGGCGAGAGATAAAAAGGAGAAAAGAATAGATGAGGTCTTATTGGTCCCCTGGTGGAGATGGTTATGAAACGGTGCGCCGAGTGGAATACCTGAGTGGGTGCGGTGTGAAAAGTGAAGGACCACCAGTCGACTGAACCGACTTCACCACACGCACACTGGTCTTGAAACGCATTTTCTGCTCCCGTGGATAGTTGAGTGGCGAAGTCTCCTTCCTCCGGAGCCACGTATCTGCCCCCGCTGGCCAATACCCGACCCTACCGTCTTCCCTCTCCACTCTCCCGCCGAATATAAAAAGAATCAAAATACTAAAGGAGTGTGAATTTTTCAAAACAATGCATCGCCGACCTGCACGGCCTCGGCTCCGCCCGACAAACAGTTTCTATTTTACGGCTATTATCTGCGGAGGAGTATTGCAAACTTTCATGACATGCCGTCGAGGTGTACAACGCTCCTGAAATCAATTCGGTGTAATACTTTGCAGCTTATTCTCCCGCGCCGCTACAGAAAATCCGGCCAATGACGATCCTCCGAGACAGAGAAACCATGTGTAAGCGCGTGTGCGGGCTGGGGAGGGGGGGTGTGTGTGATGGAAGGGCTCTAATGAGGCATAGCAGAGGATGAAATATTAAAGTTTCTAATTAAATAGAGAGACCTCTTCCGCTCTCGTCAAGGTTGTTTGGACCATTATCTCTGCCATGTGACCGGCAGTGACCCGGCCCGTTTAGGAGTTCCCCTACGCCGGAGCTGACAGAACACACACACACACACACACACACACATCACAAATCTCCATCGGGTCTGCTGGATAAACCATCTCCCAGTTCATCACCTTTTTCGGTTATCTATACTTTATGTAACTGACAGCCAGCCGTGCAGTCGGGAGCCCGTCTAACAGTATGTTACTTATTTATCGAAAACAAAGAAAGAAACAGAAGTTTGCGGAGCTGCTGTCCCCTTGACACTCAGACCTGTTTGACTTTCTGGTTGTTTTCTGAAGGTGAAACCTGCCTCCGGGACAGGAAAAAAAAAGGGAGTGACAGACTGCACTACGAGAGAGAGAGAGAGAGAGAGAGACAGAAGAGGGAGAGGGGGGTGAGAGTCAAAGAACGAAAGAGGAAAAAAGCTGAGCAGCGGTCTTAGTGACTGTTGGCGCCTCTGCTGTATCGGGTGCCGGTGGACGGACGGGTGCCTGCGGGAGGTCAGAGGTGAGGCAGCCTCTCCGTCCGCGACTCCCCCCCACGGAGGAACATGAATGTGTGAGCAGCTTGTTTTCTCAGCCATGTTTAAAATGTAAAAAGACCTTGCTCCTGTACACGCGGCGAGTCCTGGGACAAAGAGACCCCGGCGCCTGCGTATACCCGCTGTATATTAAGCAGACAGCCGTTGTGTGTGGAATAACCACCGTCCTTGCTTGAATTTTAATCATACTGTTTTATTAAACTCGCTGGGATTTTCCTTTGACATAGTTTTAATGATTTGTCCGCCGCGCCCGGCTCCATTATAACCGCACGCTGCATGGGTAAAAACTCACAGCACAAAGGAGTACGGTAGTCATGCAAAATATATTAGATTCATCCCTTTATTGACTTTTTTCGCATCGCTGGATGTCATATAGATTAGTTTCGGCTTCATCGGGTGTCATTTTTTGCACTTGGCTCTAGATACACACACTTAAATAATATATGTTGAGGCGGCAAACAAGCACAGAGAGAAAACCTCTAAGAATGTACCTGATATTCAGCTGAGTCGAGTGTTAAGTGAAACACTGCGGATTATTATTGTTGTTGTATTGTTTTCCACTTAGACTAACTAAACTGGAGGCCTGAGCAGTTGCAGCCATTCGGACACCAATAGGTGGCACTCTGTCCCCTGCGGGAGTGGGTGGGTGTGTACAGGGACATGCGGAGTGTCAGGAAAAGGAAGAGCCGCTGTGCAACGTGAACCGGACTCCTCCTCGTCTAACCAGACCATCTGAAAATATCCTCTTCGCTGAAGTTGAGTATTTCCTGGAAAACCTCCGACCTTTATCTGAGAGTGATCTGCTGCGGGGTAGCTCTTCACCGCTGCGGGTTTTTGTCTGCATGGACACTAATGTTGACATCTGACAGAAAAGCCAACAAAAACATCTTGCAGGAGCTCCCCTATTGGATTTCTGGCTGTAAAAGTCGTTTTCACACGTGCTGAATTTTTTTTTATATCACGCTGTTTTAACACGGAAGGTTACTAGGTTGCTCCTTTTTTTTTTTTTTTGAACTTCCAACTTTTTGTGTGTTTGTTCCTCCTTCCTGCAGGAGAACGTGCAGGTTCATCTGGGTTTGAACTCTATGAAACAGGAGAGCGGTGCCGAAGCAGATCGGGCCGAGCGTCATCTCGACTCCCGTTGCCCGGGGGGGGGGGGGGGGGGGGGGGTGTCAATCTCAGTTCATCTTGTTTGTAATAATTGAGACGAGTGGAGTTTGAGATTCAAAAATAGATTTCCAGCTGCCTGTTGTGATATCCTCCCGGGAGAAAGGGATCCACTTTGAAGTCTATCTCTCTGTTTACCTCCTTGCCTGCCTACCTGTCTGTCTTTCAGTCCACCAATCCATCCATCCATCCCATTCATTCATAAATTGTCACCCCAGACAAATTCCTCCCCTTCGCGAAGTGGCATGAAGAAAACAAATCAGATCAGATCCAAACAGAACCCCCCGCTACCTCCCCCCTATCTCCCCCACACCTCCCCCATCCAGCAGAGTGTGTGCTAATCCTGGCGGTACACAACAACCACGCTACGTTGAGCCCCGCACACTTCCACTAACATGCACGGGCATATATGTGTCCAGCTCCTGTTGCTCTCTGACTCCCTGCCCCCCCACCCCACCCCCCCCCCCCCCCCCGTCTCCCCCTCTCTCTTCCTCTCACCCCTCCTCCTCCTCCTCCATTCCCTTCTCCCTCTGGAGACTTCAGCCTGATTGGATTCTGAAAGAGAGATCGAACATAGAGGTCAAAGAGAGCCTCGAGGACGCTCCTCATCTGAGTATGTGCGTGCGTGCGCGTGAGCGTGTGTGTGTATGTGTGTGTGTGCGTGTGTGTGTGTGTGGGCGTGCACCGCCTATGCCGCGAGGCTCCGGTCAATTCATGTGCACCTAGTCAGCGGTTCATATCTTAACTGGGATTTCCATCTTGTGAGCGAGTGCCTTATAAACCTCCCGCTCTCGCCGCGGGATCCACTGACGTCTACCCGTCCGCGGCATCGCCGGCTCAGTTCATGTGCATGTGTGCGTGATATTAACCTTTCATTTACAATGTATCATCAAGGCACTTTATCACTATATGATTGCTGTATTAGCCCCGCTGTATGGGACGCCGGGACATGTTTCTGCTGACCTGAAACCGGGGTGTGTCCCTCCAGTCGGGCTGCAGTACAACGCTAATAGAAGCCCCTCTGCCTGGGTTAAACCCACGCTCAGACACATAAGCACCGTGAAGTCAATTAATTTCTGGCTGCTTAATGACTTGGAACCACGGTGGCGCAGACGCCCCTCCCCCCCGTCTCCCCCCCTCCTCCCCTCCCCCCCTGCGCTCCTCGCCCACATCGCCAGATTGATTGAGTGGATTTTTTTGGACGTGGTGCAAGAAGGATGTGCTGCGAGGAGTGATCGTATTGAATCTGCACCGCGCTGTAACGCTATCAGGACTCTCAAAAAAAATAAAAAATAAATACAAATATGATCCAAAACATTGACAGAATAAATACGTTCATGACAAAAAAGGGTGAATTTAGAATAAAGGCGTCTCCCCCCTGGCGGTGGGCGAGCCGAGCGTACATGACGGAGCTATCTTTAGGTTGCGTTTGCCATAACCTATCAACCATCATGTACATGACATGCAGACGTAACGTGAAGGTCAAAGTGTACGGCGTGTACACGTGTGTGTGTGTGTGTGTGTGTGTGTGTGTGTGTGCACGGAGTGGGGCTTTTATTTATTTATTTATTTATTTATTTATTTATTTATTTTTTCCTCTGGATCTCATCATTCTAACTGCACGACGCAAGGAGGCGAGTAATTACGTCACTCAGGAAACCATCAGTCCTCCACGCTTGGGTCACTCCCCTGTCCTCTCCCCTCCTCTCTCTCTCTCTCTCCTCCCCCCCTCCCCTCCGCCATGTAAATGTCTCCTTGACAGGGACGGAAACTGCCCCTCCCCAAACCCCCCTTGTCCCCTTGTTTATTTCCCTGCGATTTTCCTCTGAGCGGCAAAAAAAAAAAGTGCAACTGATCACTATCCCTGCTCATCAAGGCTACCTGAAGGTCCCCCCCCCCCGAGTTCTCTCTCGTTCGTTCTCTCCTGGGGTGGAGGAGGACTTGGTGGGGGTGGGGGGCGGGGGGGAAAGACAGGAGAGAGAGAGAGGGAGATAAGGGAGATGTGTGTGGGTGAGAGAGAGGTAGAGGGAAGGTGGGGTGGGCAGGCCGTGAAATTGCTCCAACAGTGGCGACACCGCTGTGCACACCGCTTCCACCAAGGCCTCAGCCAGCCTCCTGAAATTGGTGCCCCCCTCCCTCCCCTGACAAACCCTCAGCTCCCAAACCCCAGACCCCCCCCCCCCCCCCCCCACCCCACCCCCCACTCCTGTCTCTCTTTTTTTTTTTCAGGTCTGTTGCACACGGGGCGGAAAAGATCGTATTTATCACCTGTCAGCATTTGGCAGCCCTGAGTTACGCGACGCAGGACAGCATAAAATTATCATACACAGGCATGAAATTACAAAACCGCCCGGGGACCCCACAACAAAATTATTTCATTTTTTCCCCCCCCCCCAAAAAAAAGGGTGAGGTGTGTGGTGAGGTGAGGGTGTGTGGGGGGGGGGGGGTGACAGGTGAGAAGTGGGGGTGACAGGCAGGGGTGCAAAGAGATGCGGGGAGGGATGTGAGAGAGGAAAAACTCCAAAAGGACATTTTTTTTGGGGGGGGGGGAAACCGTCCTTCACCCTCGGCGTGTGATAAGATAACGTCTGGGCTCCGTTGCCGGGACGACGACACCTTCCGGTCGAAGTGAAAGTTCTGCGGGGGATCAAACGTCCGTCTGCTGTCCTGCACCACTTTTACACCTCGCTGCTTCGATACATGACAACGGTCCCAAAATTAAAAGATAAGCGCAGTCAGGCTGAGGACGGACTGCCTGCTGATCCATGTGAAATCCAGTCGGCTTGTCGATGACATCAAATCGATAATCAATAATCAATCGATACTCAGCAAAATTGTGCCTGTTTTTCTTGGACCTCGTGTTATTTAGAGGACATTTAAAGCGCGCTTCTTCACATGCCATCCAAAGGCTCCTCTCTTGGCACCCTAGTCCATCCACTGTGTGTGTGTGTGTATGTGTATGTGTGCGTGTGCGTGTGTGTGTGTGGGAGGGGACGGCATTGACACAGGGAGAGGTGGCTTTACATAGGTCCTCCATAATGCTGTGGGTATACTAAATGCTTCATTAACGCCACACACAGGAAATAGAGGGTCAATATTTATAGACCCTGTGCAGAGCACTATGTAGATACGGGATCTATCGGCCTGCAGGGGAGGGGAATCAGATTAAGTCCACCGGGGACTGGGAGTTTTTCTCTCAGTCTCTCTCGCTCTATCAGCCGGTCAATTTCCCAATGATCGCCGGTGGTGGCCGGCAGCCACGGGCCTGACCCCGACTCTGGAGGGGAGGGAGACGCTGCATCAGGCGCTACTCCACCCCGATAGCACACTTATAGGTACAGTCGGTTACCTTGCGCTGTAGCGTGTGACGTGACACGGAGGTACAACAACCCAGTTCAATTTAAACAAACGTAAAAAAAAAAAAAATTCTCATCTTCAGGTGAGGGCTTTGAATATCACAATAACGCAGGACGAGGAAAAACAAAACAACAAATCTTACACTTTTAGAAAAAAAATTGCAAGACGAATACGGTTTTTGCAGAAGAAGAAATGGAGGATGTGAGAACGTTAGCACAAAGAGAGGGGACGGGGAAAGGGAGAGAGAGAGAGGGGGAGAGAGAGAGAGAGAGAGAGAGGGAGAGAAAGGTGTGAAGGCATTGCCATCATTTCTGTGTGTCGGCATGGCTGTTAGGAGCTCAGGTGGTTGAGCGTTTGCCCCGGCCAGGCCTCATCAACGTGAAGGGCGATCTCATCCTTTCTGCATCTCTCCTCTCCTCCGCTTGATTAATTGGGTTCCAAATACGCCGCTGGAATACGTAATGTTCCCCTCACAACAGCACCCCCCCCCCCACCCTCACCCTCCACCGTCACCCTCCCTCCTCCCCCCAACACACCATCACCCTTCCCTCCCCCCACCTGCCTCACACCTTCTTTGCTGCTCTCCTGCTCTACCCCTCATCTCTCTCTCTCTCTCTCCACCACCACCTCACCTCTGTATCCCACCCTCTCCTCATCTCAGCCCCTCTCTCTCTCTCTCTCTCTCTCTCTCTTTCTCTCTCTCTCCATCTCTCTCTCTCTCGCGCTGGCAATCTTCAAAACACATTAGCATACACTTGGTATTCCAGGCAGGCGAGGGGGGGGAAAAAATGAAGAAATATGAAAAACAATTTAACAATAATAATGACGCTGATGATAAAATTAATTATGCTCGGGGACGGCGGATGAGGGGGGAAAAAAAAAGAGAAGGGAGGCCTCGGCAGCCGCGGAGGCAGCAGCCGCTCTCTTAATTTGATTCCCAGACGCTGGCGGATATCAGGTGCCGTTTGACGAGCAGACACAATGAGTGTGTGCTGCAATTTTTGTGTGTGTGTGTGTGAGAGAGAGAGGGAAAGAGAGAGAGAGTTGCATGTGTGTTACTCTGAACAAAGCCACTGTAACGTGCCTCCGAGACAACACACATCGGGGTGCAGTTCCTCTTTTCTTTGGGCACAGTGTGTGTTCGCGGTGACACTGTGTATGACGACACACCCTGCAGACAAACACAGCCACGTTTACATGTGGGCACGCACGCGTACATGCGAGCCCACCCACGTCTGCGCGAGAGAGAGAGGGAGGAAAAAAACACACACACACACACACACACACACACACACACAACGTTCTCCTTCTCAAACGGCGAGCCACATCTGTAGCCTTCACCGGCATGAAACTCTGCAAACACGCGGCGGCGAGTGATGTCGCCTCCATCTACCAAATGTAGATTTTTTCCCCACAACATGTTTTTTTATTTCCTTAGTGTTCTGAAACATGCAGCCGTTCCCCCCAGGGACCGTGATTGACACATACAGGCTTTTTGGGGATGGGAGTCAAGCATGGCTGGCTCTCTTGAGGTGGTGGGGGGGGGGGGGGGGGGGGAGGGGGGGGGGTTAACGTTTTAGAGTGTTTTTCCCTCCATAGCCGTGTAGCGACGGTTTCTGTAGCGAGGCTGTCTCGGCGGTAACTCGTCTCATTAGGATAAGCGGTGAGATCATCCAGGGTGGGGGGGGTGGGGGGGAGAGGGGGCGGGGCCTATTTCAATCTGCCTCCATCTTCGTGTTGCATTATCACGCCTGTCATCATGTATGTGCCACGCTGTGTCCCTTTGTGTTATTTACACTGCGGCTTAGCACTTCGCGTGTGTGTTTTCCCTCGGCCTGCTTCAAACCAGCACAGCAGAAGAGCACAGTGATAATTAAAATAAATAAATAAATAAATAAATTTAAAAAAATCCATAACATCCTCATCCAGAAATCATTTTAGGTTTAGACTCTCTCTCTCTCTCTCTCTCTCTCTTCCTGTGTGAGTATCTTTGTGTGTGTGTGTGTGTGTGAGAGAGAGAGAAGAAAGATGAGAGCGGGAGGAGGAGAGGAAGGAGGGAGGGCTTGATAGAAGTGAAAGGGGGCATAGACCGGTGGCTGCATTGATTTAATTTGCGGAGGTTTGCGCGACGGCGAGGCATCCCTTTTAACGATCACTAAATTGTTTTCTGACAGAACCCCACCAAGCAATTTCTCCCCCCCCCCCCCCACACCCCCGCCTCCACACCCCCCCACCCCCCCCCACACCCCCAACCCCGACATTTGATTTACATATGATCTTTAAACACCGCCGAGGCCGCGCGAGCTATTTGGTTATCATTCAAATCACTCTCCTCCTGTGTCACACTCCGGGATAGGTCACTCTCCTCACGCTGGCTCCTGAGACACGACGGCGGGGAAGGAGGCGAGAGGGGGTGGGGGGGAAAGTGGAATGTATAACTAATGAAATAAATTGATTAAGGGGTGAAATCAATTGGTTTGCTGCCCGCAATGAAGATCTAGTGCTTAATTTAGCATGGAGCCAGCAAGCCCGGGCAGAAAAGGGAACTGAAAGTCTAATTGGTGCTAAATGAAGTAGGGTACAGTAATGGACGCAGAGACACTCACAGGGGCTCCCATCTTTACCCCCCCTCTCTTTTTTTTTTCTACCTCCAATCATCACCCTGTTTCAATGCGCTCAAGGCACAACTCAACTTTGATTTTCCTTAATGCATTTAATAAGCCTAGTTTATTGGAATGACGGTAAAAAGAGAAAGCCAGAGAGACCATTTGCATGCCTTTGAAGAATAAAAGCACGGCACCTTTTAACCTGAGAAGTAAAAAACCTCAGATATTCCAGCACACTGATTGATGGTAACGATTGCACAGATATATATATATATATTTCACATGTACATGTGAAATATCTTGACTGAGGCGACTGGACTTCAGATGTATTTCTTGAATAACAGTGTCTTTCCCTATACGCGTACCCTAGTTTTTCATTTCATTATATGCAACATACACACATACATTCACTGCATACATGGATGCACACACAACAAATACAACCGCACACATGCATCATAAATACATACATACAGACACACACACACACACACACACACACATCCTCGGTGTTTGCGGTAATGGACAGGGGTGTCCCTTCCTCCCCACATTGTTGCTTCATAAAAGAACCATTTATGATGTCTTTTTGACTGAGGATGCTGAGGAAAGGTTAAGTTAAGTTTAAGCCAATTAGAGTCCCGCCGAGGACGACGGGGTCCTCCTGCACACTGGCACAATTAAGGCTGATCTTTAGGATGGGAGACACTGCCAGGCAAATCTCTCCCCGTCGGAACGGAGCAGCTGAAAAGCACGGCGACAAAATGACATTATCTGTCTGCTTGTTCTACACCCCGGCTAATGTAAAGTGAGGTTCTGACATTAAGAGGAGCCATTTTAAATGTGGCGCTGCTGCACGTTCCGCAGACGTCGGTTTCGTGTTGATTCTGTTCTAAATGTTAGCTCTGATGAAGGGGGGGGAAAGTGTGTGTACACCATTTGGAGTGTTTGCATTGTAACTCATACTCGCTTTGTAACGAGTTGGAAATGGATGGAGAAATTAGCTTCTAACCGAACCGTCTGCGAACCTGTCTGAAGGATGATTTGGGGGGAAAAGCCTCAAAAATATAATGAACCCTCTTCTGATCTCTGCGGGGGTTCAGGAAGGTCTGGATGGTGTGTCTGCGCTACCTTCAATCTAAAAATGGTGAATTTGTGACAAACTGATGGTTCTCTGCGTCAATAAAAATCATAGGAGGTGAAGAAATGGGCATTGATTTTTTTCTCCCCCGTCTTTCTCTGGCTTTTATGAATGTGTCCCACCTTTCCTTACCTTCCCTAGACTGCTTTTTACAAGACAGGTTTTAGTGTGTCACCATAAAAGCAATGAGGAGCTACTTAAGTGCACAACGGGGAGAGACCCCTGGAAAGACCATCAACAACCTTCCTCCGGTAGAGAGAGAGAGTTGGAGGACTTCAGTGTAAAGGCGTTGTTAGGGGGCTCAAAACAAGATAGTAAAAAAAACTTAGGAGTAATTGTGGGTAAAAGCCGTTTTCTCAGTCCAGTTTGGGCTGCCTCAGATTTGTCACCTGCGGTTGCGTGCGGAGCGATAGGGAGCGTCTCCGCGTGCGTTCATTCACGCGTCGACGCAATAAACCACCACGTTATCTAAGGCGGGCGACCGGCAGCCTGATTAAACCGGGTTCATCCGCTTTAATCACAAATGGAATTGTAACTTGTGAATTAGTTTTACCTTTTTATAGCCGGGTGGTCTTTCTGAGTCAAGACACACTTCCAGAAATGGTTTAGAAAGCGTTGCGATCGTAGATCTGGTGCGGTGGAAACGGTGGCGGTCAGCCGTGCCCCTCAATCCACCCGAGCCAACCTGAAAAAAAACAACATACTTCTCCGGCCGGCCGGCGTTTTAATTAAGGTCGTGTGTCTAAGGAACGTCTCTGATTTAGATACCGTCCGGGCCGTTTATTGGCACCGTGTGTGAATAAACACTTAAAGGAGACTCTCCCTATCAGCCTGTACCTGAACCCGAGGTACCCGGGCGCTGAGGGAGACAAGTCTGGACTGCAAAAAGTGTTTTAATCACAATTACTCGTCTTCTCTCCTTCTCTTTCTCTCTCTGGAACTAAACTTTTTTTTTTCTCCCCCTCCAACATGAGTGAAGTCGATATTGACAGTGTAACTAAGAATGGAAGGTCTTGGATGTGTGTTCATGCTTGTCTGTAGCGGTGATTTAGATAAACGAGTGAACGGTGTGTACCGCCTTGTCATGTGAGGTATTTGTAAAGCCGAGCATCTAAGTGGATTTAGATATATATTTATAAGAATAAAATAATGAGGGATGTCGGTGGATCGGGACGGAGAGACGGGGGAGAGAGAGATGCTATTGAGAGTGGCTCAGGGTAGGAGAGTTATCAAAGTGGCTCTATGCATGCGAATGAGCCTATTGATCGCGGGCTGGATCGATGCTGTATTTATAACACAGGGGAAGGCTGAATCAATGCATACTTAATGTGTAAAGAGGCGGGGATGTTGGGGCAGGGGTGCAGGACGAGGGCAGGGGGGGGGGGGGGTTGGAGGGGGGGACGGAGAGGAGGAGGCTTGTTAAATAACCGGGGCGTTTACATTTTCTGTTTACTCAGCACTGGCGGGGCCCAGTGTGTTTGGAGTGTTTCGGTGCAGGAGGTCACACATCCCTCACATCAGAGCCTGTTATTCTGATAGGCTGTCACTCAAAAACGCCATGTGGTGATCCGTGATCGCGCGTTGCCAGTCCCTCGAAGGGGACGGTTCAACCCAGCGCCGAAACCTTTCAAGGCAGTCTGTGATGCGAAGTGCAAAGCTTCAGTGGCTGTTATATGGCTGAATTTTTATAAAGTGCTCAAACAAAAAAACAACCCTAGCTTTTCATTTAAGAAAGACCCCGCAGACTCCCCGCTCCACACTTTGCGACCACACAAAACAATTAGCATTTTAATTGTTTTGTGTTTTGTTTCATTGCTTCCTCTTTGTTTTCTCCTCTCCCTGCATGGGTGCATGCCTGTAAGGGTGCGTATAATTCCAGTAATATCCTCTCTGGTTTGAGAAACATTACCTTTTAAATGAATCAGTTATGTTTTTTAATCAATTGGAATTACAATGTAACTGAAAATGTCATTTTAGCTTAGGGAAACCGACTACGCTGAGAGAGCAGTCTGAAGAAACACACACAGACACACACACACACACACACACACACCAATGCATTCAACGCAATTTACTTGCACTTAAAATGGCATTCAAACTCAAAATGAATTTAGCAAATCTCTCTAGTTTGTACAAGACAAGACAGGAAGTGACGCGAGATGAGTGCCCCTTCGGCCCCCCCCCCCCCCCCCCCCCCCCCATGGACATAATGTCACATGCTGATGGATGGAGGGGACCTCGAGCATCATGTCATGTTGAGGGTCTTCCGTTCAAAGTGCTCCCACAGAACACATAACATTTTACTGCTTTCTCCTGGCTGGGAAATTTCTGTGTAAGGATACTCCTGTGGGCCTGATTTGGTTTTTGACTTTTATAGCATCCTACTGCCGACGAAAGGAGGGGACTCGCTCACTGCTGTATCTATTTTAAACACACGAGCACGCGTGAACGTACGCACACAAATTTATATTTATGTCCACTGTTTCCTATGCACCTTTGTCAGAAATGTTATCTCTATCATCAGGAGTGCAGCGGTTCTACCTCACAGTGTAAAAGGCTATTACGTTTCCTGCAGTGACCATGACCTAAGGCATGACAGTCTTTAACTAGCCACACTTCCTGGTTAATTAAAGGTTAAGTCAATAGAGTGGTGCAGGGATGACGTATTTTTCTCCCTGGTTCCCTCAACAAAAGCTCAATGGGATTTTTGCATTGGATTTTGGATTATTGCAGAAAATAAGCTCTGTGGTAAACAGAAGTTTATGATGCTGACAAGTTTTGTTCAGCAAGATAACCTTCACAAATGAACTTAATGCAATTGCCAGAAGTAAAAAGCTAGCGTCAGGCTATAAACGAGCTACACCACGGTCGCATGACTTCTCGATCAGATACGAAACAGTATTTGATGTTCCTGCCCATCATAAAATAACCTTCCGCCTCACTCTGGCCTTGTGAGCAAATATGTCGAGGGCGGCGCTGGATGTGTTTTAGTCGGGCTCCAAAGTGGAGAGGCCGCCTTGAGAAGTCGTTCTAACTATCATTAGTGCTCTGGCCGAGGTGAGGCGTCTGGCCGTGCAGCAGGTGCTGGGCAAGGGGACAATTTCCCAGAGATTTATGCCACAGCAAAATGAGGTGCTGGGCCCCATCAATGACCCCTGGGGAGGGTTCATGGAGAGCTTACGGAGGTGAGGGAGGTTATTGCTCTACCTTAACTTTAACGTCTGCATGGGCCGGATCACCTTATTTCACGGCGTCTCCTGACACTTACAAGAGAGTTTTGTATATGTATTAAACCACTACCAATTAAAAAGTGTTGTAGCTGCACGATGGGCAATTTTGCTAACTGGAGGCCACAAATGGCAGCAAGTAACTGTCTCCTTATACCCATGAAACGCTATGGAACAACCAACAACATACTTGAAAAGCTGTATGTTTTGGGGGTCGTTTCCTGTAGTTGGTACGATGACGCTCTCACTTCTAACAAGCCACGCTGGGGTTTGCTTGGAGGAGGGCCGAGAGCTGAATTGTCAGCCGTTTGGTCGCGGTTATTTGGTGCCGCCCGAGGTCGAATGGCATTCTCACCTGCCCAAACGAACTGAACTAAAGGAGGAAACACTGAAGAGACTGATTAAACCGCTCCGAACATGCTTGGTGTGAACGCACCCTAAGAGAATCACTATGTTTTTAGCGTTGATTTAGCCACTACAGTGAGAAAATCACTGAGTTACTTCCTGGTACGTGGCTGTACAGCGCACCAGCTTGGTTGTCGACTTCTACCATACCGCCTGGTGTACGAGCGCACGCTGTATTTCCCTCATGCGGGGCTCTTGGGGCTCCACGCCTACCGTAATTCCCCTAAGCACTTGATATTGCAAAAGGCATTACACATGAACAAAACCAACGAACAAACCAACGAACACACTGAGCTTACAGAGGTGCTCCCCAGTACCTACTTTCCCTCGTGTGGCTTTCAAATGTAAGCTGAAAGTATAGAGTCAGGCTTCAGAAGTAGAGGAAGTGTGACTAGTAAAAAAAATATGGTTCCAAACCCGACGTGCCTGCAGATGTGCTTCTCTGAAAGGCCTCTGGCTCTAACTTCTACATTCAGTTCTGGACCCGTGCTTTTTATAGTTCTCTCCCCATTTGAAACTCACCTCTAAAAAGCAAACATTGCTCTCTCTCTCTCTCTCTCTCTCTCTCTCTCTCTCTGCTCACCATCCTCGTCTCCTGCACATGTTGGCGCCGTCCCAACGTCAGCATCTGCTTTCTGCGACCCGAGCCAGGTCCAGCACCAGAAATCCTTCCTCTGGATGGAATGTTCCCTTTCACGGGGGGGGGAAATGGATCCTCGCAGACTCTCCGGCGGTGTTCAGGCTGTCGAGAGCCCGAGACTGTGCGAGCTGTTCATCGTGATCGGACCTTTCATAACCTAGGAGGGCTCTCACACACTCAGCTGTACGTGGATCAGGCAGGCTCAATAGGCCATTAGCGCAATACAGCAACAAGAGCAGCACAAAACATGACATAGCAAGTCATAACAACTCAATAAGGCTTATTGTTATGATGATACAGTACAAGCAGACGATGCCTTCACAGCACTTTGTTCTGCCTATAGTGAATTTTAACCTATCATGTCAAACATCAACGAAACTCAATATTTATTTATGTCAGCTCGGCAGGTATTGATATCTAGACAGCTGTCATTTAGCTTGTCATGCTACCTCTCACATTAAGCCTTTGAATGTCAAGCAGAAGTCAACACAAACCAAGTCTCCATAAATGTATACACACCCTCCACCATCACACTCAAACGTGCGTGTGCGTGTGTGTGATGGAAGATATTACCTCTATAACTCGAGCGGGATGCCGAAGTGAATACACAATGTGAAAAATGAGCACGCCGTTACAGTTGAAATATGAATGTTCATAGGTACATATTTGTCTGCACACTGAATCATTTAATCTAATCTCTCAGAGGCTGGAAAATCCTTTCACAAGTAAATTTATTCTGCGATTAATTCTGGAACGGTAGAAAAAAAAAAAACATTACTCATGCATTTGCGGAAATGTTAAAAACATTCAATTTTATGAAAGGAGAAATCGCTTGGCTCGCTTATGCAAAGAAAACACGACTTTCATTAAAGAACACTTGCATTTGACTCTGATTGTGTAACGTCGTAAAAATGACTTTGGGATGTGAGTGGTGTGACCTGCAGACCTCCCAGGATACGGAGTCAAATAAGCACACATGTCTCCTTTTAATCCACTCATCGTTAAAAAAAAAGGAATTTGAACTAAAAAAAACACAAGAAGAACATCAGCCACAGAGATGCGTATTTCGTAAGGAAATAATTATCTGTACAATACATATTACAGCAGCAGGGGGGCCGGGGAAGATTGGAAGAGCTATGCCTGCCTGACAACGGACTCCTGATGCATTGCTTAGCAAATTTCATTAGGGTGTAAAAATGGCCCGCGCTCAAAGCAAAGGAATATCACTGGTGTTTTTTTTAATTTGTCAGGTAATTTGTTTCCGAAGTGATTGAAGAAAGTGCTCCTGTAATTGAGAAGAGGACAGAGAGAGAGAGAGAGAGAGAGAGAGAGAGAGAGAGAGGTGGAAGTGGAGATGGGGGATGCAGAGGAGACAAGTGGGGGGCGAGGAGTACAACATAGACAGAGACACAGGAAGCAGACTGAGACACAAGAGGAAAGACAGGTGAGAAGATAGAGGACAGAGGAAGGATGGATGGAAACTCATTTTACTTCTTAACCGCAAACCAAAAAGACGAGCAGCCGGTATCGTCTATATGAGGGCGACTCTCTGATACACTAGCTGTTCCTTGTCCTGTTAGACAATCAGTGCTCAGGAACGTGTGTGTGTGTGAGTGCAGTGTGTGTGAGTGCAGTGTGTGTGTGTGGGGCTCAACACATGTCCCCAGGCTGCGTGGATGTGGTCACTCACCAGGCTTTGATAGCTAGCAGTCTGTCGGACTCACAGCATCCACAACAAAGCAGAGATCATGGTGGTCTGCCCACGGCAGCAGCTCAGGCTGGGTGTGGGCCACGCTGCTCAGTCCAAATGTTGCTCTTGAGCTGCGGCGAATGTGAACTCTCTGTGAACAAAGGCTGCGATCCTCTGATGAGTCACACTCAAAAGTTTTACAAGCCGTTTGGATCGCTAGGCCATGTGTTGGGGAAAAAGAGACCGCTGTGATTAGGACATCGGAAATTAGAGGCTCTCTGAAATGAAACTGTATACAGGACAACCTCACTGCTGATGCCGTTGTTTGATGTGAACATGACCATGACGCTCGTCTAAAATCATCTACACTCCAGTAGTATAGTACGTATTGGATACTGCCTGTACAGCACCTGTTAAATCGCTATTCCCTGTTTTTCCTTACTCTGTCTGAGAGATGGCACAGTTAGTAAGTCAAGATATGGAGGGGAAAAAATATTCCCAAGGCGCTGTCACCATCTTGAAAACTGCTTTTTTTTTTTTTTCTTCTTCTTCTTCCTGAATTTCCCGTGGTAAAATGACATGTCCTCTGCATCTAATTCCTGCCAAATGCTGGCGTCTGGATGCCACTGATTGTAATCAAAAGGACTGATGGCGCTGGAGGCCTTTCCTTTTAGCAACTTCAGGGGATCTTTCAACCAGCAGGAGGTTTTAAAAAAAAAGAAAAGAAAGCGCTTTCACCAACAATCAGACACAAAACAAGCACAAAATAACAGAGTATAGAGCACTTTCATTTTAAATTCATGGTTCTAAAATAGCTGTTAAAGGGGCACGCCGCTGAATCTCAGCATTAATATGGGGCTGCTGGGCTCAAGGACGTCTCCGTGTGTGGATTCGCAGCCGTGTCACATTTCCAGAAAGTGTGTGTGCTGCCCAACTGCCCCTCAATCTGCGGTGTCTATCCGACGTGCGGCTTCATCAAGAATTCATTAGAAAAGACGGAAAAGGTGACTGTGACGGTACTCAGCTATCTGAACTGTTTACCGGGGCGAACGGCAGGGTGCGGGTGGAGGGTGATGGGGTGGGGGGTGGGGGGGGTGACATGTACATTGACATACTAACCCTCACGTGCATGCAAACAGACAGTATTCATATATCTTAGCAGGTTTAATAGGTTGTGTCTGTCATTTACGTCTGTGATGCAGCGGTGGCAGCAGTGTGATACGTTGCCATGGAGACGTAGTGGCATGTCTCCCGCTGTGGCGCTCTGAAGGTGCATTTTCTCACAATAATAAGCGCGGCGGTGTGGGCGATGGGAAACTATTTTGAAAAGGATCAAATCACCCCTGAAGTGATGTCAGTTCAATCAAAGAGAGCGCCTCCATCCAAAATTGTTTCGCTAAAGACCATCCTTGATGAGCATGAAAGCTTAAAAGTTACTACAACCAGGAGCAGCCTGTTATTTAGCTGTAGCTCCCTTTCCCTCCCTTTTTCCTTCTCCCCTCCACAGCTTATTGGCCTTGGCCACCCTGTAATGTGTGGTGCCTACACTGCCACAATTCTTCCTGGCTCTCGGCTGAGTACGTATCGATCGCTTGCTGGTGTGTATTACGCTGAGGGGAGGTGTCAGAGAGAGAGAGAGAGAGAGAGAGAGAGAGAGAGAGGTGGTGGTGGTGGGGGTGGGGGTGGGAGGTGAAAGGCAGAGAGGGGGTGCTGGTGGAGGAAATATCCTGACAGCTCACTCATATGTACGACAATAACGATTATATATATGTTATATATATATATGTTATATATATGTTATGTACAACACCTTCAGAGCTTCATCCCAGTGCTGGTCGGTGCTGATGCTGAACCTCCTGATTTAACGCCAACAGCCAGAACTCCCTTGAAAATATATTTTATAACACTTCAATGTGTCTGCACCTGTATCTCCATCCTTCACATTCAAACTATTATTTATCATGTTTACAGCCTTTTAAAAAGCCCTTTAGAGATGAAGCAGATACCGACCCTTTATATACTAAAACCATTAGAAGGAAATAATTCTCTAAATCAGAATTCTGTATCTCCAGTGATGAAAATAGCTCCCCTCAGTGTATAGTGTCTTCCTCCCCCGCCTCCCCCGCCTCCCCCTCTAGACCAGACATGGAGATGAGTTTTCCATGTATAATTCAGCGATACTGTATCAGGCTCTTGCCCCACTCAGCCCTTCTACTTTCCACTGGCCTATGATTACAACTGGCTATATATAGGATAATCAGCGTCTGGGACTTCCCTCATTCTCATAAAGGGAAATGAGGCATAAGGGTGGTGTAGCCTAGCTTGGCTCAGCACAGCCGTGTGTGCGGTGTAGACAGGGCAGCCTGCAGCTGTGGGTATGGTCACGGGAAAGGGGTTAACATTGTGGACGCAGGTAAATGATAACCCACGTACAAATATTATATTATTAATATTGTATATATTACTTTAGTTTTAGCGAATAAACTTCCAAAATCTGCTAATGAACATATTGTATTTTTATCCCTATTTATTTATTTGCTGTATTATTTTCAGAAGGCTTCGTAGTTTTAACATTTGTGCTGAAATGATGTTTTATTATTGTCACCTCACTATTCTTCTCTATATCGTATCCTCTACTGCTGCAGTGATCCCCCCCACAGGGATCACTAAAGTTTAATTTAAGCTAATCTAATATGAACATTTAGGCTAATGTGTATCCATGGACAAAGGTCTCTCTCTCCTCTCCTTTTACCTCTCAGGCTCTCCCACGGCAATCCTGGTTTCTCTCACCAGGCAGCATCACTGCAATCAAGTGAAAAGAGCATCTGGCCATGACTATCCCTATGCAGCACACACAGCGGACAGGGGAGTCTGATTCATAGCGGGCCACTCTGCTCTTCATCACTCTAATAAATGGCCCGGGGGACCAAGGAACATTTTTGCCTGCTACAGAGCTACTGATCAGAATGGGGACATTTAAGCTCTCTGTCTCTGCCACCCCTTTTACCTTGCTCACTTCTTTTTGTCTCTTCTTTTGTTCCCCCTCTCTCTCTCTCTCTCTCTCTCTCTCTCTCTCTGTCTTTCCCGGCCCTGTCTGTCTGGGTGTCTGCCTTAAACAGGATGGATTCTCTCTGCGCTCTAAAGGATGGGTACATCAGAGGGCCAGCTGGCCTCACTCCTTCATCAGCGACACTGACCTTCTGCTTGTCACCGCTTAAGCGGCCGTCACATCCACTCCTCAGGCTCATCGGCCACTGCCACGAGGAAAAAAAGCTAAAGAGCCACCTTAATCCAATACAGTGTCTGAGAGCCATGTAAACAGCCAGTGCTTTATGTACTGGGCTGGACAAACTATGTGCAGCGCTGTGTAGGGCTGCATGCCTCTGATGGGTTTGGCTGTCTAGACCGTTCCTGTGGAGTGACGCTAAAATGTATCATGGAAATAATCTCTTATTCTGAAATCCTGGACATGCTGCATTTATATGTATCAGTTTTTAGCTTTATTATACTGATGTGAAACTATTCATTTAACAACCAGTACTTTCATAATTATGGAACCGACTCATTTCAGAGCCGCGATAACTACCCCACCAATACGTTGAAAATCAAGCCCATACAATAGAGCTACAGCACCGACATGAAACTTTAACCTTGTGCAATGAAAGCTCTGTAAAAAAAAAAAGATACTGGCTCTTTAACGACTCCTTCACTTACAGTGCCGGGGCGACCCTGCCGCCTGAACACTTACTGACCCAAAGATGCAGTGACACAAAAAGCTCACAGATAATTAAATATTGATTTTTGTTTTCTAATCCTATATAAAAATTGTCCTGAGACTCCCAGCGGTAGTTTTCACCCTCAGTAAAAGAGGGGGGAAAAAGTCTGGATTGGCGCTTAACCTCTATTTCATGTAGGGGGTGTCGGGGCGGGGTGATGGGATGGGGGTGGCTGTGATGGCGATACGTTCTTGGCTCCAGCCTTGAACCTGGCCCGCACCATTACTCTCCTGCTGCTGATGACACTGATCCCCTCTCTAATCTTTCTCCTGGAGCGGACCACGGCAGGCTGCCTCCACGCCGCATGCCCGATTGATATTCTCCTCAACCAGCTCCCCGCATGTTGAATTTACACCCCCCCCCCCACCCCCCTTCCTCCTCCTCCCCCCTCCTCCTCCCCTATCCACTCCCTTTTTTACTACCCAGCCCTGATACCTCGCTCCATCTCTTGCCATGCAGAGACGCACAGATCACTCCCCTCCGCCTGCAACTTTTGAGGTGACAAGGAGCTCTCTCTCTCTCTCATTCTCTCTCTTCCTCTCTCATCTTGTTCTCTGTTTCTCCTCTTTTACTCTCTCTCTCTCTCACACACACACACACCTAAACCTACACACCTGCACACACAGACATACACAGCACAAAAACACTTAGCGGCCTCATTCACAAATGAGTGCCTTTGGCTGTGCAGTCAATGGAATTAAAAAGTCATGCTATTGGTGATCAATAATGTAAATAAAATTGTAATAACCTTAATTCACCGTATGAGGTGGAGACACGGGAAAGCGAATTACTCCCTGGTGGCAACGCTCAATCATCATCGTACGAAGATGTAAAATTGGAAAGCCGTGCCAGATGAGAATATGCAGAGGGCGGCTGGTTCTGAGTGCACGGTCAAATTCTGTGTGTGTTACTGTGTGTGTGTGTGTGTGTGTGTGTGTGTGTGTGTGTGTGTGTGTGTGTGTGTGTGTGTGTGTGAATTGCGGTGATTCGTATCGCACGAGTCCTCGACTGGGCAAGACGACGTCCGCAGAGGATTATGTTTATGTCGCATTGAAGGTTGTCTGTCAGGAGAAAGCTGCACAGGAGCACAGAAACAAATTTCAAAACACCTCACACACACACACACACACACACACACACACACACACAGTCAGACACCCACACCCACACACACCGATCCCATACCCTGCAGGGGGCAGCAGTGACCAGCCTAGTGTGCGCTTCCACAGCAGCGATGCATTAACTTTTTATCCCCTCCATCATGCATGCAAACAAACAAACAGTACTCTGGGGGAAGAGAACCAATAAAAAGCGATCTTATTAGCCGCCCGTCACACCTCGCCATCAACCACCCTCCTCCCCTTACCCTATGGAACATACGACACAACCTGTCACCTCCACTGCACACACACACACACACACACACCCCCCCACCCACACACCCACACACACACACACAGGGTAGCACCACCTACACCACCCTACGTGTTCAGCGCAGTGCATCCTGATTCTCTACTTCATTAAATAACACTCCGGCATTGCCACCAGGGCCTTCACTCGCTAAGTGCTCCCCCATCGCCGCCGTTACCCCTGCCCTCCTCCTGCATGTAATTGAATGGATAACTGAGTTAAGAAGAAAAAAAAAAAGGGGAGATGGCGGGCGGGGGGGCAGATCCCATCCAGAGATTGAAATCGCTTCTCCTCGTTACTGTTAGTCCCAGGTGGGTCAGTCAGGAGGAGGTACGGGGGGAGGCGGGGGGAGGGGTGGGGGAGGAGTGTGTGCGTCTTCAGCGTGTTCAGGTCTGGACCACATGAACGCTTTTTAAACATTTGAATGTGTTTAGGCGCGTGTTTTTATTATACAAAAAAATATGTTTCAACCTGGCTCAGTCTTCGTCAGGGTAATCACATTACCCACAATGCCATTTAAAATAGCATCCCCAGACACCAGTGTCACGCACCGAGGTGGCGCCATCTTTATACTAAAGCTGGGTTAGCTACACATCTATGTTCAATTCATCCTAACGATAACATCAATGCAAAATACAAACATAGCATAGACAAACTATTAAAAAGGCCTGATGTTATAGTCTTCATTGAGGCCTGCAGGAGAGCACCCAGTGGGAGAGTATATCCCCAGTAGGTTGTCGGAGCAGAATCCTGCGCGCGGACCTTGAAACGATTCAGGCGTTCTTCGTCGGATCCGCCGCGCGTATCACGATCACAAAGCGATGTGTTCACGGGCGGTGATATGTTGTTTTTTTTGTAAACACGAGGAGTGTTTACTGTTTACTCAGGGCAGCGTGTGCAGCACCACTCATGTTTGATTTACAAAAATCCTTGAAGTTGCAATTAACCTTAAATTATTTCAGAAAGCGCGCCAACCGACGCCGAGGTGATTACTGCTCTGAAGGCTGCTCATGTCCTGGGACGCCTTCGTGAGTCAAGTCTCAAACAAGGTTTTCTCCATACAACATTTAATGAGACGTGCTGACAAAAGATGCTGAGTTGAAGGTTAAATACCACGTTGAAGCCAATGTGTTGAGACATCGTACTTGTGCTTGTATGTTGACTTTAATCATTTGTCATAATAAAGTTAATAATGAATGTTTTTTTTTTATTTACTTACAATTCAAAAATGGTGTCTTGAGGAGAGGTGAAATGAAATACAATACATTTTAGTTTCAGACACTAGTGTTAGACAATTTAATACTCGACAATAGAATAAGTCAAGACCGGCTGGTGTTTCGATTTTATACATGTCATATTTTCCATTAATTTAGTGTGCATCACTTCACCGCTGTAGCCGCGGGCGCTTTGGTCCTATTATATCTGTGATACTGTGGAGAAGTAATTCTATTTGTTACACCCGTTACCTGTCACTGTTATCCATACCTAGGCTGTCATTACTCCTCCTGTTATGCAACGGTGCCATCATCGTGTTGAAACCCCGGGAAATACCGTACAGCGCTTGAAATGGCAATAAAGTAAGAGATTACTCAGGTAACAATGTGAGCTGCTTCTCAGCGCTAGAAATAGACGACGGAGAAGGAAGGAATATCATTATTGTGAGAGTCCAGAAACTGTAACACTTATAATCTTCCACAAATTACAATGAAGCTTTACTTTTTTATGTGCAACTACAGTATTGAATTGAACTTGAATGAACTTCCTGAGTTGACTTAAATGCGACGGCGCTGGACCAGGCTTCCCCGTGTTGTGTCTTCAGAGAAACACTCTGGAAGGCCTCAGTTAAGGCAGCGCGCTGTAAAGAGGCATCTATCTCAGCTCCTCTGTCTCAAAACGACCGCAAAGACCTTGAGCGTGCGCGCCTATTAGAGCAAAAGTCTGGCTGGATCCAAAATGAATTTGTACATGACGGCTCTGTCAAACATCCATACACCTCCATCTACCCCCTCCGCCTCCCCCAACCCCCCCACCCCCCCGCCCCCTAGACCGGGAGACAGGTGGACGGCACGTGCCGGGGTAGAATGGTTCTGGAGGGGGTGGGTGGGCGATATTGATTCGATGTCTACTGTACTTGGAGAGAGAGCAGGCCAACGGCGCTTTTCTTACAAGGCTAACTCTGGACCAATCTCATCACACATTCTCTCAGGGGACTTAGACTGCTTTTTTTTTTTTTTTTTACCTTCTCCCTCTTTTCTTTTCCTCCCACTCTCTCTGTTGCATTCGTTCTCTCTTTCAATTTTATTCTGTAAAAGGCAAAAAAAAAAAAAAAACAAGGTCGACAAAGGTTGTCCTCCCAGCAGTCAACAGAGGGAGAGGGGGGGGTAGAGATAGCTCTCCAGAAGACAGGCCTGAGAGCTGAGATATCCCACAATGCAGCTGATAAGAAAGTGGGCCATATAACCTTTGGTGGGCACGTGACAGGAATGCAGACGGCGGACAGCGTTGTGAAGAGGGTGGGGATGGGGAGGGAAGATGCCGCTGCTGCCGCCGCACTTGAAAGATGAAGTCAAAGTCGGGAGAGGAGGAGGAGGAGGGGAGGATGAAGAAGGAAGGTGGTGATAAGAGAAGGAAGATGTTAGCTGCCAGAGAAAGAGGGAGGGAGGGAGGACGAAAGAGAGATAAAGAGAGGAATTGAGGGGATGGAAGTAGGGGGGGGGGGAGCAGTGTAAGTTATGTGTCCTCACCAAAGCACAATAGCAATTCACCTGGCTGCATTCCAAACAACGTGAGCCGCAATAAGCCACGTTAGATCGGAGAGAATCAAAATATTGGTTTTTATTGGCTTTATTGAGGAGAAATGACTTCATCACTTCCGTTAAGCATGAACGGCGATATTCAATGGAAGCAAATGATGCATGTTTATCTGGTCTCACTATCTCAATGGGAATATCTGGGGGATGTTTTGGAAAAAGACTGTGGTAAAGACACCTGAAAGCACCTTACTGGCATCACCTTGAATTCATAATGTAATAGGTACTGGAGACAAGCTAGTCAGGATCTGGTTTTGCCAAATATCTGTCCAAACCAAACCAACCTGCATTTGAATCCATCATCATTAAACCGGCATGAATTAAATCAGTGCAAATTGTTGCCATTTACACACACACACCCATGCTAATGCTACGTGCAGCAGCTCTGTTCCCATGCTAACACATATCAGCGTGATTTGCTCCAACGTGGGAATAATTGACCCTGAACAATTATTACAATGAGTGCTCTCATTTTTCTTCTCCTCAGCTCCCCCCCCCCACCCCCCCCCCCGGCCGCGGCGGCGGCGGAGAGACTCCCCGGGTCTCTAAATGGAGGACTTGCTGTGGCGCAGCAGAATTCGTGGTGAAGACGCTTCACAAATGAAGTTCTCCTCTCCATCTCAGGAGACTCCCGTGCCATTTGTTTTCATTATTTTGACAACCCTCTTTAAGGAGCTCTCCTCTTTCGCCCTCCGTTCCCTCTCTTTCCAGCGCCCCCCCCCAGCCCCCCCCCCACCCCTCCACATTTTATTTGGAGCTCATCCCGAGTGAGGTGCAGTGGTGTGTTTCAGTCACAGCTCTCTGCCTCAGAAGGAGGAGGGGTGAGAGGGGTGCAGAGAGGCACTTCCTCACCTAGATAAATAGACACCCCTTTCTGGCTCTCCCTCCCGTTTGCAGTCAGTCCTGCAGGGTTCTGAATCGGTCCGGACCGGGTCGGCCCCCCAGCTCCCTTACGAGGCCTTCTGCGGGTTTCAGCGGCAGAACAACATCCATTTGAAACCAGCGCAAAAATGACGGCGAGTGAGTGGAGGGATGAACTCATTTCCTCCATCTCCCTCTCCCTTCACACTCATTATTTACTTTTCAGGAAACGTCTCCATCCTGCTGGAGGTCATATCATTACCGATAAATACAGAATATGTTAATCATCATTTCCCCATGAATATTCAATGCAGGTCATATTATTCAATATAACCATCATTACCTTAATTGTACTGTAATCAATGTTAAATTGACGTTCTCTTTGTGCGCTGGCGCCCATAGTGAAGGGAAGCCGGAGAACGAGGCTTCAGTCTGTAGCCGAAACAAAGAAACGTCCCGGTCCACGTTGGTGTTCCCGTTGGAAGCCCGTGGTTTCCCGTCGGTCCCTACACTGAGGTACCAGAGTATCTTAAACAGACTGATTTGTATATCCCTGAAACAAAGACCTCAAACATCAACACTTCATCACGGGTAAACAAATGGTCCTCGCTCTCCCATCTGATTCTGCCTCCGTCGTTTTTTTTGCGCTTCCTGTTTCAAAGCTGGTCCTGATTTGTCTTTGGTTTCAACTCGGCTTCGCTTGCACACGAGCAGAATGATGAAGTAAAAAGGAAAGTATAAAAACTTGCGGGAGAGCGGGCTGTTCACACATCTGGCTGGTTGCTACACGAGCCAGCACATCTTCTGGGTGGAGTCGTATACACTGGTCAACAGAAGGTTAAGACAATCGAAGGAAAGTGTTTGGTGAATTTATTACTATTATTTATTCTTACTTTTCTGGGACTAACAACATACCTGACCTACCCGAGTAAACCCACCGGATACCTGAAGCGGATTATGACAAAAACAATGACTTATTTGTCAAAGTCTGCAGCTATTTCCAGTCCTGTTGCTATGCTATTATTAGCGTGCTTGTCCAGCAACAACACCGTCTCTTGCGCAGTTTAATTATTAGTCCCTGCCCCAGTTACTGACGCCGGAATAACATATTAAAGAATCTTTGCTCAAAATAGTCTTACATATACGCATTATTTCACATTGTTTTGATGCCACCCCGTAAATAAACCTTGAGACATTCCCTCCTAATCAAATCAACCTTATTAGCTTTCAAACCAAACACATTTTCTTGAGAAACTGTTACGTATTTCTTGTTGATACCCCACGATTATGTACTAAAAATATGTATGAGCACAAAAAAGGAAACAGACTGACAGAAAGGAACAGAAAGGCTAGTGGGAGAGAGGAGGGAAAGATGGAGAGAGAGAGAGAGAGAGAGAGAGAGAGAGAGACCGAAGGCGAGATAGGGGTAGTTTACCACCAGCGTTCCTTTGCTCGGCAGTGATAGCCAGTGAAGCAGAAAAGTGAATTACCCTTCTACTCCAGCACTCCTTAATTTAATATCTCCGATGAGCGGCTTCGGCTCCGGATTGGGCCGGGGCGTGCACATTCGTGCTGTGTCACAAAACATTAGACACTGTCGCCGCTATTCATTTCTGTATGGTAATTCTGAAGCGCACCTCTTATCCTGGGCACCGAGGGACGTCTCTCTCGTGATTTTCTATTTTGGGTATTTTATTGGAAGAATTATCATCCATTGATGTATATTTAGTTCCCTTTGTCAAACCGCAGAGGGATATGTAGTGGCTGATTGAATAAAAGGGCATATGTATTTCCATTTCTCATCTATTGTGCCATCTCTCTAGTTTCCCCGAGAACCTATGCTCCAGGGTAATAAAGCGACATAAGTGTGAATGAAATGGATTTGAGTGTTAGTTACTGCTCTCCTCTTCCAAAAGTCTATATCGCAAAGCAGTTTGCGACGCGACTCGCTTTACTCGTGTTTGTATTAGCCGGCGTTCCGTACAAAACGGTGGCAGAAAGCCAAATGGACCGGCGATGGCGTGAAAGTGAAAAGGTTACCTGGCCTCTTACCCCGCGGTGATGCGACAGAATCAGGCTTGTCGCGAGATCCGCTCATCAGGAGTTAGCTCAAACTGCTGATGGTGACGTGGCAGGGATCATTTCTGGGTGGCGACTCTCTCCATCCTGAGTCCTGAATGTCGCTGTATGTGATAGGACCCCCCCCCCCCCCCCCCCCCCCTCTCTCTCTCTCTCTCTCTCTCTCTCCTCATAGCAAGGCAATTGGCAGGCAAACAGCTGCTTGGTCTAAGCGGGCTGCATATCAATGGCTCTAATTAATTGGATTAATGGAGAGGGTGCTGGGATTTGGGGAGAGGCTGGAGGAAGCGTTTCAGCGGAAACAGAATTGCCGTCCCCGAGGGCAAAGGGGGGAAGGTGGTGGGTGGGTGGGTGGGTGGGGTGGGGGGGTCGTCGTGAGGGAGCCGGGAGGGGGCACGCGTCTGAATATGGATGAGGGAAAAATTGAGTTAAAACAGAGGAGACTGCGGCATTCATCAGACCGCCCACCCTCTGAAGTAGCTGCTTAATATGCACGCTATTACTATGCAAATCAGCGATAATGAAACGCAGAGGATTTTTTTAATCAGAGGAAGAACAAGCAGATGTTGGGAGGGCTTGTGTGTGTGTGTGTGTGTGTGTGTGTGTGTGTGTGTGTGTTAGCATGTGTCTTTCCGTCTATGTGGCTGTGCGCGAGTATGTATACATGCCAGAGTTGGAAGACGTTAAGCCCTTTTTTTTCGGGGGGGGGATAAAAACAAGACAAAGGAATGCAATTAGTCCCTTTAAACAAGAACACTCGTTGCTGCACTTTATGACACACACACACACACACACACACACGCGCGTGCTCGCGTCTAAGGCACAAACTCACACGTGAACTGGCGAAGTGTCGGGGGCCCTCGCTCGCACTGATTAATCTCCTCTGCAGGGGTCGCATTAAGAAATCAGAATTAAGAACAGGGTTATTTACCGGGGAGATTTGCGTCGGTACCTCGGAGAGAGATGAAGCTTGATCGACTCGTACCCCACCAATCTTTCGCGCTGCCTACAGAGATACGCTAAATCCCTCTGGCAGTCCTTCCCCAACTGTAGAGTCAACATCGGGATGCACCAGCTGCGGCGGTTGGTCTGGGCCTCCTGCTGGCAAAGAGCGCCGCGATGCGCGCGCACGTGTGCATGTGTGCACGTGTGCATGTGTATGTGCGATGAGAGTGATGTTCTTGTGCCACCGTGCACGCGCGTCTGTGTGTGTGTGTGTGTGTGTGTGGGCTGGTAATGACTCCTGCATGGAAAGCTTCTCCCTGTAAGTGGCTCCCTGTGGCTCCCTCTTCTCTCAGCCCAATCAAGGCGTTTCTCTCTGGGCCTGTTACATTAAGTGTTCTCTCAGCACAAGTGGAGGAATCAGGGAGACTGGATGAAGCCATCGATCATCAGGCAGCTGCCTCTTTAGCGGCGGCTTTGCCCGGCAGACGTTGGACAGGCGGAGGCCGCGTGGACGGGGGTAACCCCCGGTAACCGGCCCGCGGCGTCACAGTTCGCGGGTTATTTGGGTTTTTCGTTTTCTTGAGGATCGTGCAAATTAATTGAGACGAATGAAACAGGAGACGGCTAACTGCACTGAAATTGATTTTATCCGTTCGCGATCGATAGCACGAGCCGAGACTAGAATGTGACACATGTGCGTTGGGATAAGCCTACAGTCACGCTGCGTGGGTTGGTTGTGTGCTTTGTATGTGTATGAGGGCGAGAAAGAGCAGGAGAGAGAGAGAGAGAGAGAGAGAGAGAGTAATCAAATTACTGTTACATCCCTTTCCCTCAATAGATTGTTGTCATTAGGAGGAGAATGTCAAGTGGGTCCTCCCTACTAGGCCATATAGAATATTACAGGAGTGGATCTCCATCCTGTTTGACTCCCTATGGCACAGTAATAACAACAACGTAATGACGCACCATACATCAGGTGTCCCGCTATCCCGGAGCCAGGCTGGAATTTGATCTCAGGCTTGATAATGAGAATGGTGATGATGATGAGGTGGCTGAGTGATGATGATGGTGGTGTCCCTTGTTAGTGTGTCGCAGTCCTAATTAGAGAGGGTTATTACAAGGCTGGATTTAAGAGCTAGGTAGACAAGGCAGACTCAGACAGGCCTCGCTGATTAACAACCCCTAAATAAAATCAATTTCTCCACACAGGCTCGCAGCTATTATGGGAGATTATTTTGCATGCCCAAAAGTTCCTTCTGCCACAAATCAAATCAACGTCTCATCCAACTGGGTGTCTGAACATTTGTTAACAATATAAGCAATGAGAACAGCAGAGGTTACTAGTGGGTTGTTGTGTTTTTGTTTGGGAGGGTTTCGTCGTCATTTAATAACTTATTGTGAAATGTTAAATTACGGATGCATTTCAGATCACACAATCTCTAAAACACAAAAAAAGCTTTGGCAAATGTTAAGCATTCATTCTGGACAAACAAAAGACATTCATGTGAGAGCTGTATCTGGAGTTGGGCATGTTTGGGATGGAGATGATCTCCACGTCAGATACATGTACGGTGTGTAGAATCGTAGGATCTAGGAGATGCAGATCTGTATAGTTTGGTCTTTGGAGCAGAATATTGATCCTTTTCACAGAAAAACAGAAAACAGAAACAGAAAAAAAGGTCAATATTCAGCCCAAACTTGGTTAACATCTTTTGACTTATGATAGTCAGAAAAATAGCTATAAGGCAAAACATCATACAGTCAAGGGGAAGACACAAACAACTTGCCTGTCAGCTTATAGTGTTTTGATTCCTCTGACTTCTGACATCATCGCACAGGATAGTGTGTGTGCGTGTGTGTGTGTGTGCATGTGTGTGTGTGTGTGTGTGTGTGTGTGTGTGTGTGTGTGTGTGTGTGTGTGTGTGTGTGGTGTTGAGGTATTTTTATAGAAAACGGAATGAAAGGAGAAAGGAATTAAGTAAAAAACTCCCAGCTATACATGTCCTGTACTTCATTATATTATGACAGAACCAGATATCCCTTATATCCACTGTAACTCCGCGTGATCACATAGGAAATGTTTTTCTCCTGCTCAAACACAAAGTACAGCTGTGAGCGTTGCTAGTAACAGAGAGCAAGAGCTCAAAGGGTGCAAGGGGTGTTACACCATTCTCGTTGCTATGCAACTATCTAATTAGTGTTAGCTACCTAACCTGAAGTAACAAATTAGCTCTTTTTAACACTGAGTTGAGACTAAAGGCATTTTCACATTTATTTCAACTCAAGAGAATCAACACATACGGTCATGTTTAACTCTCATCAAAACAAGAGATCTCCAGCGATCTTGTAGGAGAAACATTTCTGATGTGGGTTGAGATCTTCCCTATTTCTTAAGAGATGAAGAACAGAGTCTTCCTCTGGATAGCTGGCATGACATGGCTGGTGTAATTTTAAATTTGGTGTTGGATTATAAATGCAACTGAAGACACAGTTGTTTAAAATGTAATTGTACTATTCCACATTAAAGCAGGTTTTCCAACTCCAAAATCTTTAGAGCTTGTAGCCTGTTGTCACTGAGGTTGAGCCAAAAGTCAAAATGTGAGTAACTAGGAGGGGAAGTTGGTTATTTACTTGCAACAAGAAGAAACAACACAGCACCACAATACGTAGCTGTCAATAATGTTTCAACAACATGCAGCTTACTCTTATTTATGAGGTATTCTGACGATATATCAGGATAGCGCCTGAGGCTCACACACGCTCAAACATCCAGTTTACCATCACAGAGATAAAAATGCACAGTTTCAATGATGAGGTCTCTATATAAGAAACAACAATCTTAACTCTTTGAAGCAGGGGTCATGGCCGGCACACCGATGGGGGGGCAGGCTGAAAGTCCACGTTGAGAGTCAGCGGTACGCTACACTTATTACACTCAGAGAAAGAGCCATTGAGCCACAGCGCTGATAAGTAAGGCTTTGGCTGCTCCTCGCGACAGGGAGACCAGCTCACCCAGCCAAGCCCTACCTCTGACTCAAACTGTGAAGGTCAAAGAGGATAAATCCTGTTATGCTTCATTGCTCCGTAGGGATATCAGTGTGTGTGTGTGTGTGTGTGTGCGAGGTGTGTGTCAGGTGCTGGATAGGAGCACATAAAATCATCACACAGTGCACCACTCAGACATTATGTGGAGCTGCTCTCATGAGCTGCTCACAGTTTCCACCCTCACTACCTTCAGCTCTCTGTTGACCGCCATGAAAAATAATGCCACTCTCTGAAGACCTGAGGTCACTCCAGCTAAATGCCAGTTCTCCCTCTCTTTCTCCTTCCTCTGCCGTGAGCCGAGGGGCAGAAAAAAGGGGTGGGATTTATTAAATAAATAAATACTAATATTTATATTTGACCATCCAACATTAAAAGACATGTTCTTTCAATACAGTACATAATGCATTAGTTACATCTTATTTTATTTCAGATTTTCGATGTAACTACATAAACCTCTAGGTGACCATTTGCTACGTGGTAACGCATCTGACTTTTGCACCAACGCCAAAAAAGAGCAACATCAGCTGATGATGAAGTGTAACCCATCCTCTTGACGTAGGCTGCTCGTTGTCATCGTGTTGTCATGACGCGGTGTCAAAGTCGGAGCGACTTGTCGAGTCAGTGACAGATGTATCCGCTGCTCTGTTGGAACAGCAGCACTCCTTTTTCCCTCAAGAGATCACTCCTATGCTAAATGTGTGTCACGTCATGTTATTTCCCCCCGCTCGAATCCGACTGCACGCTAAGAAATCCAGAAAGTACGCACAGACGTCGAGGTTTAAGCGACGGGTGAAAACACCGTGTAGGATTATCCCCCCCCCCCCCCCCGGTTTATGTGGCAGTCTCTGTGTTTTCATGAACATGAATCTGTTTGGATGTGTGTCTGTGTGCGCTTGCCTCGGTTTTTCTTTGTTTGCATCTGGCCTTGGCATGAAGGGGCCCGGGAGGTATCGGCGGTCAGAGAGGCGCTGGCTGATGTCAGCTGGCCAGTGGGCGCACGGTTCAGTCGCATCACATTGCCATCACGCAGCCTGGCTCTGAGGATCACGCTCACACACACTCAACCCTCCTGCCCCCGCCCCATACCCCCCCCCCCCCCCCCCCCCCACCCTCCTTCCCCAGATAACCCACAGTCTCTTTGTCTGCCTGTGCATGTCTAGATGTGTATTTGTGTACTCCTTATGCTTTGGAGCCATTCCACTCGTTTTAAAATTACCAGATCAATCATATTGGCCGCGCTAGTGTAAAACCCAGCTAATTCACACAAAGCCCCTAATAGAGAACACCGGCGTTTCAGATATGCAGGTGGTTCAAAGTTGCAATTTCACACAAGCCAAAGTCTATTTACTTCCAGTTGGGCAGAGTGCTTGTTTTTTCAGCACGGAGAAAGCATGGACCTCCTTCATATCTATTCTGGTTCAATTAGCAACAGATGCCTCCATGCAGAGCACAGACCCTAATTGTACGTGATGAGCAAAGCTAATCGCCCTGGTGCTGCCTGACCTTCCTACAGCTGTGAGGGAAGGCGTGGGGGGGGGGACTCCGCCCACACGGCCCCCTTCTTAGACACCTGTCCAAACACACAAACACACACACACACACACACACGTGAACTATACTCCTCGATATTTGAAATCGAGGGTGGCTGGGGGCACAGGGAAGGGGGTTAGCTTTGGTGACCACAAATTAGCTGCTGTAATTGCGTCTCCCTCCCTGTGCCCATAATTTTTCAGGCCTGTTTGGGGCAGCGAGGAGAGTTTGTTTGTTTTGGTGTCAAGGCGATTTAGAATCAAAATGAGGACCTCCGGCGCACATGTGGACCCCCAAGCCAAATGGCAGCGCCACAGCCTTAAATAGCCCAGCCTCTCCCACTGCACTGTGCAGCGCAGGAGGGAGACAGCAGAAACGAGGGGGGGAAGTACCAACTGGTGTTTCGCTCATGTTTTTTGCCTGACTACCATGGTACTTGCTCCTGGCTAATACAAATAGCTGTTTGGGGAACAATTAAATAACCATTAAAAAGTGAATAGGGAATATGGTATTCCACATTTGCCAAGGCGGCCATGGTGACAGCGGGGCTGCGGTGTTCTGCATACCTCTTATTCCAAACAACTGGAGATGATGATGATGTTTCCATACTGGTGCAGCTTGTAAAGAACACCAATATTCAAACACCAATAATGTTGGCATCCGAGGTAGAAACAAATCTGATTCTTGCCAAAATGAAATTTAACAACGTCTGGAGCGCATCGTTTTGCACTAAATAACGGTAACCCTTCAAAACCCTGAGGCTTATTGCAAAGGCTTAAGCAGAGCTTACATAAGTGTGCGAGGCAGAATAAGCCATCTTTGTGTGCTGTAGACCACCGGGCAAAAGAGCAAGCTTACTGAAAAGTCCAATTTTTCTTATTTACCAAAGACAATGACTTGCAGATGATTGTGCTCTCCTCAAAAATGTGCAAGCTAGCAAGCAACCAAACAAGCATAAATCACATAATTAGCTCTGCAGCTGTGGTGTGGTCCTGTTGATGCCTCAGTGGCCTCAGTGAGATAAGGAATCCTTATGCCATAGTTTCAACACAAACAGCAAACCAAGATTGAACAACAAAGACAAATTGGTGCTCATAGTCAGAATAATTGTACTCTTGAGGACCTGAAAATAAACATTTGATTCAATCCTATCTTAATCAAAGACAGTAAATTACCTGAGTAAATCCTGCTCATCTTTTGATTCAGTCTTATTAGATTCCTCTGAATCGTCAACTGAGAATTGATTGAGAAACATTTGAGGCCAGTGGGTTTAAACATTTAAGCCTGCAGAAATGCCGAAGATAAATATTTACTGTAGCCTTGATTTAATATAAAGCATTTAAAGGATTTCAGATACAGAAAATAACAGATTGTCTACAATTGTGGCAATGATGTACAGTAGACCTAATAAATGATCAGATTATTTCAACGTGCCTCAATCTCTTCAATGAAGAACACAGTAACATTACTGGACGTGCTAGTGAACGTTAGCAACTGAACTTACATACACTTCTTATACAACAATGCTTTTATTATGAAATGCAAGAGTATGCTAAGGACATCAAAAGATTTATTCATTCATTTTCTTTAACTTCGCTTAGTCCTATTCAGGTTTCATGGGGGGCTGGAGCCTTTCCCAGCATGCATTGAGAGGAAGGCAGAGAAGCATCCTGGGGCTAGATCCTATCCCAGCATGCTTTGGGAGGAAGGCAGATAAACACCCCAGACAGATCATCAGTCCATCACAGGGCTAACACAGAGAGACAGACAAATACATTCGCACCTTTGGGCAATTTAGAGTCTCCAGTCCACCTGAATGTCTCATGACTGTGGGAGGAAACCCACATGAACACAGAACGAACCGGGAATCAAACCTCGGTCCTTCCTGCTAAATCATTAACAGATTCAGCTGCATAAAGCCATGCATCATGGGATTGCAGTGATCCATGCAAACTATGGCTAAAGAGCCCAGAATAAGGTCTCCCATCAAGTAACAACGTGAATTTCACCTGAACACCAGAGGAGGATTATGGGAGTTGTGTTAAAAATTGCAGCTAAGATGTGAACACATACATATTCACAATAATACAACTTTAACATCCTTTTATTAATTAAACACTACCCAATAAAAAAAACAACATGACTTGTAGAGTAAGTGATTGTCTGTAAACTGTGATGAAGTTTGATAGCGTCCAGGTATAGAGGAGTGAAGTGTCGAACCATTAACTAATCTTGCGTAGCCATACTTCTGGCTCATGCCAAGAGGTCTGGGGAAAATCACGTTAGAGAAAGTGGGATAACAGGACCTAGCGGAGGAGAAGTTTGCAATTTGATTGGCTCTGAGCTTGAAGAATGGTTCTCCCACACACCCCTGGAAGAGGCACTTGGTCCTGTTATGTCCACTAAAGCCTCGGAGAAATCTGGTTGTTCAATTTATGCTTTCACCTCTGTTGGTCCTTTTATTGCAAATATATACGTTGCTGCAAAAACATTCAACTCTTAGATGGAGTTACTGTTGCGCCATTTGTAGTCTTTCATTGTCCAAAGTTGTATTTGTCTAGCAAGCTAACTGTACCAACTTCCTTGGTTCTTCCTATGACTTTGAACAAAGGAGCACCAGTGCAGAGTCCTCTCTCTCTTCATGGGCTTGAATTATGATGGTGGCCCACAGGATTGCTGCCCTTTTACAACCAATAGTTTCTTTAGAACTTTTCCAGGTGTGAGCCATAGGTGTAGTTACACAAAGTTAACCCATAATTGACTGACCTGAATTTGACTCCTGGCGACCACAATGCCATAGTGACTGAGCCATAGTAAAGAGAGGCTCTTTTGCATTGCATTTAACCTGCAGTGTTCTTCCCTCTGTGAAAACCTGATGTGCCTGACTACTAACAGTGCTGTACAGTTGTGCATTTTTAACACGTGCCAAGGGACTCTTCACACAGATGGTGGGTTTCGACTGAAGGCTCTCATGTTAAGTGCTGTTTTGTGGAGCCAAATGAAGCCTGGACTCACACTGTTCATGACCCAGTGCTTTGGCCACCACAGCTAAACACCACACTGACCACCACTGGTCAGGACCCCAACCACCATGGCCACGGAAAATTCTCAGTGGTCTGAGGGTTTTCCTTTTTTCCATTGCTCTGTGTAGCAGAACATATTTTAGTGTTTAGAAAAGATGATTATGAGAATAACAGACGTGTCCTAAGAAAGCATTACAACAGAATAAAAAAACTCAACGTGAAACCGTATAGGTCTTTAGTTTGTCCAAGAATATTGTTCACATTTTGGCACAAATAGTAAGAATTAGAAAAGGACCATCTCTAAGCAATAGTTCTGGAAACAACAACCCTTCATGCCTGATTTTCCTTGTAAGCCTCCCTCTTTTGGCACATAGTTATCAGACATGTGCATCACACGTTTAAGCCAGAACAAGGCGGGGTGCAAGCAATGCGTTGATACGATTTGGGCTCCCACCATGTGCCAATAATATCATTATCTAGTTGTAATCCTGATCAGCTCCATATGTTTGTGGGAATGCTATAGCATCAAAACTCAATGGTGTATAGTTTAGCACTCATTCACTGTATGGAGAATGTCCAGCACACTTACCGTAGCATCATTCTTCATCGTTTTGATTCAAATGAAAACAAAACTGAAAGGTAAAATGATGCATGTTTTTTTTCATGTGACAATGAAAAATAATGTAATTATTACTTCATGTCTGACATTAAAACCTTCAGGGTTTTACAGGACAGTGTCATAAACATAACATAACATAAATATCTTGATATGAATTCATGAATGTTTGACCTCCAACATTAGCACAATACCACAAATGTATACACAAGTGGTCACCTCATCATCATGTGGTGTATGAGATCAAGATCTGACTTTTTTAACTAATGTTATGAATGGATTTTCATGAACTTTGGTAGACTGGTAGTCTTGATTTGATTTTGGTGATCTGGATCTGGGATTTCTACCATGAGATTAATATTATTTAATGTCATATCTATGAAATAACAGAGATAGAGACTTGATTCTAAATTGTAAGAGCGTGTTTGACTTAAAATCTAAATGATAGGAATGATGTCTTTGGGTGTAGCAGCTAGTTGGAGAATTGTTCGGCGTTGGCGGAGGACTGCGCTCTCCAAGGCCTTCTAGTTTTATGTTATTGTGCCACATCAATATGCAGTGAAGCTCTTAAATGTTGATTGTTCATTCGCGAACACGTCATGAGTCGGTTATGAATGGGTCATGTGAAGCCCTAATGAAGAAAGTGCTACAGATATCATTTACAATGCTTCATAACTGTAATTAATACAGGCCTTTAGGATGTTAAGTGTAGCAAAGCTTCTAGCACCCTCTGATTAATTCATGACCCCGGTGTCATTCGTCTCCTTTTCCAGTGCACGTTCTCTCCAATGTTCATGCTTCCTTCTGCTGGGATTTTCTGCTGTTGCCGCAGAGATGGGGCAGGAAAACATTTCTCCTTGGAAGCAGCGGAGAAACAGATGAATGTTAAAGGCTGTCCACCCGAGCCAGGAGACGTCTTATGTTTAAAGCTTTTCATCTTTCGCTTTTTTTCTCCCCCCCGCACATTTCTCATTCTCCATTTTTTTTTTTTGCTTCAAAATGAAAATTGCAGCAGTTGAGAAATAGTAAATATGTTCTTAGAATTCTGCTTGTTTTCCACTTTGTCTTCGAGGTACAAGCAGCAAAAATATGGTTGAGGGCAATAAATACCCAAACAGATGTTGAATAAATAAATGTTATGGGCAGAGGGCCTGGTAATAGAGCACTGGCATAGACGCAGTGATAATCACCAGTGTGTGCAACTCTAATGCCTACAGTAAATTAATCTGGGGCTGCACTCAATGGAACATTAAAAAAGTGATTTCATCATGCCAATGATGGCTGTAATATTTTTCTAAAAGTCCCCCTTGAGTTCTGCCAATGGTGGTGTCTGTGCTCTAGAAATGTCAGTCACGCTGAAGAGGTTAACCCCGGCCCCGTACCAGAGCTGATGGAATATTACACAAATAGACGGACTATATCTGATCCCAGCTCAGCGTGTTGTAAGACCATCCCATTCCAATCTTGCCTCTCTCTGTCACCTCATTAAAAATACAAAGAGGGTAAAGAAGGGCCAGTCATGAGCAATCTCCGTTAAAGCCCCCAGTGAATGCAGTGGTGTTACTGTCATTTAATGCTGTTTCATCTGAAAAGCCACATTAGAGTCAGATTTAGTAATCTGGGTTTGCCCATGCTGGTCTGTGTGATGTCATTATGCTAAACTGACCTTTACAGCCAGATTAGGAGGGGGGGTAGAGGGAGGCTGTGGATAGGGAATTAGCAAGAAATGAAAAATGGTGTATATGGGCTATGGATGATGAAGTATTCAGCACCATTTCCAACCTAAGTGCCATCGACTACAAATCAAAACCAGGGTGACAAAGTACCTCTTTGTGGCTTGATCAGCTCATATACTCATGTCTTTAAATTAATGTTTGGTTCTTTCAGGAATAACCTGGTGTCGAACTTTGGTCTTACCTTCAGCAGCTCAATAAGGCTCAGCGCGGGGAAAAAAACAAAAAAAACGTTCATATATAAAACCAGCGGCTCCTTTTAAATCTACTCTCCCTATTGTAAGCTCATTTGTTCCAATAAAAGGTTTTCAGATTCATCAAAGTCTCACAACACTCCCCACACTCTGTTCGAGCCTGTTCGTTCTACATTTGGACAACATCTATCAATATGAGTTGGCTGGGCTGCTGCTGATACTGTACTGAGACCAGGAGGCGCAGCGCAGTCGGCAATCCCTCACTTCTCTCTCCCAGGAAACTCGTGGAACAGAATAAGCACCCTGAAGCCCTTGGATACAGGTCCTCTTACCTTTTCCACTAAATCACACCAGACAGATATAAAGGTGGCATAAGTGAAAAAATGGTTGTTTCGAAGGATTAATAAACTCAGGCTTAATCTTAAAGTTGTGCTCGAATTGATCATCTGGGCCATCTTGGATATTCAGGGAAGTTAGAGTTCTCTGAGGTCTCTGCTTGAAAAGATGGATAGACCTATCGCCTGCAATCACAGCTTGGGCCCTCTATCCATCACTACCAATTCCAAACTTTACCTTACACATCCTGGCCACTTAGTACTAGTTCAGCAACACAGAGTGGGAAAAAAGAGAGCGAGAGATAGAGAGAGAGAGAGAGAGAGAGAGAGAGAGAGAGAGAGAGAGAGAGAGAGAGAGAGAGAGGGAGAGAGAGAGAGAGAACAATGAAAGAGTGGGCCGGTTATACACATGAAAGTGTTTGGCTGCGCCAGAATGCAGCTTTGGTAGTATTAAATTACTGGGTGGGTGATACTACTGCGTGCTCTATTGGCAAGGAGAGGTTTTTCCTTTGCTCCCTTCCTCCCAGTGGCTAAAGACAGGAGGTTTCTATCTGATGGAAGTGTCTGTAGGACAGAGGGGGAAGAAAAATTGTGCTTTTGCTGAGCTTTAACACATCGACACCAGCATCACTCAAGCAGCCCTGAGGTAGTGGCGCTGAGGCAGAGAGAGAGGGGGGGGGGGGGGGGGGGGGGGGGGGGGTGTTCCATATAGAGGAGACAGGGGAGTGGAATTACAGTATGTGCACACATGTGCATGTTACAGACACACAAAAAAACATTCACCTATGGATCAAACAGGCTTTGGAGTAAACGCTTAGCTTGTTGAACAGATGTCAAAAGGTTTATTAAGCTTGACACTCACACAAAATCCACCAAAGCAAAGCTGCCCACCCTGAAAACGTAGAAACTGGTTAAATAGTAGATTTAAAACTGGACCAGCTTGTGTTGATAGCAGGTCTTCATTATGGTCACCTGATGAAGACCATTCACAAAACCATGCACGCTCCATACATCTCACACATGCAGCACATCTTCGCCTACAGGCACTATATGCATCTCTTGTTCTGCTGACATGATAGGCGCTTACTGCACAGGGGGGAGATTCATCTTACACTTCCTTATCATGTCATCACAGTGTCATCACAATGTCACGTCATTATCATAACCATTATCATGTTATGTTCTTCCAGGGAGAAGGTAACTGATGGGTCAGCTAAACCCGTCTCTAAAGAGCAGGTTTCCCCCCCGATGCCTCAGAAAACGCCCCGTGAGCACGTTTGCAGTGTGTGTGACTGAGGTGTGACCAGCAGATGGTGGGTGAAACACCTTTGATTTCAGAGTTAAACCACCAAACATACACTGTGCTTCAGACAAGACATCAAAATAGTGCAATTTCCTAGCAGCAGGAGAAGAGGCCCCTCCTGTAAAAACATAAGAGATTCAGGCGAATCCGTCTTCCTTTGCTTCGCCCCGTGGGACCCTGGTAATATGAGTACAGGGTTCCTTGGGCTTGGTAAATGGACCACCTCCGTTCTCCAGCAGAGCCACCATGCTTCTCTATAATGGCCAATCTCCCCTCCAATTGGGCCTGTCAGGCCTGAAGTCGGACCGCGATTCAGGGGGGAACTATTTGTTTGAGATAGTTTGCGTGTGCATGTGCGTCTGTGTCCGTCTCTGTGTGAATGTGCTTGTATGTGTCTTGTAGCCTAGCTGCATTGCCTCTCTGATGTAATAAAACAATCAAGCCAGGCAGGTAAAACATGTGCTTCAGATGCTTTAGCCGTTAGAAAAACAGTTATGTTGAGGTTGGGCAATTATGTTTTTGCATTAAGGTTTTGCAGCTACGCCGCGTGATGCTATTTTAGTCACAATTGATTTTGTTGTGCTAAAGCCTGAATGTACTCTGTCATTATCTCTGCAGCGCGTTCTAAATAAACGGAGAGAAAAACAACCCCTACTTTTGCACCTATTACCCATGCCTCCCTCACCTATTGTCAGAGGCAGTCACTCTGAGACCAACTGTAGCGCGGAGGCAAAGAGGAGGCTGACAGAGAGGATGACGGCAGAAGGATTGGCAGTTAGAGGGACAGGGAACGCTCTCGTGCTCAGCGCTCGTGCACTATTCCATCATTAGCCAATGAAGCCCTCATAAAAGTGAGTTATGTGCCACGAGTGGGGAGGTTCCATATGGCACAAGTGATCCAGAAAGGCAACGTGTCGCAAAAGACCCCTAGAGCCCAACAAGTCAGCTTTTACAAGGGCCTCCCTCCCCGTCATTAATTGATTTTAATAACAGGCTGCGAGGGGGCAGAATGCTCTCTTTCATTGGGCTGATGGGGCTTTTCCCAGGTCCCTCAGCGAACACTGCAGCACTTAGAGCTGTTTGTTTGGATTGCCTGTAGTGTGTGTGGCTCTCAGACCCACTTGGTTACTTAGTCAGACACATACTCAATGTCCCAGCCGCTCACTCACTCGCTCACTCAAACATTTGTTCATTTACCCGCTCAATAATTTCTTCACTCAATCACTGGCCCAGTACATTTATGCACTCATTTATTCACCCCCCCACCCACCCACCCCCGCCGCTGCCTCACCCAGGGCTATCATGCCTCCTTTAAAGTAAGGTCCCGGGTAACATGATCATAGTCTTACAGCAGAACATGTAACTCTTGCTGCAGCTCTTACTACTGCCACGAGTTTCACACTTTAGAAAGCCTGTTAAATATTGAACGGCTTGATGATTTCCACATTCTATCTCATATATGATACACGCAGATTTTCTCTTCTCGTGCATGCTGAAAAAACAACGCTCCCAAGTGCTGTAGACTGCCTCTTTCAGGGGGGATGGGGGGGGTCTTCCTATACCCAGCCTCCTATCACGTCTTTGTCTCAATCACTCGGCAGACTCAAAGTGAAAATCTCTCATTTTGCATATTTTTTAGTTTTTTACTTTGATTGTTCAGCAGTCTGACTGGAGCAGGGGGGCTGCGTGCGGGGAGACGGGGAGGGGTTCGGGAGGGAGCCGGGGCTGTCATAACTGCATAATACACTCATTACTCCTGTGCGGCAGAATTACCATTGATGGAAATGGGATTTTGGAAGATATATGGGATGTAATTATTATATACATATATGCATAGCCTTTTTTATTCAGAAAAGGAGCTTTGGAGTGATATTTTAAGGTTCTGGTGATTTGTGTGTGTGTGTGTGTGTATAGTTGCATATGTGCAGATGCTTGTTTTTGTGCGAGCATTGTGTTATTACAGGCGTTTTTGGTCATGGTTTGCCTTGATAATGGCAGAGCTACTTGAATATATATATCTATTTTGCTGTATCTGTATATGAAAGGAGCCTCGGTGGTTCCCTGCTGCTGGATTCTGGTGGCCAGTCAGTGCACCCCCTTACCTCTGCAGCATGCATATCCCTCCTTTGTGGTTGACCCTGTGCTGAACATCTCTGTGAAGTCGAAAGTCTGACACTCCCAAACAGGGAATGGGGGTCATGCTGACTCATTCCAGCAGTGAGGCTGTCTGAAGAGTTATCTGCCTCCAGAATACCAATTCTTCAAGCTCCCTCAGCCAAATAACACTCATAGAGAAACCAAATTCCCCTGCAGTGAGTAATGCCAAGATAAGAAGTACAGAATATTTACTATCATGCACTCACTATCAGTATGAGCTTGGGGAAATATTACTTCTAGGTAGCATAAAAATTGCATGTGGTGCTTAAGCCATAATGTTCTATTGAGCTCCTATATTATTGTAATAGGTGTGCAAGTGAAGCATGCAACATGACTGGAGGAACATGAGGCAGTATGTATGGTTTTCAGTGTGGTGTTCCTCAGGCGAGGGGCCTCTGCAGGAGGTTTTCTTTGGAAAGCACCTGGGTGTGAAAATAGGGCCTCCCAGTCTGGCCTGAGAGGCTGTGTAAACAGAGGTTCCAGTCGGGCCAGCCTGTGCTGGACTGGACCTCTCCAAACAGAAACCATGAGTCAGCCTCAGGAACCCGTCCACTTTCCCCCTTCAGGGAAAATCAACCCGACGCAGCCTGGAAAATGTACACGCTACGGGGATGACAGAGAGCACTGGGCTACAGCCACCAGGGCATGTAAAGGACTCAGTAGACGTAGAAGAGAAGACATACGTAGAAAAGTGTACAGGACAGTGTGCTGGTTTCAGACCTGTGTACTTATGTCTCATCACATTTTTCACTGAAAACATGGAAGCCCTTTTACCAGCCAAACAAATACAAGTACCTCATGTAAGCTCGTGATTACTTCTGCACAAATTCAAGCAGCTGAAGGAAAAGACTGAACCTTTTTCTCAATAAAAGGTTAGAGTCTGTCTGAGGCTTCCAGGGTTTTGCAGCCATCCTCACGTCTGTGTCTGGCTGAGTGGAAGACTTTATTAAGGCACTCGGGTGTCTGAGCTCTGCAGAAAGCGAGACTTTCCCCCTCATCTCCGGTCTGCGTGAGTGGAGAGGCAGGGGCCTCACTCTCCACTGAGGAATATTTATCTTTCCAGCTGGTTAGATGGATTAAATGACCAATCCCGCGGAGAAGGGAGAGGGAAAGGAGGAGAAAGAGAGTTTGAGAGAGAGAGAGAGAGAGAAGGAGAGGTGAGGGGATGGAGAAAGTTTCTAAAGGGCTGGATAGGAAATGTGGCATGGGGAGAGAGTAGACAGAGGGTGGGGGTGGAGGATGTTGTAGTCTCCAACAACATCTTCTACTCGGAAAATACAATGAGAATGACTTAGCAAGTCACATTTACCCCCTGCTGTGACAACTAGGATCATGCTTTTGTCTTCTGCTCATTGGTGGGCGCATGAACACACACACACACACACACACACACACACACACACACACACACACGCACACGCGCGCACACAGCTAATTAACTGACACTTTCTCGGGAAATTTATTTCAAAGACAAAACGCACGTGTTCATGCAAAAGTAATGGGAAATCGTTAAATGCTCAAATATCTGAGACAAATCGCGCACCCCCTCCGCCGGGCTGAATTGATTCTGCATTTCACACACACAACGGGACACCTGCTGCCCCCCCGAGCTCGCGGGCCTCGGCGGGGTCAACTCAAAGTCATACACCGGCTGGTCTGAACGGGCGATAATGTACAGGTATCAGACACGGGGCAGGGTTATGCATGTCGTCATTCGTGAGGAATAACTTGAAATAAATAAATGGATAAATCAGAAAGAAATCACCCCCTCCTCTGCACCTCTGACACATTATCGCCTAAAAAAAAAAAAAAAAGGGGGGAAAAGTCTCATTACCAGGGGTTTTCTTTTTCTCTTTCATTCACACACTATTCCATTTAGCTCACCGGGCATTACATATAATCAGCCCGCGGATATAAGCGCATAAACCACAAATAAAGGAGTGTAATAACATCAAAGACCAGCCCTGTGAAATGTGACGCCGGGCTATTCACGCTGGAATGTTGAATGGGTGGCAGCGCTGTGTGTGTGTGTGTGTGTGTGTGTGTGTGTGTGTGTGTGTGTGTGTGTGTGATGGCGGGTATGCAAAGTGCAATCTAAGTGCGGGAGCTGAAGTCATGGAAATTTCCCTCCATAAAAGTGAAGCATGACAATGGATTTGGAGCATCAAGGCCCGCGGGATTACGGGGGATCACATAAATCCCCCTGCACTATAATTTTAGCAAACCACATCAAGCTCCGTGTTAAGGGTTAATAATCCAGTTCCTCACCTCCGCCTGCTTCGCTGGATCCCCGGCGCTAACATGTAGACGCAGACCAACAAAATGTAGACGCACACACACACACACACACACACACACACACACACACACACACGCGTGGGTATTTCTGTACATGCGACGACCGCAGGCCTGGCATACGTGCACAAGCTCACCACACAAACACACAAACATACACACACACACACACCGTCTGACAGACACACACACACACACACACACACACACACACACAGAGAGGCACTGTGTTCTCAGGTCTGTCACCCCTGTGCATCTGACATCATGGCGGTGTTATGACTGTTGGCAGAGTGCCTTGGAGCAGACTACCTCCCCCCCCTCCCCTCCATCCCCACAACCACCCCTCACTACCCCCCCTCCCACCCCTCCCACCCCTCCCACCCCCGGCTCCCACTCCCACCACTGCATCATTTGGAGCTGTGAGGTGTATGAGCGGAGAACCTTGTTGGAGGAGCCTGAAATTGATCGATGCGCTACAACAAGCTCAGCTTCTCTCCCTCTCTTTTTTTCTCCACGTCGTTTCTCTCTCTCTGTGTGTGTGTGTGTGTGTGTGTGTGTGTTTGCCTCTGTCTATCTCTCTCTCTCTCTCTCTCTCTCTCTGTCCACTTTAACATCTGTACTAGTGGTAATCAACAGTTTACACACACAACTCTCTCTTGGAGCTCTTTGGAGAGAGAAGCACTCCACGAGGAGGGCTGCTGCTCCTTCCCTCTATTAGCCTGCTGTCTGAGGGAAGGCAGGGATAATACATAAGCCAACAGGATTAGGAGGTAACAAAGCATCAGGCTGAAGAAATCCCCGCCGGCCTCGCGGTCCATCCCAGCCCTCTGCTGCGCTGCGGCTGCGCGGAGGCCAACCGAGCCTACCCAGCCAGCTCCGTTCACGCTGTCTGCCTGTCACCCGGCCCAGCAGTCCTCTACTGTACGACCACCGCTCATCATCACTCAACAAAATCAAATACTGTACATCCTGCAACTGAGCGGCCTAATATATAATATGCAGCCCGCAGTATTGTTTTTCTGACAGCCGTGATGATAGCGTTGGCTCCTCTACTCTACCTGCGGGAACTTGTAGCATCCTGATCTGCTCTGCGAGCGGCTCCACCTGACAGTCCCCGGCTCCGCTTTAACCAAGTATAGTGTATCTTGTTCTGCATTTGCATTTCAAAGGTGCACGGCACCCACGCCGTGAACCTGACGGCTGCCTGACAGCGGCATGGCTGCTCCATATAGTGTGGGCTTGAGAGTAAATCTATGTGATTAATCAGGTCTGAAGCTAAAACATAATAATAACCCCCTTTATATTAATGTGCAGCTCATGGCTTGAACAGCTCCCTGGAAAGACCATTAGTCACCAACTCCCTGCGAAGCCACAATTAAGCAGTAGCATATTACTAACTCTCTCTCTCTCTCTCTCTCTCTCTCTCTCTCTCTCTCTCTCTCTCCTACCTTAATCACTGTGCTCTCTTCTTCAGTGTGTGTTGTGTTCTTGGTTCGGCGTGTCTTAAGGCGCTGACTCGGACAAGGAAATCACTTTATTTTCCTATTTGTTAACCTGTGTGTTAAGAGAGATTAATAATTTCTAAACAGTAAATCAATGCACTACTCAGTCCCGTCCTTTAAAGTTCCTCACCAACTGATTAACAACAATAATACAGATAGAATAGCGTTATTTTATCATTTTGATGTTATTGTAGAACATTTCAGGAATACATCACCAACTGCTCTTTCAAATGAGAAAGTGGGTGTATGAAAAAAGCCAAGTGACAGATTTTATAATTGTTCTAGAAATCTTATTTGCATTCAGGAGCTTACAGAGATTATTTTTTTTTCTTCTTTTTTTTTGTGAGGGACACTTTAAAAAGCTGTCATGCACACCAACCACAGGCATTTTCCCTCCCCCCCCTACCCTCCCCTCCTCCCCCCCCCCCCCCCCTTTCTTTCTAGTTCTCCTTTTTTGTGATACCGTCTAATTTTGCCCCGTGCCGAGGCAAATTTGTCGCGGCACGTGGGCCGGTTTGATTTCATTAAACAGAATATTTAAGCATAAAAATTGTTTAATCGTCTCATGTCATTAGGAGATGGATTTCATTTTGCATACATTTGCATACTTCCCCCTCAGATTAAAACCCAGCCGCTATGCAAATGCGGGCCCGGGTTATGGCGGAGGTGTTTATTGTCATCACTTCAGGCAGTTTCCACGCTGCAGCGCCTCCGCAGAACAGCGGCGACGGCAACATCTGGACGCCCGGGGGGGGTCGCGAGGAGGGTGGAGGCAGACGGTGGTAGGTGTGTTGATGAAGGTGTGTAACCGGCGCTGTTGTTCAAGTCTGACATCTAACACCGGAGCACACCAGTGATGTTATAAGATGATACGGGCATCACCAAATAAAAAAAAATAATAAAACTACTACGGCATCCGGTGCGCCGAATGTCCGCCGCACCACCACACCGGTTGCGTCAATTATCGTCCCCGTCCCTTTGGATTGTCCCCCTCGCTTAAATATATGGAGAGCCAATAAAGACATAAAACGCAGCACTGTTCTTTCAACTGTAGCCTCTGCATGTGTTTTTATCAGCTGTTCTGCTGCTATTGTCCACATGGCTAAGCACTGCTGCTAATGAGGCAGTAATTAGCGACAGCGTAACGCTTCTTCACCCATGCTTAAGTCCCTGCTCTTTTTTATAATTTTTTATTTATTTATTTATTTTTCTCCCTCTACTGTAATTTTCTCATGCTGCAATTTCAGGCATCACAGCAGAATTTGTTCCAGCACAATAAAGGTTGAGCTGTGAAGACCAATAGGGGAGCACGTTAGCCCGGGTAATTGCAACTTTTAGAAAAAATAGAAAAAGTGGATTTAATCTCATTTCATTCCCAATCAGGAGAATATCCAGACGAACCCATCACATTAATAATTAGACACACACTTAAGCACCTGCCCCGTCTGACTCCCAATAATCTACTTTCACTGCATGTCATCCCATAACCTTACTGAGTATTGATTTCTATCGTTATATGAACAGATATTTTTTGAGATGTCAATGATCCACCTGTCTCTAGAGACCCACTGTGGGTGATTGATAGAGAAAAGGAGAGAGAGGGAGTTTCCAAACAGGAGTAGACTAAACATACCTCAGCAGGGCTTGCCTCTTTATGAACCCCTGAGGTCTATAAACAAGCTGTAGAGAAAAGAGAGATTGGGAGCTCTGGGTGTGTGTCATCTGGGGTGTGTGTGTGTGTGTGTGTGGGGAGGGGAGGGGCATGTTACTGTACAAGTCTGTTACAATTGAAGAAAAGCGATAGTGAAGGATCCTGACAAACCATTACCTTCATATGTTGTTATACTATCTGACCGGCATTACCTTCCTATAACAGGTTAGCCCGCCCCAGACAGCCGGAGCCCTCGCACCGGGTCCGGGGTGAGGAGCCGGGGTGTTGTAGTGACTTTGCAGAGTGGCAGAGGCCTGATGACACTCGGCCCCAGTGGCAGGGACTGGGGTAATAAATCACGGGGCGGTGGCAGTCAGATAAACGGCCCCTCGGAAGCTGATAGGGAGGAGAAACTATTGTGACGAGCGCGCAGCGGTGAGGAGGCATCGGTGACCTGTGTGAATAAGGGTCACCCCTCCGCAGAGGCAGACCCAAACAGCTCCCCGCGTCTTCATTTACCCCGAAAAGCCATTACAGCGTCTCGGCTTGCTTCTTCTTCTTCTTCTTCTTCTTCTTCTTCTTCTTCCCGCCCCCTCCCCTCTTTTCTCCTTCTCCTGCTCTCCTCCCTCTCTCCTCTCCTCTCCTCTCTCGTGGAGGAGCCGGTCGTTCTCCGGGACCTCGATGGCCCTCAAGCTGCAAACTCTGAAATGAGCCCCGCTATCTGAAGGCAGGCTCCTCTCCTCCCCGCGGGCTGAGGAGCCAGAGTCTTGCAGAGTGGTGGCCCCTCTGCTGGTCATTCGGGTACTTGGAGACTATTTCACAGTGTTCACAGAGGAGTCGCTGCTTTTATGGGTTTCGAGCGCTGCTTCGGGGCACTGGCCAGCCATGTGTGTTTACCAGTGGCCTGATAAGCTATAACCTATAAGCTATATAACCTATATAGCTCATAAGCTATAACCAACTTTTGGCAACACATTATTGTATTTACTGACCCCCCTTGCCCCAGTGCCCTTGTTTTCCAGATTAACTGTCACAGTAAAATCCTTAGGGTCCATAGGGCATAATGCAACACAACCCACACTTAATCGCCCTTATTACTGAAACTTTAAGGTTTATTTTCATGTAAGGTGAAGCCTCAGCAATCAATAAATAAGAACAATCTATTATTTAGAAGACATCTTTAACCACAAGCCATACATTTAGAAATAATCGCTTCTCCGGCCAGTAAGGAGAGATTCAAAATGCATAGGGTTGTTATTAGGTTCTTTTGTTATTTAACTAAAAAGAAAGAAAGAAAATTGTACACTTCAGATTTTACTTTACTTTTTTAGGTAAGCTGGTGCTTTGAACAATTCCAGCCAAAAAGTCATCCCCTGTCAACCCCCTGGTTGTTAACATTTATGTCTTATAATGGTATTTTTGTACATTCTGACTTGGCTAAGTTGTTTTTTCTCTCTCTGTCTTTTTTCTCTAATTCATCTCTCAATAGTTCAAAACGATTCTGCCCTTAACATTGTAGAATTCCTTTGCGAGGTCTTTAAAGAGTCAATAATAAAATGCTTTTACTTTCACGACAGCAAAGTTTCCAATACTGTTAAATAATTAGAGAGTCTATAACTAAACAAGCTTCAACTAACGTTCGTCTGGCAGCGCTGAAACTGCAGGGCAACGTTTATGAGTCACAGGACTCACAGGAGCCAGCACAAACTGTGGCGCTGCGCAGGAAAAACAACTCCTCTCTCAAGGAGGCACAGAGTCATCACTCCTGATTCAATAAACACAGTTGTTCAAAACTACCAAATTGCTCTCAAATTGCACAACATCACTGAATAATCGATGGGTAACTTTTTACAAAGGCAGACATCTGCTTGTGCATTTAAGATGAGTTTGAATCATCGGCAGCACAGTTGTGCCACTGATCTCAAAGTTGGGCCTGTTGTCCTTACCCTCAAGTTCAAATCACCTGATGTGAAATGTGTTCACTGGAGGCAAGGAGAGAAGGTGGATTTGCATACTGTTGAATAAACAAATTCTTCCACACATACCTATTTTCAAGTGTTGTTTTTTTGCAAACTATTGTGTGAGATATTGTTTGCATTAGAAGTCAGTGATAATCGATGGAGTCTCGGTGCTGTGCATTCCTCTCGGTGCTGACAAGCAAGAGAAAATGCTGCATCTAGATAACGGTGAAACAAACAATCAATTTAATTATCACATGTGCTCCTTAAGCACTATTAAAAACAACTACCGGCAGTGAACCTTGTATTTCAGCCAAACGTAGACGACGCGATGTCACGTTGAGATATTTGCAGCACAGCTACAATGGACCATCTAAAACATGAATGTAAATGTCAGGTTTCTATCAGCCCCTCAGAGTCAAAGAGAAAGGACTTCTTTCTAGACTCACCATTTTGCACAGACGTTCTTACAGGGAGAAATCCATCGCAGAGGAAGAGATACCGATCTCTCCACACACAGCAGCCTCAATACCATGATGCAATACAGTAAGAGACACGTTACGTTTTTCGACTGGGAAACCCCCTCTACTAACACTAGTGCTCTCTCCACCGACGTGTAACAACCGGAGCAAAGTTAGCTTTTCAGCAACTTTTAAAGCAAACAAGTAAAAGCACAGTGATGAATATAAAAGTATTATTATTAAGAGGAAGAACAATTTACAACCACTGGTTTCACTATCTGAGAAGATATTTTTCTTTTCTATCAACACAAATTGTTTCCCATATGAACTGGAGGTCGCAGACTAAATTCATTCACATTTACTTACATTGCATTTTTATATGAATTTTTAATGATAATTATAATCTAGAAAATTATCTAACCTAATTCAAAATCCTCCCTCTAATTTAAAGAACATACTTCCTTTAATAATCATCTTCCATGCTTTTAGATGTGTTAGATGTGTGGTATAGTCCAAAAATGTCAATATTTGTTTTAAACAACTAAACCACATGCAACAGATTTTTTTTGCAATGTTTTTAAACTTTTTTAAATTGTATTAATTGTTGTAATAATGTTATGTTTGCTAAATATTGTTTGATAAATGCAGAATTTTGTCACAGTAGACAAAAGTAGTCATACAGTATTTACAGTGTACTGTAAACTGAGGCACAGCACCATTGCAGGAGCTTGCTGGCATCGCTGCTGCCTGCAGGTTATTGTACATTTACATGTAAATATTTGACAGTCATATTTTATGTATGATTACTTGTAGCATTTTCTTCACCCCTTCAGTCATTTCACTTAATTATCTGTTGAATGAGTTAATTTATTCATGTTTTAATCATCGTCCTTACTGACACCATGACAATCTCATACAATTTTATGAAAAGAGCACAAACTCTGAGATGTAGATTATCTGTGAGCATTAAGTTCCTCCAACTTGAATTGGATCACGTGACAATAGCAGGAATTGGACCTGCTATCACCGCTTCATCACACTGTAAAGGTTAACAGTTAAAACAGCTTTGGGTAGGGGAAGTTTTTGGTCACGGTTGAAGAAAAACCTTACTTCCCTCACAGTAGAGAACGTATCGGTATGAGCTGGGAACTGAACCCGGGTCGCCGGAGTTAAAGTCACATTTTTACCCCTATCCAACATCCTGACCTTGACGCTCTTACTTTCCACCGCTTTAGTTCAAACTGTTTCTAGTCTCCCCCGCTTAATCCTCTCATGCTGGGTAAACACACTCTCGCTCTCACTCGCACAGATGTTTGCATTTTAAGAAATCATCACAAAAACTTGGAGAGTTTGATTGGATGTACGGATCACCGTCTCTTTAATCGGAGCATCCACTCGTCCACACGACACACACAGCCCATTAGAGCTGACTAATGCCTGCATACAGCTGTGTGCAGAGGAAGAGCCCGGTTAGCGGTGGCTCATCTAAACAGCGCCCTGGCAGCTCTCTCCCCTGAGTGACGCCTGTCAGTGACACTTTATCAGCTGCCTACATGCCACCAACACCCCCACCACCACCTGCTTCACTGCTGCTCCCCCCCACCCTCACTCTTAGTCTCTCTCTCTCTCTCTCTCTCTCTCTCTCTGTCTATCTCCCCCTCTCTTTCAGTTCCTATACTATCTATCCTCCTGCCTTCTCTCTTCCGGTTGTCTCTCTCCTCATTTTCTTTTCTCCTTTTTTTCTGCTCCTTGGGATATCTCTCTCTCTCCCCTGCACTCTGTCTCTTTTCCCTCCGTGTCTCCTTCTCCATCCTCCCCGTCTTTCTATTCCGACCGGGTCTCTTTAAAGCTCTCCTCTGCCTCCCTTTTTCTCCCTTCCCCATATCCTCCTCTCCCCACCTTACTCCTTATCCTAGCTTTTCCTTCCTATTCCCCGTCTCCTGATTAGATAGCGTTGGCTGTTTGTGCAGTGGCTCCCAGTGGACAATCGCACTGTGAGGGTGGACAGGGGGGAGGTGGGGGGGGGGGGGGGACGTGAGGGTTCCATTTTCTATTAGAACAAAACATGCCTGTGGGGCCAGCGGGCGTCAACTGGAAATGCAATCTGGGCCTTTCAGCTGACACCCGGGGTGGGGTGGGGCTGTGGGGGGGGGGGGGGGGGGGGGGCGGTGTTGTATGGCGGGACTCCAGAGTGAATGTTATCGTCCTCCAGAGATCCCAGGCTACCTCCTCGGTCCCTCTCCCGTCTTCGAGCCCGGATACCTCAGGGGGGGGGGGGGAAATGGGGTCCCGCCAGGCCGGCAATGAGCAGGGCTAATTCTGTACACAACGCCCTCATCACAATGTTCAAGTGTTCGTGCTCAAGTTCACGAGTCCTCCTTTTAGGGTACGTGTGTGATATTGTACCAAAAAAAAAAAAAAAAAAAAAAAAAGATGATGCTATCAAACAGAAGTGTCATTCTCCACGGCGATACGGTATAGAAGATAAGTGAGTGGAAATGTGGAAGGGGGGGAAAGACGAAGGGAACATATAGGTGGTTGGTCTAGGCAGGGCTGGTGTGAATGCAGATTGGGTGTTCCTGGACATGCATAATTCACCACAGGGGAGACAGAAGAGGAGGTGGGTAGGAAGAGAGGGAATAGATGGAGGGGGGGGAGGGGGCGGCGGTGGCGATGAGGGGGTCGGGGGGGGGAGGGGGGAGGGTGGAGGAAAGAGAGGGAGGAAGGAGAAAGAGGAAAATGAGCAGTGCGTCTCAGGCAGCGTCAGCGTCTACAGTGAGGAGGTAATTAGGGAGCTGTCACTTGTTCCTGTCAGGCACCACTCCCGCTGAAACATCGAATGTGTGTGTGCGCGTGTGTGTGTGTGTGCGCGTGTGTGTGTGTGTGTGCGTGTTAGGTTTGTTCGCGTGGGGGGGAGGGCTGAGCTTGTGTATCGCCGTGCGTGTACGCGTGTGTGTATGTTTGCGAATGCATGCGGGGGTGCATGTGTGTATGAAATGTGTGTGAGAGCGAGGAGGGTGCGGCGTGTGCGGAGCGGAATTCAAATGAGAAGCGAAAGAAACACCAGAAGAAAAACAGAATAAAGAGACAGATTCACTGCAAGGGAATTGTAATAATGGTGGATAAATATGACTAGGAAGTATGCAGCTCAAAGTATTAGAGCTTAGGATGTGGAAAGAAGCGCACTATCACTGCAGGTATTTGGACAGGGATAAGTGGAGGAAGATATGGATGGATTAAATTTGATAAATGATATTTGTGGCACCTAAGGAACCCGCACACACACACACACACACACACACACACACACACAAGTCAGGAGAAGACTCCGACGCACGAGTGAGTCGTTGCAGTAAACACATTCACATGCATGCATTTATCGACACAAGATTAACACGTATACACTCGGCAGCCGCTTCCCGCCTATACCGCCGCCTAGCTCTGCCTTGCTGATTGTAATCTCAAGTCAAAATAACAATACAGCGACGTCTAAACACTCCGCTTGTCATATCAATATTCTTGACAGGCCCCTGAGCGGAAATGACAGAACACGCGCGGGGCCACAGGTACATAAAAAAACAGACACGTATGACACACGCGGACACACACACACACACACACACATGCATGCACACACAATGTGATGCATGGGTATTTAAAGTTGCGAACGCCTTTATAATCTCCAGCCCCTCAGGAGACAGTAGCTCACCGTACGAGTGAATCAGTGTGGGCCTGTCTGTAGAGTTTTCACGGTGACACCGGCACTCAAACCACTCACTGGGTGTTCCAATTAAAACCCACCCCTGCCAGGAGAGCAACAGCTCCCCCAACAATGCTCAGCTCTCCCGCACGTAAACACACGGGCACACACACACACACACACACACACACACGCTTACACATACTTGCGCACCATGCATGTGCACGTATATACACACATACTAGCTGACAGACCACAAACATAGTCTAGGTTGACGATGATGGATGGCGTGCGTACCCCGGCTGGTGATATAGACTTTGGCTAAACAGCTCAGGCCCTCACCGGGGGGATTGTCTGCAGGCAGGTGGCGAACTTCCACACAGGTGGTTCACCCGGTGACGCGGTGGATTATTATCGCACGGGGGAAATTTTGCGAGGTATATGAAACGTTTAAAACGACTTTGAGGTTGCATCTGGAGGAATGCGCAAGCGGCACCGTTACGACCGTTACAACGCTGATAAATATCGCTCATCGCTACGTGACGTTATTAATTGGCAAGTTGGAGGACCGCGTACGCTAGCAGTTAGCGAGATTGTCAGCGCAGAGGAAACAAGTTGATGACAAAACAGAAACATGAATGCATGCTCTTTCCATATAGGGCACGCTGAGGCGAGCATAATAACCCGCAATAACAATTTGTAAGGACTTTCATGCATTGGTTTTCTGACTCGCCGGCTCAGTGTAAACAAGGCATATTGTGCAGCAATGTCATGGAGTGAGATGTGCCATTTTCCCTGGGCTGGCCCATAAAAGACTCGTTAGGGCACTTCAGACGTATTTGCACTGCGAGGGGCTGCCATTAAACACATCACAAGGCCTAATAAATGCATTATTTAAAAGCTGCGCTCCAATTACTAATTGATTAGAGTCGAGCGCCTCATCAATAACGCAGAAGCGGCCCCTTCAAATCAAAATACACATGATTTATACATGAAAGGCTTTAAAGGGGATAAGTTCTCTGCTAATCAGTCATAAATGTTTTAAACACCCCAATTTTTACTCCTGATTCAAAAAAAAACGAAAAAAAGTTGAGGGCCTGTCAGAATGTTGTGTGCGTGTGTGTGTGTGTGTGTGTGTGTGTGTGTGTGTGGTGGAGGGTGGGGGGGGTGTGCACTACAGAGAGACACACACATCTCTGCCACAGGGGGTCGATATCAATGAGACAGAAACATAACATTAACTAACCCTTCAGTCAAACAGCGGGGCAAATACAACAAGTTTATGGGAGGCAACATTCTTGAAATATCGTATATAGTTTACAGACTTTTTTTTTGTGAAATAGCCAAAATTTCCTTCGCTTGCCTACTTTATTGACACTATAATTCTTATAAGCAGATGAGTCTTTTTCATTAACACACTAATCCAATATTAATGATGCAATTATTTAATTACAATATGTGTCTAAAACTGTGTACAATTGGACTGAATAATTCAATGATTACTCAAAATCAACACCAGTTCCAAGGTTATAGACGGAGCCAGAACTCAATTATTAATATACAATTATTAATTAAGCTATATGTCTTTATTAGAGATATTTATATATTACATACATACATACAGTGAACTCCGACCTCACCAGGGCCCCCACTAAGACCCACACACTGCCCCTCCTATGCACACACACACACTCACTAAGGTAACGACTACACATTATTTATATTATATTACATACATACAATTTCCCATATTACTATATTTTTTATAGTGCTCTTACTGTAAATATTGTGTTGTTGTTTTTTATATAGAGCTCTTACTGTAACACTGTAAATATTGTGTTGGTTTATTTATTGTAAATAGTGTGAACTTTGCCCTTTGCACATTCCTGTTGCGCATTGCCACTTTTTCATTTCACTGCACGGGGTGTGCAGTGAAATGTCACATACACACACGGGGTGTGTGTGTATGTGACAAATAAACGTCTTGAATTTTGAAATCTTGAATCTTGAATCATATACGTCCCTCTAGTGTTTGTCCTCCTTTTCTTCTTCTACTGTTTGAACAATACAGTATCTACAGTAATCCTACTTGATAGATACTGCTGGTGACAATCGAAGCACTGTGGGAGGTCCTACTATGGCCACCTACATAAAGAACAAACCAGAAAATGAGCCACCTTAGGAGCAGAATAAGAAAACGAATGAAGCCGCATGAATAATACAATAAACACTTTTTATGTTTTGCCTTCCGCAGAGGCATCTCGGTATATTCTTCCAGACAGTGGAGCCCCTGTGCATATCACTCGTTCCACGGGTGATCATAGCATGGCAGCACACCTGGAGGAAAGCGGTGAGAGTGAGAGAGGATCGGCATAATGAAAAACAAAGAAATAATCAAAGGCCCCGGGCCCCAGATGAGCAGGAGGCCCAGAGGAGAGCCCAACAAAAGCGAGAGACAAACCTCGCGCTGCAAGACAGGTATCAAACAGAACGGAGCGTAAAGACGGATTAGCATAATTATGTCATCCATGCAATTCTTGCATGTGTGCTGCTTTTCTGCCGCCGCATGTTCAACACTTGTACTGAATCATTTATAGTTGGCATTGATTTCAACTGCTATGTTACCTCAACCAGTTGAATAATGCAGTGAACCGTAACGTGCTAGAAATGGCTGAGCCCGCCGCCGGTGCCGTCAGTAGTAGCCAGAGTTGCTGTTATCAAGTGTTAATCTTCCACCAATATTGATACAAGAGTGTTTCTCCAGTGGGCGAAGCTCTCAGCATGCTAACAATATTAAGTTTGTTATGAGAAGAAGCGGTTCTGTTCTTCCTCTTCCACTCCACGACCACAGCATTCTCAAGCATCAGCTCTTTCATGAGAAACCTCACTGTTCCTCGTGCAGAGAAGCCTGGTCTTCCATGTGGTCTCGCCCTGGCAGTAGCATTACACCATGGTGATGTAGTCACATGGCCTTGTGGTTCATATAGCCTACCAGTCCACAACATTTTCAAGATGCAAGGTATTGAATTAATCAATTATTGTATGAATACATTCTGCTACATGTTATGTGGTTAAATGGCGATCAAAAGGCATTGGAATTAAAAACCAATGGTACCAAATATCAAATGCTGCATTGTTCTATTAGACAAGATGAAAAAAATTGCTGTAGGCTTTCTAGCCTTCAACCAGGGCCACATTTACAACCTTGGCAAAAATAAAAAGCTGCATTGTTTTTGCTCCAAACATATAAAAAAATGCATATACAAATGTATCCACGGATGTGGCATGACAAGACAATACCTACCTACAAGACAGATTACACAGGACAAGACACAGAAATGGAAAGAACAAGTAAGTAAGATTAAATCTCCACATTGGTTCCATTCTTACGAGTAACTGATCCAAAGACCAACCGGCAGCGACCCCGTAGCTAAAGACCGCATCAGGGGTGGTACAGCCACCAGTTATCCGGTGTTAAATAAAGCATCCCACTGAAATAGCTCATGGCAGACTTTGACTAGGCCAGCCTGTTCATAGAACTGACAGGCTGGAAGGAGGAAGATGAGGACAAACACGAAGAGGAGGCGTAGGGGTCGGAGCGGCGACCGGACCTCGGAGCGCACGGCCAATAGACAGTGTACTTTAGTGGTCGGAGCATTCAGACGTGAATGTTTCTGTATCTGCCAACCACCCCGAATACATAAGAACAGTCAAAGCCAGCACGCCCTCTGAACAAGCTTTACATCAAGCTGCACCTGTCAGTCTTGAGTGCACTCAGACCAAGACAGGTAAGACAGCTAGCTTCCTCGGGGTAGGTGTCATCACTGATCAAAACGAACTGCTTACGAGCACGAGCGCCGACTTTGTTGAATCATAAGGTAAATATCTGCCGTCGAAGCTCGGGACGCCGCGCAGGTGGATAATCACCATGATTGTTATGAACTCTGCCGACGAGGGTGAGCGCCGCTTTCCCTGTTTACTGTCAGACTGACGATGACTGGGATGGCGAGCATCAACATCAACGCTAATGATAATGACGCGATGGTAATAACTGGCATCGGACTAATCGAGATAGCGATGAAAACCGCGATAATGGTCAGGAATGCGGAAAAAGAAGATGACGGTGGTGACAACGCTGATAACGTGGAGGAAGAAGAGGTGGATGAAGGTGGGAGAATGTATCTTTCCCTCCGGAGATGCTGATGCCGGGGGGGGGGGGAGGGAGGGAGGGAGGGAGGGAGGGAGGGAGGCGGTTCTCGGGGGTAGCGTTGCTGTGTGTGTGTGTGTGTGTGTGTGAGCGCGGTGCCACAGGGGGTTGTCACTTTATGATGAAGAGACAGGTCCGTGCCTATGATGGAATCTCCCAGCAGCCATTGCGGCGCCCCCTGGAAGCTCATGCTAATCGCCAGGCGCTGGCGTTCGCTCCCCCACTGTCAGCTCACTGAGCTGGCGCCGCATCACCGGGGAGCTCGGCGCCGCAACACTCTGCCATACACTCCGACGACACGCGGGAGGAGGAGGATGGAGGATGATCCTGTGGAGTTAAGATGCACAGAGTACACAATCGTGTGTGTGTGTGTGTGTGTGTGTTGGTGTGCGTTATGTCCTCTTAACTGCGTGCAGATACATGTACACCCACGCTCATACGCACACATTTCATGATGACACTAATGTGTGATAGTACTATAAATACAGCCATATCGTTTATCTGCTAACGAGTAGCGGGAGATGAGCCCGTTGACTGTGGTGATTTGCTGCCGTATTAGCCTTCGGAGCATAGCTTAGCGAGTGCGAACATGTGTGTGTGTGTGTGTGTGTGTGTGTGTGTGTGCATGTGTATTTACTCCAGGCCCCGCAGGTATGTGAGTCTGGAGGCTCGGGGTGCGCACCTTCGTCTTCCTCTGTCACGGGAGGTCAGCACATCATCTGTTATCTACCGCTGCCTCCGTTTGCTTATTTAGAATGAAACGCGGGGAGCTCGCCGAGGTGTCCGAGTGTCCCGGGATGTTTTGCCGCGCGATGTTTATGTGTCTGCCCCCGGAGTATATTTATCTACGAGTGCGCTAGATTTTGTCGACTGGACTGTTTGTGTGGTTTTTAACGGGTTTATTTATGTGTCGGCCTAGCCCGCGTGCACGAGCGTCTGGGTCCTCCTCCCTGTTTGAGCATCATGTCGGTCATTTCATTCCTGCTTGTGTTTCTTGAGCGAGTGATATTGTCCCAACAATTATTTTTTGTTTACCCACCTCATCAACTAAAAACAATTAGCTCAACCAGCGGTCAGCTCTTACCCCTACCAGCCTGAAAAGCAGCATCATTTCTTGCATGGTTTGATAAGGATCCATCACATCTCTACAATGCTGTTAATTCTCACATTGAAAATTTGTTTTGTACTTTCTTGACCAAACCACTGTTCCAATAAAAAATCATTTTCAAAGGCGCGAGGACGAACTGACTCAAGTGATCTGACAAGTTAGAGAGTGTGCTATACTGTAGACACCACCGGTTTTTTTTTTCCGTTGCAAAGGACCTTATGTACCGGCTGTCCCCCAGAGAATGAATTCTGAGGATGACACACTTGAGTAGTATAGCGTCCTTGTCTGGCGCTCGGAGCCTATGGTGGTAGTTCATATGGATGAGAAGTGACAGGGGTCGGGGAGTGAGGAGGTGTCTGTCAGATGCAGCTGTGCCTTTGACCTCATGTTCTCGTAATAAGGGGTAAGGACTCTGCTTTGTCACTCCTAGGTCAGGTGACAAGCATGGCATGGGAAAAAAGTAGACGGCGGTGAATCTAAACATCTATTTGCGGGCCGACACAGAAACGCATGGACAGTAGACATACATGCATGTGCACACACACACACACACATGCATTTTGCAAGTTGCTTTCATTTAATCCTCTCTCTCAAGACCCCAAAGACATACTCCTCCTCTGTCCTCCCCCCCCCACTACTCTCCTCTCTTCGTTTGCCACCCTTAAGTCCTCTTAATATTCCAATCAGCACGCATTAAAGCAAGGGCCTGAGAAATGGAGAGATGCCAGGCAGCCAAAAGGAGCATTACTCATCAGGGTCATGCTCCACTGCGCAAAACACAATCCCTCATACATCATCATAACTGCCACCCAATGACAATTACAATTGAGATGGCAAGAACTAGGAGAGAGCTCTTTAATTTAACATCCAATTATTACAAGTTATCACCCCTTGATCAATGTAATATAACAGACAATCAATGTTGCATGTGACAAGAGATGGGGGGCCCCGGGGTGGAGGGGTGGTGTATCCTGAGAGAGTTGGGTGTAAGAGGCCGTTGGGGGGGGGGGGGGGTGAGATTTACCTCTGGGATACATAACAGGCCTGAGCCTCCTCTTTGTGAGTCAGTAGACACCCTCGTCGTGCGGCACGCAGCAACACAAGGACAAAACAAGCACCGAGTGAGAAACAGAGGTGGTGGAGGGTGAGGGTGGCACTCTAAAAATAGCCGTGTGACATTATCACATTTACACATGCACAAATGCCATCGGCTGACTAACCTGCAAGGCGCTAACACCATAAAAACAGTGGGACGGAGTGAGTGAAGCAAATGAAAAGAATGAGAATCGATAAATACAGTAACTACAGTTCATTCCTCTGAAGCGTGTATTTATTTTTTATTTTTTTTGGATGCGTACAGATACGGCATAACCTGTTATAACCTGTTATAACAACCAGAAGATATCGGTGGGCTCGTCATGGCTTTCTATATGTGTCTTTGTCCGGAGCTCATACATCTCCTGCAGATCAATGCTGAACATGCTTGCAACAGCATCCCAACAACCAACAACCAGTACTAGAGATTATTTAGTACCCCAACAATAAAGCGATATGACCTGTAGTAGCTGAATTGCGTTACCATGGGAGATGAAGTCATAAAACAGGAGCCGATAAACCGTGCTGTTTAACCGGTTGGTATTTTCAGTGGAGGGATACATTACTTCCCTGTTTGTAATGGGACTTGACACAGGCGTGTATAGGTCCTCTGGATTAGATGCGAGGGTTGGTGACATTATAGAAGGATCATCATTACACCTAACTAGTGTTACTAATGAGGCCAATCAGGAGGATGAGAGTGATGATGAAGATGATTCTGAGCACGGCGGTAGGGTTAAAAGACGAAGAGGGGTTGTATTGTTTCAAAGAAATGGGCGAACAGCCAAAATCCACTAAAGTTTATCCTCTCGCCGTAATTGGAGGATGCCAGTTCCCATAAGCCTCTCCGATAGACGAACACCAACTAAAACAAACATGCTTGACTCACTGTGGCGACGAAGAGTCAAATCCATTCGGTAATTAAGTAAATCTGCATACCAGTATTAGCCACTATTAGCATAGTGTATTAATACTGAACGCGGGGAATCACCTCTTCTTCTCAGAGCGATCAGAGGTTGGAGAGGTGGAATAATCAGAACAGGCCTCAAAGCCTTTAAACCCTAATTCAAATATATATGCTAATTCATCTGGATTAATATGTAATTTATGTAAATGATGCATCTCTATTTGTTTCCTCTCTCTGAACGTCGGCAGCAGAAAGCTTCGGCTCTGTTCTGCTAAATACCATGAAATGTTCCAGTTGGTCCTCTTGGTCCTCCATCGGTTCATTTTCATCTTATTTGTCGCTGTTCTCCTTTTCCTCTAATTTTCCCTCTCTCTTCCTTTCTCTCTCTTCCTTTCCTCTCGCTATGATTGTATCTCCCTCACAACTCTCTACCCTCTCAGCCCGGTGGCAGATTCCTTCAGCATTTCAATTGGATGCTAAAAATAACCATCTTTTCTTTTATTCACACTGGCTTTGTTATAATGCAGCCACTCTGCGCGGGCAGACCAGAGGTCAATCCATTATCTCACCGCTACCCATACAAGCTGCTGTCTGGCTGCTCAGCGCCAAACACCGGGACAAACCTCACCTCCTTCCTTCAGGTGTACAATCTTCAGACAGGTTTACCATTTACTTCCTTCAGCCCCAAAAAACTAAGAAGGAAAAAGACAAACGTTAGCAAGGACAACATGCAGAAATGCACATTTTGCTGTGGGAAAAAAATGAGATTACTTTGGTGGGCGAGGTTGCAAGTTTGGTGCATTTCATTCAAGAGTTGAGGATTAATCACTGATAACTACAATACACACTATGTGCACAATGTGTAGTGAAAGTCAGCTAACACATTTCTATTCACTGTGGCTAGTAGATAGGTATTATTCATGTTTTGACATGGTCACATTAAGTTGGGTAGGCGTTTCTTTATTGCTGCATGCCACTGCCTCCAACGCTTTCATTTCCATACGGCTGTGGCACTTTATTCTATATTGGCAATAATGTGATTCTTCCTCCAAAAAAGATGAAAGATCAATATCCACTCAAGCCTGTGAGTTAAGGGGGAAAGCGAGAAAAATAAGACCATCCACTTCATCCCTATTGATATATGTCACAGTCAGATCGTGTAGATGATAATGAAATTGTTGAAAATGTACAATTTATGTGTCAATGAGTTAGCGCCTATGAGGTTTCTCGCCAGTCCCCACAGGCCATTGTCAAACCCAAACCATTAGCACGCTCTGTGGGTAACATTAACCTTTCTGCACGGGCTTACCAATATCTCATCACAGCTAAAGTCTCGCTGCCCCGTGCTTTTAAATACTGCTCGTTTATGAGATTGGCCGTCTCCGAGGCCTTTAAAACATATATATGCATTAGAAAAATGATCATTGATAGAGTCCATCATCCGCTGCGTTTTCTGACAATATCTTTGAGTTACAACCGTCCGTCTGCCTCGCCCGCCCGTCTCTAGGGGCCCGGAGGGGTGTTGGTGCTTTCTGCTCCAGCACAAGACACAAGGCTTTTTCTTTTTTTTTTTCCAGAGCCATCAGTGAGGCCTCATTGTCCCTGAGAGTATGTCTCTTTATGTTGGGTCAAGAGCTCAGGGGACAAGATGGCCGCTCACTCAGCGGAACAATCTGGATAATCTGTTGGCCTGTGAGCATGTGGCGGCCAGCTTTTTATGCGCTCTCATCAATTTGTCCGCTGGACGAGGCGACGTCGAGATGCTAAAATCCGATTTCCACCTATAGCATTGCAAATAACAATAAATGAGATCTATTGTTGAATGTTTCCATGCTAAATATGGCAGCTTAAACACTCTGTAATAAAGTCAAATGGATTTTAAATCGTAAGTGACCGCTGTGGTACCTTTCTGTGCGTCAGTGTTTATGTGGGAGTGTTGCTTACAAGCAAACACAAACATTCTGTAGCATAAATGCTACTCTGTGTGTGTGTGTGTGTGTGTGTGTGTGTGCCGCTGTCTCTGCATGCGCTCGTGTGTGTATGTCAGGAGGTTGATTGTTGTGGTGGTGGTGATTGTGGCTGCAGGGCTCCTAATGAAGGTGTGCGTAATAAAATCAGTGCACTGGGGTCCTCGTCTCTGCCCCGCCTCCCTCAAACTCCATCTGATTGAAAATGGAACAGCTGTGATGATTTAATTTACATGTTAATAACCAACGGGCCTCCAGAAAATCGTCCAATAAACGCCTTTTTATTACCGCCTGTATCTCCTCCGACGCAGGGGAATGAGCGAGGGAGAGAGGGAGCGAGGTGCAGAGGGGGAGAGAAAAGGCGACTGTAATTAATTGTTTTAAGCGATTCTATTAAAACAAAAATTATCTGCTGGAGATGTGTGCGGAATGAACACGGACTCGCTGGCAGCCGCTAGCGTGCATGGGTGTGGGCATGTGCGTGGGTGGGGTGTTGGCGGGGGGGTTGGTGGGTGTGGTGGTGGGTGGGGGGGGGGGCTCTTTCTTTTCTGTTCAAGCTAATATGTGAATTATTCTATTCTAAACAGATTTCCATGAGCTCCATTTCAGTCTGGATTTCCGTGATTTCCTGCCAATCTGATTTCATCTTGTTGCCATGGCTGAGGCAGCATTAACGTGTCAGCTGGGAGGGAGCGTCGGCTTTTTCATACGCTATACATTCATGTATGTGCTGCCGCTTGCTCACAGCGAGCAGGTGAATGCATATGACGTTTTTCATGCCGCTACCGCTAAGCTAAGATTGGACTATAGTTCATCAAGCCACCACCCCTCCCTAAAGCTTAACTGCTGTCCTCATCATCAGCATCATCATCAGCATCATCATGGGAGCATATCACATATCACTCTCTACTTAAACAAGCTAAGTCCATTAAATGCGATGCTAATACCACGCGGTGGTATGCCGTACCAGGACGCCTGCCGGATACCAACTCTTGACCAACAGACTGATGACAGACGCGCCATGTCCTCTGTGCAGCTTCACTGGTAGCTAAATAATCCTCTGTCATTAACTTTTATTGGCCTCCTGGGCATAGCTGTTACATCACCAGTGCTAAAGTGCTAATAGAATTTGAGGATTTGTTGAAGTTTCGCCTGTTTATTGTCCTTCATGATTTAAACCGCTACCCACCCCCCCATTGCACCTTTCTCTCTGAAACCACCCAGGGAACTGAGAACTCCTTCCCAACCATGGAAAACAGAGAAAGAGAAATAAGGGTTGAACCAGGGCTCCCTGCGCTCATCTTTCCCACCCCTTTTCATTCTCCCCATCTTTTCTCCTCCTCCTCCTCCTCCTCCTCCCCCCCCCCCCCCCCCCGTCCCAGTCCTCAGAGATGTGGCCCTGCCACAGTGGCCATTCATGTCATTGTCAGTGAAGCCACATGGCCGCGTCTCCCTGCTTCTCAGGGGACATGGGGGGGCCACAGAGACAGGGCCCTCGCTGGGTGGGAACAGTAATTAAAGAATAGAAGCAAAAAATAGAAAGAGAAAGAACAAAAGGCAAATGAACAAAAGGAATAACAGATTAGGTTGGGGGGGGGGGGGGTGGGGAAGCGGTCTTGAGGTCCATGGAAATCATTAGGGAATACCCCCTTGCAGGCAGAGTACAGTGCAACACAACAGCTCTGTGGTGGGATCCATTAATGCTCCAAATACCTCCAAGCTCTTCTTCTGCCACTTATGTGGAGCGCTGCAGGGTGAGGTATGTACGGGAAAGGTTTGCATCAGCGTGGTTGGTTGACTAACCTAGAATTTCGTCCCCGCTGTTGTTTGTCCACGAGCCTCCTTGTCACCTCTTTGATCGCCGGATGTTCAGTTTATTGACTCGGCTTACCGCTGGCGTGCGACATTAGACGCAACACGGGTCGGCCGGGGTCGTCGCAAGCCCTCGGAGATTTGACACAGTTAGAGCGGTAATGCAATTTGGTGCCCTAAGGCCTCGTCATGCCAAAGAAGGCGCGCCAAAAAAAAAACCACAAACAACACCTAAAGCTGTTTACCTTTCAATCTTTAAAGCAAAGAAATGTGACTGTGACATTGCAGGGAGGGGAGGGAAACAGAACCAAATTTATGCTAATAGCACATTGTCTAGTGGGCTGTAAAAAAAAATAAAAAAGTTCCCCTGCTATGTTGTGTTCGCAGCTGGGACTGCCAGGGGGAGAGGGATACAGACAGAGATAGTGAGGGAGAAAGACACAGAGATAGCGAGGAAAGAGGGCGGTAAACAGAGAGATCAAGCCTACGTGTCTCACATTCCAATACGCGGCAGGCGAGAAAAGTTCTGGGGTGGTTCCCGCCGAGCGCCAACTTCGGAGCGAGGTAAAAGGTCACTGTATCCGGACAATGACGCCAGCTCAGCGTCTATTGACGGGGAGGGGCCAGGGGCATTGTGGGAAGGGCACAGAGTGGCTCTCACTGCCAGTCACGGTTGTGTAGTATTTGCATGGGCTGCCAATCACCTCGGAAAGGAATGCGTCGGGGGGTCGAGAGGGGTCGAGGCAGGCGGAGTCGGGCCGAGAGTGAACACAACAAGCCACGACGCATCAGGGGATGATGGACTGGAGTGTGTGTGCGTGCGCGCGCGCGCGCGTGTGTGTGTGTGTGTGTGTGTGTGTATGTGTGTGTGTGCGTGTACTATTACTGCTGTAGATAGTAAAACGAAACTGCAGGCACCACTAAACAACCCGCGTTCATCGTGCACTTGATCATCTGCGCGCTCCCTCAATTCGTACCGGCGTCTCTCCTCGGCCTTCTCGGGCGGGTCATAAAATACCGCCCCATCTCCCGTGCGAACACAGAGAGCAGACTCTTTGCCCCCTCGGCTACCTTAAGCCCGGCAACCATTTCAAAGTTTGTGTGACAATCCTAGCCGGGGCCTGCAGCTCACCCTAACCAGCCTCCCCCCGCACCCCACCCCACCCCACCCCACCCACCGTCACTCTGACCGTGAGCGCTTCTGTGAAATGGAAGGAGGAAGAAAGCAAATTGTTTGTGCCGTGGGCCCTGACAGGAGGCAACAGCACCCCAGTATTAGCTAAGGATAAAAGTAATAGGATTTGTAGTGGTGAGGCAGCGTGAGTCGCGAGGTGCTGTTGATGGGAGATAGGGGTGAATCGCCGCCTTTAAAAGCTGATAAGTATCTATGTGAGAGAGGGGACAGAGAGCAGGGCAGCCGGCAACACAGCCAGCCTCAGATAAATACCTTTTTCTCTGACTCCTCTGTGCGTCTATATCACTTGTTATCCATGTATTAGGATTCGGGCTCCCATCAACATTTATCTTTATATGTATCAAATTGCATCACGTTAAATTCCTTCTTATCCGCGCGCTGTAAAGATCTTTATTCCACAGTGCATTTGCAAATAAAGCGAATGACAATAATCAAAACTATTGAATTGATCCTGATTTACTATAAAACCCCATCAAGTTTCTACTCAGTTGCTTTTTGCATCGATGTATCGCTAAAGGTTTTGTATTTGATTCATCTGATGAGAGCAATGCATCATTTCTGAGTTGAAGCATCTGAAATATAGCATCAAAAATATGTTTGTTTTGTTTTGACACAGCAGCAACAACCCGTATCCCAGTGAAGCCGTTAATAACTACTACTCTCGCTAAATAAATGGAAGTGCTGAGTACTCTGGAAACCCCGAAGGTGCATGTCGGCCGCAGAGAGGAGGTGCCGAGGTACCGCCGGGCCAAGCGGGCGGTCCCGGAGTCAAAGCGGTGCAGCGAGCCCTCTTGACCGCCGCTGTGGAAGTGGGTCAGTCTTGGCAGGCCTTCCTGGAGTTCAACACCCTGACCGATCCAGCTGCTGGTCTCTGACTGCACAGAGCTAGAGCTGAACAGCAGGTGGAGGCATGGCCTGTGCTCGCTACTATTACTACTGTTACCCAATCTGTGGAAGCCAAATGTGTGTGAGGGCAGGTGGGTGGTTTTTTTTTTAAAAAAATTATATTTTTTTAACCAAAGCTTAACTCAAGTCAGGTTGAAGGGCATAATATCTCACCTTGATTTGAGATGTGCCTGAATTGAATGTAACCATCATATAATTTTAGTAGAGTTGTAAGTGTGAAAGTAAAATGATAATTTGAAAAAAAACTTCAGTTATTTTCAATTCACTGAAATATTGTTTTGTAAAATAAAAATAAATACATTGTATGTGCTACTTTTTTTTTCTGAATCTCTGTGCATCTGGAATACCAACCAAAAATATGAACACCCAGTGTAGATAAATGCTACAATTTTACAATGCAACAAAACTTTTTTCAATTAATAGATGAACTTTTGCACAAGTTTAATCAAACATCTTAATTTCTCATGCTTATTTTCTCGGAGAGTGTCCCCCTCAGAACCTACCGGCGCTACTGCACTGCTTTTCTGTCAGCCGCAACCTGGAAACTTCGGTTCTCCCCGATACAAATTGTCATCCTTTTTAAATTAAACCTACAAAAGAAGCCCCGAACACATGCGGGTTGAAAAATATACAGACATGTTATCCTTTGCATTCGAAAATACACACACTATCACTGAATGTTTGGAAAGAGAGGTGAGGGAAGAAAAGGAAAAAAAAAAAAAAAAAAAAAAGGAAAGGAGCAGACTTTCTCGTATTGACTCAGCGGGCGCTATGCCACACAATTAGTCCAAACTACGAAGAGAGGGAGAGGCGGGGAGAGTGAGATAACCCAAAAAATAAAAAGCTGTCTGTGGAAAATTTGGAGCGCTTCCCAAAATACACAAACTTTCCCGACGAGCACATTTCTTAGGTATGCTGTAATCTCATATGGCTGGCCTTTTCTGAGCCCCTCCGTGAGACTTCTCTCTCCTCTCTCCACTCAGCTTTCCAAGCTCCCCAGCCCCCAGACCTCACCAGTCTACTTCACAGTCTGGCCTAGTCTCAGGCCCCCAGCCCCTGCCTCCACAAAATCCCCTTCCAAAACCCACTGTCCACACATGGCAACCATTAGGCAACTCTCTTAAAGAGCAACATTATACCACCAATTGCAGCCTTGCATGAAATTTTGATCACTTAAACCCATCTTAAAGAGGCAGCAGCCACTTTCTGCTCCACAACCTTCTTTTCTCTCTCTCCTTGAATGGTAATGCATTTACCTCTCAATGGCACCCGTATCCCCCTTCATTGCACCAACCCAACAAAGCCAAATGAGGCTTGTAGCCACTTATGAGAAGCAGCACCATTAAGGGACACTCTTTGAATAAACCTAGCGAAGAAAAAAAAACTTGGTATCAGTTAGTTAAAGGGTATTTTCTGCTGCATTTATTGCCCGTGCAATGAAATGCAAACAGTGTTGGAGAATATACGGCTGGAAGAAATGTATTTGATGCCGAAAAAGGAGAAAACAGTCACTAATCACTGTTTGCAGAGCTGTGTATAACTATTTTATCTCACATTAGTTATGTTCTCCGGAACGAAAAGCAAGCAGATATGGGAATAGCGATACAATGCTGGCGACGGCTGAAGCAGGACTATAGAGGGAGGTGGAGAAAGAAGGGCAAGAGCCAAAGACCCTGCTGAGCTCTCTCATAAACAATGATTAAGGCACCTCGAGCGGTGGCGTGCCCACTCTTTGCCACTCACCTCACACCGCTGGCTAATTAGCTGGGGCTTTGCTTTTACTGCCAGCTTTAGTGTCATAAAATTAACACATTTTGCAAAACAGCAGAGCCCAGCACAGACTGTGGTGAGGGTTTTAACAAGCCTCTCCCGGGTGGACTGTTTCTCTCTCACGTAGAGGAAAGAGCCGGGTCGCTGCAGTCCTGCAACTGCCATTCACAGGAGAGGGAGGGAGGGAGGGAGGGAGGGAGAGAGAGAGAGAGAGAGAGAGAGAAGGGGAAAACAAGAGACACAAGGCAAAGGAAAGGAAAGGAAAGGAAAGGGAAGGATAGGAAAGGAAAGGAAAGGAAAGAAAAGGAAAGGAAAGGAAAGGAAAGGAAAGCAAAGGAAAGGAAAGGGAAGGAAAGGGAAGGAAAGCAAAGGATAGGAAAGGAAAGGAAAGGAAAGGAAAGCAAAGGATAGGAAAGGAAAGGAAAGGAAAGCAAAGGGAAGGAAAGGAAAGGAAAGGAAAGGAAAGGAAAGGAAAGGAAAGGAAAGGAAAGGAACTGGGTAAAGATGGGGATTAGGGCTCCATGTGGAGCCGTTTATCCTGAGGAGCACAGGGAGGAGAGATAAAGCTCCGGAGGGCCCCACACGGCCCCTCAGACAGACCCTGTGCCAGGGGAACAGCTTACCCAGCCTTGTGCCCAGCAGATGAATAGGATTTAAGCAAAAGTAGATTTTGCTGAACTCTTCCCCTTTCATTCATCCTCTGTCTATAAAAACTTTCCAGATTGGGAGAGGACGGGGGGTCACGGCGGAGACAATGCCGTTGTTGTAGACGAGGAAGGCCAGTCGGTTCGGCGTCGGGCGGGTTCAGCTGGCATGGAGGCGGCAGGATTAGGACACGCATAATACAACGAAGAATCAGGATGACACATTCCAGGATCAACGTTCTCCTTCGTACTGAGAGAAATGTGAATCAAATTATACTTTTTTTTAATGTGGACGTTCTGTCTTAGCGATTCTTACAAATGTCACAAACCCGGAAACAATAACTTTTTACGAGTTTTCAAACGCGTCCCGGTCTAATTACAAGAGAAGACGAGAGGGAGGGAAACAGCGGCTGGTACAGGAAGAACATCTGAACGGGTCTTTGAGACACAATAAACCCTGTAAAGGGGCATTCCAACAAACAGCGACATCTCTACATTACAGTGCAGCAGGAGCGGCGTCGGGCTCCATCCTGCTCTAACCTGTTTGCAGGAGATTGCAGCAGATCTTCAGCCGCTACCAGGCTACCGTTTGATTTCCCCCCTACTAATTTTTTTTTTCTCTCTCTCTCTCTCTCTCTCTCTTTTTTTTTTTTTTTTTTTTCTTCCCGTGTGTGGCTGCATATTAAGAAGCACGCCGTCGTTTGGAATGCTGGTTTCTATTTTTGAAATGTTCTGAAACGATGTTTGCATACATTTGCATAGCCAAGTGCAAATTGAGCCATGAATATGCAAATTCAGAGCTGATGTCTGTGGCAGCCTCCGCTCTGCCAGGTTTACACACACACACACACACACACACACACAGATCCTCTCACCCTTTCCATCTCTGCATGCTCAGGGAGGACTACTTGTTTAAAACATGATTCTAAAAATCATTCATTTGCAGGCTGTGTTGCCTTATTAACGTGGTGTTTTCTGGGGCTGTTTTCCTGTTGACGCGCCCGTTCGCCTTTCCATTCCCTCATTAAGGCGGGAGATGGACTGCACGCTCTCATAAAGGTCCTCTAGCTGACACTGAGACCAGACGCCAGCTCATGCTCAGTGCAGCCGGCCCCTCAAAAATAAAGTCTGACTTAATTTGTTTACTGTATCTGTGGACTCTCACTCTACTACCCCCTTAACCTCCCTCCCTCCCTCCCTCCCTCCCTTTTCCTCCCTCCCTCTTTCCCACTGTCTTTCTCCTTCTTTTAACCTCAGAGCCATTGGAAGCGGCTGACACGAGAGTTTTAAATAGTGCCGTTGTGAGGACAAAGTCAGTTTCATGCGCCGAGCTTGTCGTGGTTGTTGTTGTTGGTGCTGGTGGTAGGAAAGAGGGTGATACTGGAGGAAGTCTTCCCAGCCATGCGGGTCCACTGGGCAGGATCACGACCTGGCTGCTCTACCTTATGTGCAGAAGCAGTTAGCATTTTGGCTGACTGACTGACTGACTGACTGGCTGACTGACTGACTGACTGTAGTTCATCCTCATGTCACATAAAGGAAAGTTAGGCAGCAACATCAGCGCTTAGGCTAATCACGATTTTTCTATTTTGTAGACCAAATATTATATAAACACTTGCAGTAAGTCTGTAAGTGTGTGTAAGCCTAATGAGTCGTTCCTTCCCTGCTGAGGTGGATTTTCAATAGCCCTCTGATTAGAGGTGGGCCAACATTTGTAATCCTCCATCCAGCCCTTAATGGCTTAAGTTGCAGTCGCTGGCTGATTGGCACCATGTCCATGCAAAAGCGTTATTGGATAAAGGGGCAAAACAACAGTTTAATTAGGAGGAAAGAACAAAAAAAAAACACAAATCTCGCATTTAAGTTTTCAATTAAACCAATTAAGGGCAAAAGGGATGAACAGACAGAGACACAATGGGAGCCATGTTGCTGGCAACGCTCGCCTTCGCTGGTGCACTTAGGGCTCCCAAACATCTCAGAGGTTTTTTTTTCTCATATGATTCTGTGCCTCCGTTTCAGATCTCAGCGGGGGATCCCGAACAAAGCTGACGAAATCTGCACATGCACTCCAGAGAAATTATGCTAATGAAGGGAAAACAAAAAAAAAAGAGCCTTATCGTGGCGCTCCGTTCCCCTGAGCCCCAGATTAAAAACTCATTCATTTGTTAAATATTTGACACATCTATGCTTGAGCCTTGAGCTCGGGGATTTGGAGAGTACTTCATATCAACTTGTGTGGGAGAAATGCCCCCCCCCCCACCCCCCGATTCTGACGACCTGGCACATTCGCAGAAAAAGACCAGACAAAATGTGTCTACTACGCACACATGAACACAGACTGCACACCGCCGTGACGTGCTGGGTGTGTTCATACTGTATCTATCTATTGTGAATCAATATAAGCCGTCTAACGCAGATTTCTTATTGATTTTTTTTTTTTTAATCAGAAATATCTTCTTCTAAGACCCTTTCTTTTCCTCGTCCTGTACATCGCCCTGCCTACCCCAGGCCCTACCGTGCGATGCGTAGCACCAACAGGTGTCATCGCTATCACTACCGACTGCAGTCTGCCACCTCTGCCTCGCCTCACGCTGGGCTGCGTCTGAGTGCTGCAACTAGAGTCGAGCCCCTTGAATATTTAAAAGACGAGCTACTTGCTTGCAACTCGGGTTAGCATATGATCTAGACACAAAACTGTGCACCCGTGAAGGAGGGATGGGGGGGAAACATGGGAGAAGTAATACAGCAGGGCACAAAGCCATTACGCCTACCCCGAAAATAATCCACAGGGGACAAAGCAGCTTTACGGCTTCATTCCTGGATAAGAATAAAAGGAGGGGTTAGGATTTTGTCGGGGGAATCAGGGAACGGGTGGGGGGGGAGAGGGGGTGGCATAATTAGATGATCACAAACTGTACCAGCGGCTCAGTTTTCACTCTGTGGTCCAAATTACAAACCGTCATATTTTTAAAGTCATGCTGACATTCTTTCGTCCCCAGCAGCTGCCAAGAACAACCGAGGCCGGGCTTGTCTTGGCGTCGGATCAAAAAGAAGGACCCAGCTCCAGTCACACAGCAACTGAAAACATTTACACAGCTGGGACCCTCGAACCTTGGGGCCGCCCTGCCCTACTGCAAGGACCTGCACTGGGGCAAAGAGAGAGAGGGAGGGGTGGGGGGGTTGGGGGGGGGGTCCAAGGACCAGGTGCTCCTGGGGAATGCAGGAGGGCCAAAGGTGGAGCAAAAGGATAATGAGCACTAGTGAGCTCACTGTTACTCTCCCGCTGCTCCCAAAAGTCATGTTTACCTCCATACACACATACACACACACAGTATATGATGTATATGTAAAAGTCAGGTGACGATGGTATTGCACTTTATCTCATATTCTGTGTGTGTGTGTGTGTGTGTGTGTGTGTGTGTGTGTGAGTGTGTATATTTAGGGTACAACAAAAAGTTGTACAGGCTCCAGTTTCTGAGCATACATTCACAAGTCTACTAGACTTTCCATTTATAGAGGATTTAGACTTCGCAGAATGTTCCTCTGCATATTGGGAAGCCATCAGAGTGAAATATAATATTGTTTTACTCTGGCACTCCTCCCTGGTCAACAGTTCAACGCAGGAGATGGAAGCATATACACCTGTTATGATCGGTGCTGAAAAACATGGGAATAAAGAGGAAAAAGTCCCAGCGAAGCAAAATCTTAACCTCAACTTCTCGTTTCTATGGAAATTGTGGAAATTTGATTGCTTCAGCATATGAGGACGTACTTACTGGGCATGCAAGAGGATATCAACAAAACCGCTCCATCCCATAATATCGCGGGCAAGGGGTAAGTTGTACATAAACAGTCTCATGCAGTCAAATCTACGATAGATAGATAGATAGATAGATAGATAGATAGATAGATAGATAGATAGATAGATAGATAGATAGATAGATAGATAGATAGATAGATAGATAGGACACACAGAAGTACATTATGTCCATATGAAAAACAGCCTGTTTCTCCCTCTTGGAAGCAGCCCTCATTTTCCCACTCAGCACCGAAAGGGGAGGGGGGGCGGGGGTGAGGTCTAGCTTTAAACAGTACAAGTTTTGAATCCAATCCAGGTGAGTGGGAGGCGGGTGAGGGGAGACGCCTGTATGAGAAACGTATGGAGAAGAGAGGTAGTGTTTAAGTGGTGAGGGGGGGGGGGGGCGGGGGTGGAGAGAGAAAGGCAATGAATCCAAGGTTGTGTTGACCCCTCATGACCTCATCTCAGTAACTCTGAAACCCCAGAGGAACAATGACATCACTCCCTCATTCCAAGACAGAGAATCAAAGCATTGCAGTGCTGGACCATCACTCCACACACACACACACACACACACACATATGCACACACACCAAACTATTAAACCCCATTTTCTAATGTGTGTATGTGCATGTGACTGTTCACCGCCATGGAAACAAGAGACGGTGTGGGCGGGAACTTCTCATAAGTAAAACCAGATTTGATTTTTTTAGGCATATATGCCCACCGCTTCTTCCCTCGCCTGACGTCCTCTTGAAAGCTACCCATGTGAAAGGCATTGCTCGGTGAAAGGTAGACGCATGAACTGACATGACCATGATGACCTATTGCTTCAAACACCTTATAACTTTTTTCCCCTTACCAGGGTTTCCACAGTTAATCCTATAAAAACAGCCATATGTCATGAAATATGATAAAAAAAAGAAAGAAAAAAAAAGTGAGAAGTCTGAAATATCTCAACACACGCAGACCACCGGACACTGAAGAACGTATTCATCACCGGGCTACACAGAGCTGTAGAGCTCAGCTACTGGAATGATATTTCAAGAATAATTCCTATTTTTCCATGTGATTTTCCGATAGTTCTCTGGCACCGGAGCAGCCTGTGGACCAATGGGAAATTTAAGTGCATGGTTTTCCTCTCTACATGCAAAGGGCAGCAAAATGTAACATTCCTAATGCTACATGAATAGGAGTCAAAGGGGCAACCGCAAATTGTTCATATTCTGGCCAAAATCAAAATAGCATCAATTTTGTAACCAATAATTGTGAATTATCTTGCAGCCGTACGTTTGAATCCCACACATTTAGCGTCCGCTGCCTTTTGCTGTCTGACTACAACAGAACAAATTCATGTATTACAGTTTCACTAGTGTTAGGTCAAAGAAACTAAATATAACATAAAAAAATAATCATTAACATTGCGATGATCCTTCTTCATTTTGTATTTCACTGTGGAATTTCATGTATTTGAAAAATGTAGAATTTTCCTCCTCTGTCTCTGGTGAGATATTTAATTCTGCCTCAACGTTCCTTTTCCTGTTTGCCTTTCTATCCCAGCGTGACACAGTCAGATAGCTTCAGCAGTAGACTTCTATTAAGAGACTGGCGGCTTGTCTGTGTCCATCACTCTGGACCAGAGACATCCAGGTACCTTTGCTATGTTTGTATTGAGAGAAGTGAGAAGAGTGCAGATCTCGCTACAAAAGTGAAATAAAAACTTTTGTTGAAAATGCACGTGAGCTGAGAAATAGAGGGATAAGTGTTTGACACATTTAAGGGGGATTTGATTCAAACAGTGTTGAGCTGGTCTAAGAAATATCAGCATTCATTACCACTATCTCTAGTTCAGGATTCACTCTAATTCACACCGCCAAATTGGCTTTCACATTTAAGGCCATTGTAAGTCAGTATGGATGGATGCATCATAAACACGCTAATAAAAGAACCAAAACAACAGAGTTACGCTGTACATCGTTTCATCCTCACCTTTTCTGGAGAGAGGGGTGTAATGAAAACGGCAACAGGCAAAGTGTAGCGAACTGTCTGATTGGTGTAATGGCGCTTTACGGGTTATGTGGTGGGTAATAAAGTGACAGTGCGTTTAGCTCCAAATCATGCGGAAGACGCATGCTGAGCTGTCTGACGCTGGCAGAAAGGACTGCTCAATTAGGGAGCAGATTTAAGATGAGAGCATAGATTCCCCAGCCCAATTAATTAGCACTAGAAGAGCGGAGAGGCAGCCAAAGAGCAGAGGAGAGAATAAGCCAAGAAGTGCCCACCAGGGACCCGCTCTCCTGCTCCTGCCGCCTCACCCTCACTCTATTCCATGCTCTATTGCTCTCCTTCTCTTGTTCGCTCTTTTATTCCTAGTCTCTACTACTTTGACTCCTAGTTCACCTTTTTGTCTTTTAGGGGTCCTAGCCACCAGTATAATAGTCTTGTGTTGATAATACGGCTATTGTACTACCAATAGGTGAGCATCTTGAATTCATAAGGAAACGATGACCGAAAACAAAGCAGCCTCAGACGAGAATAGCTTTGAGGGAATCTACAGCTAGTACAGCTACAGCAGAACAGCGAGACGCCCAGGCAGTGCTATGGAGATCATAACAGTATTACAATGATGCTTTAATCTTCATCTTCAGATGGCATGAATACAAGGTGCACCCGTGCCCCCAGCGACATCATTAATCTAACTCCCTTATATATATATATGCATCGGTGCAGCACAATCAATGGTCCTTCTGCATTCATTCATGTTTATGTTGTCAGAGTTAATGCAGATTTCTTCAAAACAGACCACAGATCTGTTATTAGAAGGTTTTTCAGATTACTTTACGGCGATGCCAGACCTTCCCCTCGGGCCGTTAGCACGACAATACACTCGAAACCGATTATTTGTATTTGCTGCCTCAAAAAAAAATACCAATCTGCAGCATACATATTTATTACGGGATGTAGCCGATACCTGCGATGGTTTGTCAATAAGCAAGGGCTGTGAATATATTGTGTCTGGACCCATGACCCCGCCTGCCTGACTGTCAGATAACTTACACTATTACTGCCACAGCCCACTGGCCATCTATCAAAACACAGCAAAACGTCAATATCTGAGGCTTGTCCCAAAACTCTAAAAATTACCCTGGTTAGAGGGAGGAAAATATAACCCGATCAATGTGTGGTCTGAAAGGAGGGGCCAGTCTTCACACTGCTGTATGAATTTTTGATGCCGCTCCTGTTTAAGCTGCAGACTATCAATTATGAGATAAACAGGGTCTAGGTGATTGTTGTCATGGTGCACAGGGCTGCCATCCAATTAGATCTCGCGCCGACTAATGTGTTAATATCTTACATAATTGGTGTTGGGGGCTATTTTTTTCTCTCCCCCTTTTCAAATACCATGCTAATCCTTATAGTGACAAATATTACACCATTAGCAAAACCTTATCTGGGCAAGGTAATATAGATGAAATATATAGAACGATATAATTCAGAAAGCCATTCCAGAGGAGTGACAGACTCTTCTGTGCAGGTTTCATAACGCTCAGACCTTTCAAGACAGAATTAAAAAATAATAATGAACTGCTACAGCTCATCTGATTGTTTTAGGCACTTTTTCTCTCCCACTTAGCTGTGAAAAGGCCCATAGATAAACCAACACCAATTTTCTTTTTTTTTTTTTTTGATGGGTGGGGGGGTAGTGGGGGATAAAACTTACATAGATTGAGAAAAGATTGGGTACAAAAAGAAGCAATGAGAGAAGAGGAATTAAAGAAACAACAAAGCAGAGAGTGTGTATAACGAGCTGAAGAAGAGTCAGAAAAGGGAAGGGATAAGGGAAGGAGAAAGAGAGAGAGAGAGAGAGAGAGAGAGAAGGGAGCGAGGGATGAGACGGCTGCCTGGAAAGACGATTAGTATTCATGCGGCGTAGCGCTCCAGAGAGGATTAATGGACTCTGATGCCTAATATCCTGGAGAACAATTAATTTGCCCACAGTTTTGTCATGGTTGAAAGTCAAATGCTGGAACAGATCGATGCGCACAGCCGCCAGTGAAATCGCGGCAGCCCCTTCTGCCGGGCGCAGAATTTTAATTTCATCATCATCATTTTCCCCGGCTGCCACCCTCGACGAAGCTGTCCCTGACATGGCTGAGAGGGCCGCCACATCACGACAGGCGTGGCGCGCACACACACACACACACGCACACACATACACACACAGGCACACACAGGCACACACAGAAAAATGCACCGAATACACGCATACACAATCGTGCAAGGACACACAGTGGATAGGAACTCACATGCATGCATAAACACAAACATACACGCACGGCTTGGATAACAGAGGTGGAGACAGACAAAAATCAACGCTCGCGCAACGCAGATGAATCCAATTGCGTACACATTCGCATCAATCAACGATCCAGGATGCATGGGTAGAAACACCGCCGTGGCATTTTCAATCTCTCCTCCCTCCTAACTGCATGGCTAACCATAGACACCTTATATCTTCACTTTCATCATCCGCACTGCCCGTTGACAGTTGGCAGCCTCACTGTGAAGCACAAAAACCACACCGAGGGGTTGACTTATACATATTAAAACAACTGAATGATGAGCTGTAAGTGCCATCATTTTGAGAAAAGACTTGAAAAGACATGGAGGGGGGAAAAAAAAGGGGGACAGAGAAAACAGACAGCACCTGAATATATATCTACGTTGCTCTTGAAATAAGACCTAAAGAGACAGACATATTCAAGCAACGACGACGAGCGTTCCTCTGAAACTTCTCTGAAAAGAACCGAGATCTTCCCCGGGAACGAGTCTATGCTAATAACATCAGTAACACAATCACACGGCGACATCACCATCGGCAACGCAGCGCCGATCGCCACGCGTCGCCGCACCATCGTCAGAGGCGGTAAATATTTCATCAGGGATGCAGATGTGTCAATTAAGGATACGTAGAGACACAGCCAGATCCCTCGTCTGACTCCCCACTTTATTTGTCTTTTAGCTTTCCTCGCCTAGCTCAAGGATATTCTCATTAGCACATTAATGCAACACAAATGAGCGGGACACAGGAGACAGCTAGGGAGCCGCACGGGGAAAAATAAAGATGGGCTTTTTTTTTTTTCTTTGCAGGATGTGCGCCAGTACACTTTGGAGGCTAGCATAGTTTACCAAGGACGTTGAAGCTACCCGGCTGCAGTAGTTACTGAATACCGAGCCAGCAAGATAAAACAGAGTCATAATCCATGTCCAGTCTGATACCGAGAGCAAAGTGTTCATATGAAAAATCAAATCCACTTGAAATTACACATATTATCATTTCTGCTACTGGTTTGAGTCTATATTGTTCAGTACAAGCGATGGATCGGATCAGTACTTGGTGTTACCCGCTACCGGAAATTGAGTTCTCTGGTTTTGGAGCATCACTAGTACTGGTTTATCGTGTCTCATTCACTCTGATCGGCTACTCGGTTCGGTATTATTTTACAGTCTTTTCCGTTCGGTTGCATAGTTTTTTATCGCGGTTACCCTCTGTGGGGGAGAAAAAAACGTAGACATCGTCCCATGAATTATTAAAGGAGATGGTGCTAATTTATTTAATGAATTAAGAGGAGTCCGGTGGGGGGTATTTCAATAATGGAGCACTGTTAGTAGTGTTTTAATAAGGATGGCACACACTGATTGGGTAATTACATCTCAGCTCTCCCCATGCTGCTTCACTCTGGGGCCACAAGAGGAGGAATGACAGTGGAGAGGTTGTCTGGCTTCTATATTTATCATAAAACACACACCATGACACGGAGTCCTGCTCACCGGCCTCCCATTAGAGATTGAATTGGGCTGCGCCTACACAGCAGTCGAATGAAAGGGTGCTTGGGTAGACAAATACGCGACGCTATCGATCAAACGCGCAAACGTGTGTACGGGAATGCGCACACTCACCGTTGTGTTTCGGATGCGCCGGCCTTTTCCGCTCCGGCCGGAGGTGTCCGGTCTCAACCGGCTTCCTGCCGGCGGCAAACTGAAAAACAGATGAGAGACGTGGAGGTGGAGAGGATGGAACGAACAGTATAGGGGCCAATACCTGTGGGTGAACGGACACAAACATAAATGCGCGAGAAACGAAAGGTGTGCACGTATTGCTTTGATGTAGTGTTCAGTACTTGTTTCGAATTGTAGGAGTTATTATGGGAATAACCGCAGGACTGCAGCCGCCATAGGATTAAAGGTGTCGGATGAGAGGACTGATCAATCCTGTTACCGTTTGATATTCAACACTTCTGCCACTTAAACACAAAAAAAAAAAAAAAAACGAGAAGCACCATAAAGAAAAGTGAGCGGGAGGTTGAGGGAGGAAAATAATCATTCCTCAGCAAAAATGTCAGGCCCGGTTATGAATTTTTTAAAAAGCAATAAAGCCCACAAGCCTCGTCCGGGTTCTTGTCTCACAGTTCAACACATCAAACAGCTCGCAGTGAGACAGAGGGAAAGAGGGGGGGGAGAGAGAGAGAGAGAGAGAGAGACACACAGAGAAAAAGAGATTGTCTATAATGGGAGACTTCATTGGTCTGGGCTGGGCCTGTAATGGGACTGGATCCCGATCAATAGAGACGCTCCTCGGGCCATTCGTAGGCGTAATGACTTTAGGTTTCTCAATAATTAAGATATTGTCACTGTGCTGACTGCAGGGTCAGCCAATCATTAACCCCATGTTAAATATGCCTTTGTTTTAATTGCTTTGCCTTAACTCCTCCAGATACGCAAGGATGAAAATTAAAGGCACAGCAACCTTTTGTGTGTGTGTATGTGTGTGTGTGTGTGTGTGTGTGTGAGTGAGTGAGTGAGAGGAAGAGAGAGAGAGAGAGAGAGAGAGAGAGCGAGCCCTGAGGCGTAGTCGTATGTGTGCTGTTGAGGTGTCTGTTTTTAGGCTGTAACCATCCTCTTAATTGTCCCTATTTTTAGCTTATGCATTTATAAGTCTTTGGAATATATTCTTTCTTGTAACAAACACATCAAATATGTTGTGCTGTAGCATATTTCTTCCTCTTCTTTCTTTTCTTTTTTACAAAGACACTTGTGGAAATGCGAAATGATAGGAGCCAACCTATATTCTTTTACCATCGCTGCATCAGACCGTGTTCTCGCGAAGCCCCACGTCATCGTCACGATTATCGCTTGTGGCTGTTTTAAGTGTGTTGCATTTTCAGGGCAGCAAGGCTGACTGTAGAGCCTTGGGTGGTGAAGGAGGGGTGCTCATCTCCTCTCTAACCCAGACACGGCCCACTCAGACGGGTAATATTCCCACCTCGCTCCCCCCATCCCGGCAATCACTCCCAGCCATCCCTGCCCCAGCTGGGTGATGAGAAACAATGGATTTATACTCGACGTGCTGCCATTCTTTTTTTTTTTTCTCTCTCTTCTACGCAGAGTCCTCTGCTTCCCTCTCTCCCCTCCGCCGCCTTGCCATTGGCTGTTGGTAAATGGACTAAAGCGTCGCTCAATAGGCCGATGCACTCCGTCAAGGCGAGGGGGCTTGACCTTTCCTGGCGCGGGGAAACGCAATTCATATCGGCCCTGGACCAGCTGCCCGCTAAACGAACATCTCATCCAATTTCCAGACGCTTGCAACACAAAAAACAGGAGCGGGGGGGTGGGAGTGTGTTGGGGGTGCAGGGGGGAGGGGGGGGGCTGGGGTGGGGGGGGGTTGGGAGGAGAGAGGGGCTTGTGGGCAGGGAAGTCCTGATGGATTTTAGATTGGTTTCTCAATTTCTCTTCACTCAGGAGAGGAGGGGGAAGAGATGAGACAAAGAGGAAAAACAAACACCAAATGCATGAACACACATACACACACACACTCTCTCTCTCTCACACACACACACACACACACACACACACACACTCTCTCTCTCTCTCTCTCACACACACACACACACACACACACACACACTCTCTCTCTCTCTCTCACACACACACACACACACACACACACACACACAAGCTGCATAAAGGATGCATAAACTGACCCGGTGATTTACTGATTATTTATTCACTTGTCTCTGTGTTTATTATGCAGAGGTGTTAAATGGTTTTATGGGATTTCACTTGATATATCTGACTGTACGATTTTCTTTCAACTGACTCTAAATCATGAACCACCAGACAGACTATTAATGACGGACCACCAACAGAGACGGTTACTGTGGAGACAGCATTCCCCCAGGACTCACTCATGACAAACACACAAACAAGAACACACAAACACACACACACACACACACACACACACACACACGAACCCACAGAGCCTGCCGAAAGCTCAACTGACTCAACACACACACGCACAGACATACGCACGGAAGGTGTGTTAAAGCAGTAGTTCACTCAACACGTTTAAAGCGCGGTCATTTATTAAAGAAAGGAAGCGGGTGTGCGCTGCAGAACGGCAGAGTAAATTAAATGTAGGATTTGTCATCATATACTCAATGCAATGCAAGGCAAGCAAACTGTCTGCGAGAGAAATGAATATCTGTCCAGTACATACGTGTATATTTTTCCGTGTGTGTGTGTGTGTGTGTGTGTGAGAAAGAGAGCGAGACAGAGAAAATGGCACGTGCATCAAAGCAGCACTCTGGCCTCAACACCACAGTAAGCCAGCCCCTCCTCTGTCCTCGAGATGGCTGGATTAATTGGGCTGCTGGGACTGCTGCCTTCAATTGTTTTATTATTTATATTACAGCATCACATATATATATATATATAATGTATATAGGCCTATTTCCATGTTTCTTCCGCATCCTCTAAATATTTGACGCATTATTTATTATTTATCATCATTTCATCATTTATCGAGTGGAAATAATACGGTATACATTTCTATTTTGTTATGGCTGATCTACACTTTACCATTCCCTACGGAGGGGGGGGGGGGGGGGGGGGGGGGTGTGTCACAGACCTTAGCAGCGGAGTTGGAGGAGGCCTGTTACATGAACGCACATACTAAACCATACCAACAAATGCACTTATGTATATACTCGCATGTAGACACAGCAACAAGCACACAAACACACACAGGCACGAGGAGGTCAACACAACCCCCACTTTTGAGAGCCAGAGTTATGCCTAGGGCAACAAACCAATCATAGCCCTGCTGTATCGCGTGTTTGGTTTTTTTTAGGCAAACAACTGGTATTGGTAATTCGGCACAGCTCCCTTGGACACAGCGATGTGTGAGCAGTGTGTCCTTAGACTGTGAGTGCACCAAATGAGCTGTACCACTACCAGCTCAGATACAGGGACGGTGTGTGCACGGGGTCTCTTGGGTGTGCTGCTTTTCCCTGTAGCCTCCTGTCTGTCTGGCAGTGTCTGCGTGGCGCTGCTAGACCTGGCCCAATTAGACCTATTTAGAGAGCCTTCAGCCCTGAGCTCACTGGGGACTCAACATGTCACCCTGCCTTCCACAGACATGTGACTTCCTGCCGGTAACAAAGACGGCTCATATGGTATGATGTAACCGTTCAACATTTCAGTGAAATACGATGTTTTCAAACTGTCTGATTTATTGTTTGTTATTCTTATTGGGATCAATGATACCCGTTTTTTTTCGGGGGGGGGATTGTCCCCCTTGCTGTCTTCATTCTTGGTGGTAGTGATGGGTGGGATGTGGGTTGGCTACATGGATGAGGATCAGGTTTCCTACACCCCACAAAAGCAAACATAGCTAGTCGGCAGTGTGTGCCGCGCATCCCCGGAGTCCAACTGCTGCTCTGAAACTAATTTAACAGCCTGGGCTGGATGGAATAAACCTCTGCCCCCTCCCTCTTTTCTTCTATCCATCCATACCTCCCTTTCCTCTCTGTCTCTCTGTCTCTACTCGGTTCTCCTCTCCCTACGCGTTACTCTTTGGGAGACACAGTGAGACAGAAGGAAAGGGAGGGAAGGGTGGGAGAGTTTGGGCATGAGAGGGGGAAAAAGAGAGGAAAAGGTTCTCTTCTTTCTGAAATCATGCTCTGGATGGGTTTGGAGAGGCCTAGTGTGTTTGGATTGGCATGGCGGCTGGCAGACGACAGGGGGAGGTGGAGCTGGAGGAGGGTTATAAATAAACATTTCAACAGGGCTGGGGAGAGGTGTCAGCAGGCCTCAGGCCATGGACCTTCCCTGGGCTCGTTGGCGCCCCTCCAGGTCACATTACATGAGTAAACCGCCACACAGCAACACTGCGTGCGTGTGTGTGTGTGTGTGTGTGTGTGTGTGTGTGAGAGAGAGAGAGAGAGAGAGAGAGAGAGAGAGAGAGAGAGAGAGAGAGAGTTCAATAGACAGAACTGAGAAGGTGGAGTTCTTGTTGCTATAGCAGCAAACTCCATGAAGGCCTCCCTATACCAGTCTCAACGCGCTGATATACTAACAGCTATTTCATAAAGACAAAACGCTCCATCTCTCCTCTCTTCAGACTCACTGAGATGTTGGTTTTTGGTGGCAATTCGTTTACAGTCACTCTTTTAATGAGCTCTAATTGCTAACTGACAGACTTTTCCCTCACTTTACAATGTCGTGTGTTAATTCTCCCTAATATATATAATGTAATACCTCCTTTAATTCCTCTCTGATGCAAGAGTATAATAATATAATATGTGTACATACAAAGTGTACAAATTTAATTGGTACTTACAAAAGTACCAATTTCCAGTTCTAGCACTGTACAGACAGGATAATGTTTAGCTTTCAACACTGATACTTTCTACTGGTAAAAAAAAATATAACACACCATCCCAAATATTGTAACCTTTCTCCTTAGTGCTCAATGAAATACAACATAAGAAAACAGTGGAAAATATTATTTCAGGTTTTGTATTGTGAGTACTTATTTTAGCACACTTCAATTATGCATCAGAGGATTGTTCATGAATACTTACACAATATTATTTTGTACTCACAATAGAGGTTATCATACCAGCAAATACACAGGAACAACGCTACTGTAAAGTGTTGGAGATGTTTCCATCAGCTAAGTGCAGTGGACAGTATCCCTCGATGTGAAACGACGCACATGCATACCCTATACTTACATACAGCATAAACAAACAATCAAACATGCAACGTAGAGGGACAACAGACAGACACACACAGACACATACATGCATACAACTTCAGTTCAAACACTGGTTCTAATCCATAACTAGAATGAGAAGGGAAAAAATGAAAAAAGGGGGAGAATGTAAGCGTTCTGCCAAGCACCTCACACTGGCATTTTGAGAGAAACCACAGGGGTAGTAGAATACATCCAATCCTGGGAAAGAGAACAGAGGCCCAGTGCTTTGCCGTTCCTCTGCCCAGACTGGGAGCTGTGGAGTTGGGCACTGGAGTCAGAAACCCTTGGCAGCAACAGCGGGACTCTGCACTGCCGCTATGTGTTTTGGAATGCCTGAAATGGATATCGGTCTGAGGTGCGGCTCGGACGAAGGTGTGCTCGTAGAAGAACGTCATGTATCTCTACTTGCAGACGGCCCTCGGACATGAACTGCATAACTGGACATGAAACGAACGTGCACTGTAAGAATCAGAGCACATGCTTTGTGTTATTACCTGTGTGTGTGTCCAAACTCCGAGATGGTTTTCCACCCGATCAGGTCCCAGCACTTCCCCAGTTCCTCTCTGTAGATCTGAGGTTCACGCTTGACGGGGCAGATCCCACAGCTCTGCTATAGGGAAAGAGCTATGTTGGTTTCATGGTTACTTATTGCAGGCACATTTTAATGGTTGTATTTTGGCAAGGAGAACTGGTGCTTTTGGCTTGGGCTGTCCACATCTGTGCTCCACAGGGGTAATCTTGTGCCTTCCCTGCAACCTCTATAAATGAAGACTGGGATGTGGTAGTGGACGATGAATTTGACAGCCGTTACTCGCCTGTATTCTCAAAGCTCTGGACAACGACCTATAGAAGTTTCTTATAGGGGGAAAAAATCAATTTGCACTAAGTATGTCATTAGGAGTAATTCTCTTTGACTGCACCATTATAGCAGCTAACTTCTAGAGTTCTTGAACATAATAAGCCAGTAAAGGAAATCAATTTTATAATGGAAATGATAAAACACTGTTTTTAGAGAACTAAGGCAAAGAAAACTATAACAATGGAAGAAATAGAGAATCCAGCTGCATTTTAAATTAAGATGAAAGGAAAAAGAGAGGGGAAAGAACTCAAAAGAAAAAAAGAACTCAAAGGGAAATGTAGACCGCAAAATGCTATGAAGTCAGAGCGAGCCTATCTCTTTTGAGTCAATTGTGGTTTTGCGCCACGATTTACTATAAAAACCTGGCAGTGTCCGCAGGGGCTAGTTAGCAGATCCCACTGATATGACTAGACCTGGGTGGCTTCACCACATGCTTGGCCAGGGCTGAAGTGACTAAACACTTGGGGCTGGGGGGGATGTGTTCATCCACCTGTGGAGCGACTACACAGCATGCAGTGCAAACAGACACATCAGTTGACTCTCTGTTTGCCAGTCAGACTGTTGGACTTTTAGACAAAATTCAACAATTATTAAGGGGTTATGCTTTTTCTGAAATTTGTAACCATTTATCATTTTTGTTTATAGCATCATAGAAAGCCTCCATCATGCATCTATCTTGCATCTCTTCTGCATTATTTCTGCAGCTGCTACTAAAACATTGTGAAGTAGAACTAAATAAGCACATATAACTCTCAAACAACTGGTTACCAGACCGCTGCTTGCACCATCTGACAGCAGAAAATAACACAAATGGCATTTTCCAATTCTCCTCAGTGTAGATAACAACAAAGGAGTAGTAGCACTTCATCTGCTGGCCTCATCTGTATACTACCAATAGCTAAAGCCATTATATTCACTATTTAAATCAATCATTGTCATAGAATACAACGATTTTTCAATATGGAGCTGAAGAAAGTGCAAAACTGCAATGTGCTCCTTTGGTTTATTCTATGGTCTAGGCCCATTTTTCCACACATATATGTTATTCCACTTCTGTTTTTTCTCTCTTTTTTGTTCATTCACAGAGAGAAAAAGGGGGATACAGATAGGGGAGGAAAAGCAGTGCAATACTATTACCATTTCCTGTTTCTGTGGAGCCAGGGGTCTTCAGGGAGCGGGGCTGAGAGGAGTCCTGGCGTCCAGCCGCCTCTGATAGGCCAAGACACACTGAGGAATGGGGAGAAAAATAATAAAACCTGCCTGCAGAGGAAACACTTTTAAATAACCTCAACACAAGGCTTGGTGAGCTCCTTACACACGACCAACGCTGAAGAAGAAATTAGCTTAAAACGTACTGAAAATAATTGTAGGAATGGCTACATGCTTTATATGTGGCCTCAAATGTTGCCACGGTTTCTCCGAAGGAATGTATTTTTCCTTGCGTATTACTTCCCTGTATTTTTTCATTGTATCATTCAGGATGAAACTAGTCAACAGTGAGTACTTGCTTTAGGCCTCTCATCTTCACAACAGTAAAGCAACTGTTTCCAATTAAATTTTAGTATCATTTTCCGAATACTCCTTACCAAGAAAACATTCTCATAACACTGAGTCTTTTACACTGTGGCTTTTCACTATAAAAGCTCATAGCATTACACCACTATTTTCTTGCCAATTAAAAAATAAACAGAAACATATTAGCGATGGAGTATGCATTTGGAGGTTAACCTATATGTACATCTATTACAGCACCAAACCAATATGCAGTAGAATACTTTTAAAAGCTGTGAAGAGCACAAGACTGATATATTAACATACTGTCACAAGAATTGTTATTGTGGAAAGAACTCGGGGGCAGTGAACACATTAGCAAAATACTAGAGCCCAATTTTGAGAACTATTTTGAAAAGTTTTCCAGGACTACGACGGAGACACATGTGTGATACTCCTAGAAATCTACCAGAAGTCTTTCCAGCCACAGAGGGACAGCTTTCAGGCTTAAGCATCAGAGGCATGTTTCACCAGGATTTTTCAGATTCAAAACTGTGAGGTTCAGTCAAGTAAACAAATATAGTAAAAGAAAAGGCAATTGTTGGGGAAACCCCTAAACCCCTGGCCCACCCTGTAGGAGACCCCCTTTCTCCCGGTGCTACCCTAGCACAACCTCCAGCGCTGCCAGCATGCTGCTCTCCTGACAGGCTCAGGCACTGAGGCCTAAAGAAAACAAACTGGCTCTGATTGTGAAAATAGTGCCGTAGGGCCCTCCTGGTGCCCACCGCTTATCTCACACAAGGCAAGCTTTGTGTGCCGTGGGGGCTCCTTGCTGGCCCTCAACCACCCCACCAGGTGGAGACTTCCAGGGCCAAACTCTCCCCCTCCATCCCTCCATCACTCTCTCTCTCTTCCCTCATGCCTACCATACTGCCTCCACTGAGACCACTGTGTATATTTTGAAAGGGGAGCATCAGGAAATTGATCCACAGGCCCCACACTGATCTGTGGGCTGAAGCAATTCCTCAACAGTTGGAGATGATGAGACTTCCCAACCATGAAATGCCGAGCATTGTATCATATTCACAGTGTTGTGAATTAAAGCACGGCATGTGAAAAGCCCATCCATCACAGATAAATATACATTGAAGCAAAGCTTAATTTGTAAACGAGGAGGTTCCTGAACACCATACGGTGGGTCAGTGTGTGTGTGTGTGTGTGTGTGTGTGTGTGTGTGTGTGTCAGGGGAATTCCTGAATATGAATCTGTTAGATGAAATGTGCACCAGACATAAGCTGATGTGCAAGAATTTGTAGATGTGCAATCTCATGGATGAGTCCCTTGTACGTCTATATGCCTCCAGAATCTTTCTATACCTTGTCGTCAGCAAACTTTATAGATTTTTCATGGCAAATCTTGCAGCAGACAACACTTGCACACAAGCCAGTTTTAGAGGAAAAGTGAGATGATGCAACAGGTCTGGTCCATTCAACACGTTTCAGAGAGCAGACTCTGAGCCTACACCACTGGAAGTGGAAAAAAAAATGCCTAAAGAGGAAGGAAAATAAGATATGTCAGTTTGGTCATCTTTGAAAGGCTTCATGAATGTAATGGAAATGTAACTTTCATGGCCTTGAGTATAGGGAACCTTGCAAATATGTGCCGGCACACAACCAAGAGATGCCGGAGGCGACATTTTGAACCACTAATACACCGGCGTTGCCACTGGAATTGCTGGGCATTTGACCACTGGAGTGATTTGACAACAACAAATGGCTGGCTCTCTGTCTGATGTTCGGCCAAGACAGATTGTCGGTATAAGAACAGATGCTTCAGTGTTGCTGGCATCAGACTATCTGGATCCAACATTTGCAACGGCATCATTGTAAAGTCTCTGATATCAAGTCACCCACTAGTATGAGTGACGTTCCCCCTGTGGTCACCAGGCATGTGGAGCGCCTGAATTGAACTTCCAGCTGAGCCAGGACGATAAAGACAGTTACTTTAGGCTATTTAGTGAGACCGTCAGCAAACGCACAACAACAGAGGCTCATGCCAGGATATGATTAGTGTACATAAGTCGATTTACTTGAAGCTAATGTAATTACAGTATCTACAGCAAAGACGAGGCTCTAGTTAGTAAAACAAGCAGGCCTCCCCATTTGTGGTAATGGCAGAGCCGACCTGCAGAGGCACAGGTCAATGAAAGAGCCCTGTTGGAGTTCATTTCTTCTCTCAAATTGTAAGCGGAGACTAGAAGCAGGGAGTCCTACTTTGAATGTGGGTCATTTCATGGCAGACGTAATTGGACGTAAGTGAAACGAGTGAAACCCAATATTTGTAACAGGCCATCACAACTAAGTCTTTGTAAGGTAATCACAGAGGGAATGGAACGGGAATAGACGAATAAGGGGATTAAAATACTGTCACAATAATACATTTGCCCAATTTATTATTTATTTAGGGAGTTTTGCAAATACTTTGTGTTTTGGGTTGACTTTTCATGTTTAGGAAGACATCACAGGATTAGACTGATATATCAGTTTCCCAATATATCCTCACCAATATATTTATATTTTATTAAAAAATGGATATCAGTGAGTTGATGTCATTCACCACCGATAAGACAGAGGTTCCTCCCTGATCACGAGTGTCATGAAACCTGCCTCACCCTGCCTGAGGAGTTGCCAACCTACCTAAAGGAATTTAATTTGGGAATAATGGTTTCAATGGGGAGGTTTGAGTCAAATTATGGTCTAAAATCAGAAGCTTTTCCACCCTGATATGAATAAAATTCCGGGGGAAACGCTGAATTATGTTTTATTTGGCAGGAATTGATCAAAGTTTCTGAATATCGGCAGAAAATATTGGCAATTGGCAGCTTTAATTAAGAAATGGCAGTATCTGTATTGGTACCAGCCTTCAAAACCATCAACCAACCGTCATCAGACTCACCCTAACAGCCATCCGTGTCAGGTATCAGCCTTGTCACTGATGAGCGAAATCAGTCTATTAATCGATTGGGCCTAATAGCTGTGATTTAGCTGCTGCCAGCTGTGTACACAGACACAGATCTCTACACAACGTGTTCCTTCTACCATTCAAGCACTCGTTCACATGGTTCAAGACGAAGAAGAGTGGCAGGACGAAGGCAGCAGATAACCAAATCATTCCAATTCCAATATCTGTATTTTCCTTTCCGCTCGTAACGGTTGAGAGATTTATGTTTTGCTACCTTATCCCCAAAAAACAAAAACGCAATGATCAAATTTGTACATTGGCATGAGGAAAAGTAATGTCTTCCATATGGAACATGAAAATGCTGAGCCGAACAACGTTGTTTGAGGTACGCGCTGTTGCACCAACCATATTTCAGTTGGAATTCATTAAAAAGTTGGGGCCGCATTTTTTTTTTTTTTTATGGAAACGAAGAGAAATGAGAAATGTGGATGAGGCTGTTTTTTCCAGGGTCCTTGGAGAGTATGTAAGTGATCTGAGACACTCAGGGTGGCGTCTGGATGAGCCTGGACTTGGACCGAGACTCTGCATCTGGGGCACATGTGCCTTCAGCAGCGACAGGGAGAAAGGGATACGCAGCCAAACCCTCTCTCTCTCTCTCTCTCTCTCTCTCTCTCCACGTCTATTTGTTTCCTTTGTCTGAAATCTGAAGAAAATAAAAACGAATGACTGTTTGAGCACGCCACAAATCTGCACCTTTACCCCTCCATAGCATCGCAAAACACACAATGTACTTGTTTTTCAATGAGTCTCAGGGCAGTGGAATACAATCAGATTACTTGTATTCAAACATGTTTACGAAACGATGCTGTTGACATGCTCAATTGAATTCTGATCTCTGCAAAGACCAGATTTTCTCTCTGTGGTTAAATGTGTGTGGTGTTACAGAGGAAATACAAACCGGCAACAGACACAGAGTACCATTAAAGACAAAAAAGAGACAGACAATAGAGGGGAGATAAACAAAGAGAAAAGCTGTGGATGCTGTGGTTCTTTGGCTGAGCGAACCAAGAGCTTGTCCCCAGCCTCTTGGCATCTCTCTCGCTAGCCCTCCATTAGCAGCATCAGGAGGCCCGGGGCAGCCGACAGGAGTGTGACCGGAGATTATTGTCCTGTATGCTTGTTTGGGTTAAGGCTTTAGATGGGGAAATGGGATTAGGACAGGCCCGGCTGGAGAGACATACACTAATGGGAAGCAGAGGAGCACTCGCCTGATCCTCCTCCACTCACAGAGAGCAACCCTGTTATCCCACCTGATTGGATTAGCCCCCTGTTAAATGTGCTATGATAAGGGAGGACCACTGCTGAGACTCTCCTCAGTGCTGCTGGGGAGGGAGAGCGCGCGCACACACACACACACACACACACACACACACACTGTAGGGGGAGAAAATAGATTCCTCTGCACTGGTTTCACTGGATGATGAATTCAGTTTTGTTTTGTTTGGTAGCGCTGTCGTACTGTAATGGACTGGACAAACACACGCAGCGATTTGGATACGACCCAATCACAGTGTGTCACGGGTATCATGTGTCGTCAAACCAAACTAACTGTCGCCCGTGGCTTCTGCAGCGGGACGTTGTACTTCTGAGGCCCTTTTGCTGAAACCACAGCATGCCTCCCCAGCATTTTCTATATATGTAAATCTTAAAGAAGACTCAAACTTGCTAATTGCAGCCACTCTGCCAATCAGACAGTAATTACTGGTATCCTGCCTGCCTGCCTTCCCTTCCAATGGGTGAGCAGTTAATTTGAGCAGTGGTTTAAACAGCTGGAAAACAGCATCCTGTGGCAAAACCGGAGGGAAAAGCCTGCGTTTCAGTGTGCATGCGTATGTGTGTGTGTGTTTCTGTCTGTGTTACTATGTATGTACACTACTGTATGTTTTTGCACATATGGAAAATACAGCATAAAGCATATTCAATTAATCTAGTAAGAAAATCTGTCTGCGCACATTCTGGGACGCGGGCAATGTAATATTTCTGCAGAATCTCCTCACTTCCTCCAGCTTCGCCCAGAAAGCCAAACCCTCCATCAATACGTTAACTCTATCTGACCTACCTGTCAGCTTAGTCCCCTTCTCTGTGATTGATTAACATTTTATTAATGTTTCCATTTGCCACCGTTTCAGGTGATACAGCATGACACTCAACGCCTACTCTAGGTGATGATTGGATTGAAAAGGTTAGTGATCCCATAATTGCTTTTAAATTATACCCCATGTGAGCGTGTGTCATTAATGTAATGATTATCCACATCACACCAATGTTACCTCAGTGAATCTTTAGCCATTTAGTCTTGATAAGGTGACATGTCACGCTCATTATTAAACACAGACCTAATCTAGTTATGTTTGGGTGAAAAAAGCATCTACATCCATTTTAAGTCAAAATATGAAATGCCATCATGAGAAGAAATCTTCCACATTGCTGGTCATTGTAATTCAGCCCAATGTCACAACCACTGGCTTTTACAATGGTGGGCTAAAGGTACATAAGATCAATTAGACTAAAGCCACCACATGTCCACCTGCCAACCACTTAAGGAATTAGCCCTTGGTACACAAATCACAGTTAATTAACTACATTGTTGCTAATGTGGAGCATGTACTGTACGGAGGCTACAACACTCTAATGACCAATCAGGTACTCAGGTAGAAATTGCTTGCCTGCTAGTCAGCAGTGGTAGCCGTTCATTAAATGAAAAGGCGGATGAAGGTGTTGATTGTAGAGTGATGGAAAACATAGCCTGGAGTCTTGATTGAAACGTTTGACATTAGCAATCTGCATGGAGGAATCTGTTGCTCGCTTTATCCAGTTTTCAACCATTCACAGACGCTGATTTTCCTTCACTTGTTTCATACCTTGTTTCAAAGCTGATATTCATTGTAACCTGAGAAGAACAATTTATCTGTCATAAAAATGAATACATATCGGATGAAGATTGATGGCGTTATTACTTCAAATAGGAAAGGAATTCTTATTTTAGGCAGTATTAATGGAGTTTCAAAATTAGCAGGATCTTATAGTAGAGATGACCAAAAAAAATCATTAGCACCGCTGCTTTCCGCTAACGAGTGAAGGCAGAAAACTCTTGTTGCCATTTTCTTTTCCTTGTTGAAGGAGTACATTTGACATTTTTCCATTGGAACTAATTAAGAACAGTTCTGTTTAGTCTATGATTATTTTCCTCTGTGTTGTTCTCTCATTATACTGTATAGTTGCAAAGATACAAATACTGTAGTTCATTGATGTTGATTCATCATTGTGAGAGGGAGTATCTTGTTTACACACAGCACCCAAATGCCTCTAGCAGTATGAGACATTAGGTGGTACTGCAGGTCATTAAATTTGAAATGGTGATGTTGGAGCAGTGGCGGTGCCTTTAGATGACGGGCACACAGTACGTTCAAATATCACTCCAAAACTCCCTGAGTCTATAGCTGAGGTATCTGGTGTAGCCTGATAAGCACGGACAAGGAAAGGTCTTGGCATTCATTAACAAATGATCTTTTGCTATAAAGTGAAAGTGAAAAATGTGAGTAATGCTGGTAGATGTGGCTGCAAAATAGCAGTGATCTAAATTCTGCTGTGCTACTGTTTCTTATGTCAACGACTGAGGTATACGTGCAGACTGAAACTCTGCTGTGTATGTCTGTCTGTCTGTCTGTTTAGCTGTGTGTGTGTGTGTGTGTGTGTGTGTGTGTGTGTGTGTGTGTGTGTGTGTGTGTGTGTGTGTGTGTGTGCGTCAGTCCGTGTGTGTGTGTGTGTGTTCATATGTGTGCGTGTGTACCTGCCTGTTTGAATGACAGTGTGTGTTCGTGTGCAAGCCAACATGTGTTTGTGTTTGCGTATGTGTGTGTGTGTGTGTGTGTGTGTGTGTGTGAGTGCGTGTGCATGTCTGTGTGTCTTTCTCATCCAGAGTGAGTCGTGAAACTTAATTGCTTGCACATGTGGAGGATTTTCAAGTGTTTAGAATAAAGTTGGTTTCAAGAAGAGGCAAAAAAAAAAAATGGAAGCGGGGGGAAAAAAACAGTGCCGTCTGCAGCTAGAGACAGCCAGCCCCCCTGGAGCCCCTCCCTCTGCTGAAACCAATGCCTTTCTCTTCCTTTCCTCACAGGAGTAGAGGTCATAGGTCATGGGGGATGATCTCTGCGATTGGACACAGGCCTGTTGTATCAAAAGTGGAGGACACAGTAAAGCTATAGTCTGTAATGTGACACTCCTGCCTCTGATCAAAGTGATACCATCAATGAAAATACCAGAGCTAAACATCTACATTTTGGCCACCAAATGGATAAGTAAGTACATGGCAAATGAGGCACGCTAAAAAAATATGGAAATCTGGTATTTCCACCCAAACCTCGCCTCACCCCTCCTCTCACCCTTCAGCCCTTCTTGGGGGGAGATAAAGTGTTCCAGAGACAGGGAACCATGCGCAATTTCAGAGATGTATCAGACGGTAAAGATGGAAAAGTGCTTTTAATCTTGTGTAACCCTAGACGGCTCTAAATGGGAAGGGCCTCAGAGAAAGGATCCTTTAAAGAGGACATATAATCCTAATTAAAACACAGAACAGAGCTACCGCCTGATCTGAGGGGGCCTCAACTCAGCCGTCTTCTCGGTTAGGGTCCTTTATTCTTGTTTAAGCAACGCTAATGAAATGATGGTCACAGTCCAAAGCAACAAACCAACCAATCATTAATGTTATCCTACACTGCTCTTACAAATACCTTCACTTTTTTGCAAAAGTCTATTTGTAGCATGTGCAGTCTTCAAAGCACACATGCAAAACTACCACTATTTTTGATCAGCGGGTCATTACTGTATAAGTCATTTGCAGGCGGGTCTGAAAACAAACTTCTTTTTTCCCCTCTTGCTGTACGCCTGCAACACCGAGGAGAATAAATCTCAACTCGGAGATCGACGCTGGATTTTCAGACTTACTTTTCCTGAGTTTTAATTTCTCATATCAATGCAATCCCACCCAAGATGATCACATAAAAAAAATCCATGCACACAAACACACAGTAATCACAATCACCTGCACGGCGCTTCGATGGAACAACCACGGCTGGTCTAGAAATGAAAGTGATCACGTGGGTGAGACTGCCACCTCTTCACCTGATCTCCCTCCCCTCTCCCCTCGCTGTCTCATCTTTTTAACAATCTGTGCCCTCCCTTTACAGCGGTGTGTAAAGAAACACACACGCACACACACACACCGACCCCACACACCCCGATTCCCCCAACCCCCTCCCTTCCATTGATCAGGGGTAATTGAGAACAGCCATGTCCCCCCCCCCCCCCCTCTTCTGCTGCCCCCTCCCCAGCCTCATGAAGGCCCAGACATCTGGTCCGCATACACCCCGAGTCTTCATCCCCCTACTTCACCCCCCCAACCCCTACCCTTCTCTAGAATAACCAGACAGATTCCCAAGGTATTTGAGTGGCTGAAAATGAAGAAGAAGAAGAAGAAGAAGAAGATGAAGAAGAAGAAAAAAAAAAAAAACACAAGCAATTCAATAAACATGAAAAAAGAAGACTGGAAGAAAGAAAACTCTGGAAGTGGAAACAATCAGGGATCATATGAATCCGCACAGAGCTGGTTAAAAAAAGGAACACATGGCTTTGTGCAACCTTGGTTATAATTCAAGAGTTCACCAAAACATTTTGTATAGTGGGTATTGTGGATAAAACACAGAGGATGCTTTCTGCAAAATAATGTCATATAATAGAAGAATTACATAAACTACTGTCTTTATCCATCCTCGTGCACATTAGGTATTACGACTGTAAAGAATGGGCGGTGACTTTATGTGGAGAGATCTTAAGGCCACATTAGGACGGGTGTCTTTTCTTCCCAGTGTGCAGCGGATGAAGGGATGATAGAAAGGGAAGTCTGGGATTTTGAGGTTTTATGCGTGTCTGCATGTGTGTTTGTGTGTCTCTCTGTGTGGTTGTGTGTGTGTGTGTGTGTGTGTGTGTGTATGCAGCAGTGGCGGCGGCGGCGGTGTAAGTTACGTGTTGCAGATAGAGATCAGGCAGGGACAGATTTAATTAACAGATATCTCTCCTTAATGTAGATTCTTTTGGCTCCCTCAGATACATCCCCTTGTGCTTATCCAACCAGAAATAACTTATCTTGGCTCTGCACTCCTTGTAATGTATTTCTTACAGCGTTCAAGGGAGAGAGAGAGAGAGTACACACCTTCATGTTTACTCACAGCAAACAGCGAGTCGACGAGATTACCGTACAGAGAATGCCGGCTAATATCCGTGCATTACATTCACATACATCCCGCGTCCTGTGCAGTTTTCGACACGTTGTCTTGAGAAAACTGTGTGTGTGTGTGTGTGTGCCTGTGTGCGTGCGCATGTGTGTGTGTGTGTGCTGTGTGTATTCATTTGCTCACCATAAACTAAAGCTAATAGAGATTTGCCCTTTTAACTATCTCTCAAGGTGACCAGATTACTGACATCAATTAAAGCGGGTCCGATTGGCTGGATGCCCGAAAGCACAGGCTCACCCTCAGTGGAAGAGGAGGGATCATCATCCAATAAATCACCCAGGAAAAGGAGGGGGAAAAGGAAAGAGGAAGAGGAGATGAGAGTGAGACGATGGAGAAAGTGAAAGTGATAGAGGAAGAGGAGAGAGGAGGGACTTAGAGAAACTTCAATATCCTCATAGAAGCAATTTGCCCTCCAGCACAGGTTACATAGAATCAAGACCATCCCAATGAAGTAAATAATGAAATAAAGTATAATGCTTATGGATTTTATATATGGATTCCTGCTGGTCGCCACAGCCCAGCAACCTGGAAGGAATCACAGAGGAAGAAATTAAATAATTACGAAACAATACGAAATAATTAAGGATATATAATGAGATAATAATAATATAATAATAATAATAATAATAATAATAATAATATAATAATTAAGTAATTAAAAATAAAGATATGATAAAGGTGTAGTGGAGAGAACGTGAGGGCGTTTGAGTTTCTATTGTGTCTGTATGATGGAAAGCCCCTACTGATACACTGGAAGAGCCTCACTTCAGTTTGCTTGTTTGTGTTTACATATAATGAAATACACTCATGGGCGTAATGGCAGGCGGTGCAGGAGGGGTAGTTCTACTGGGGTATTTCCACTGGTGTAGTTCTACTGGGGTAGTTCTACTGGGGTATTTCCACTGGGGTACTGCGTAGCACATGGTTACATAGTAATCAAGGAGATTCCAATGAAGTAAATCCATGAATAGTTATGGTAGTTTATGGGATTTTTATATACTGGATTTCCTGGCTGGTAGTTCTACAGGAGCTAACCTGGGGTAATTTCACATGAGGAAGAAATTTACGATATTTCCACTGGATAAGTTCACGGGTAGTTAAGGATATATAATGGAGAAATATTACTGGTAATATTTAACTGGGTAAGTTCTAATAGTGTAATTCTACTGAGATTAGTAATTAAAATGAGGATATGATAAAGTTACTGGAGAGAACTGGGGGTTTGAGTTCTATGTGTCTGTATGATGAAAGCCCTACTGATTACACTGGAAGATTCACTTCGTTAGCTTGTTTGTGTTTACTATATGGATATTTCCACTGGGGTAAGCAGGCGGTAGCATAGGGGTAGTTCTACTGGGGTATTTCCACTGGTAGTTATGTTTCTACTGGGGTAGTTCTACTTATTTGTTGGGGTAGTTCTACTGGGGTAGTTTTACTGGGGTCCATGTCCAAAGCGGGCCCCCTGCTGTTTGACAATGAGAGATAGGCGTCATGTTCTACTTACGCTACTGCATACACTGTACTGTACACTATATGTGTGTGTGTGCACATATGTCTGAATGTGTGTGTGTATGTTTGTGTGTGAGTACGTACGTGTGCACATGTAATGTTTGTGCATTGTGTGTGTGTGCGTGTGCGCGTGCCCTCGTCCTGACACTCCCCCCAGGTAAGCGCTCATTCCGCTCATTACCACTTTGCGCTGATAGGAGTGAGGCAAAGTCGCCTCAGTGTGAGTAAGACTTCCCTATCTGAGTCCGCCGGCAGGCAGCCCACTCCACTCACACTTAACCTTGTGGATTCAAAGTATTACACATCATTATAGAGGAATGCGAGGGCCTGTGGCTTGGTGGCTCGGTGAAGAGAGAGAGAGAGAGAGAGAGAGAGAGAGAGAGAGAGAGAGAGAGAGAGAGATGGAGGAGTAGAGTTCCCGTGTTTACCCCCAGTCTCATCTTTTACAGTATTTCCCATTTGGCTTCTGGTGTAGGGTTACTTGAAACCGAATCAGTGGCAAGTTTCTGTTGAATTCATTATGCAGGTGATGCAACGTCACCGCTGTGTATGTCTTTGTGTGGGTGGGATAACTGACAGTAATCACTCCCTCATGGACATGTACACTACCATGCACAGCTACCGTGCTGCAAACACACTGTACTGTAGAGGTAACACACACACGGCGTTCATCAAACACACACCGGAGGTTGGTTTTTTTTGTTGTTTTTTGAAGCGATGCCTGATCCTGCAGGAGGGATATTGAGCAAGTGTGCATGCGTGCTCGCCCCAGCGTGTGTGTGCACTAATTCAGGAAATAAAATGAGCATGGCCATTTGAACACACACATGCACACACACACACACACACACACACACACACACACACGTACACGACGAGTCCATCATTATAAGGGCTAAAATGCAATTCAATGACACATGGCACTCTGTTTAAAAGCATACTTTGATGGGGATGAGGAACTTTAATTAACCTGGGCTGCAGACGGGAGGGAAGCAGCAGTTACCCAGTGGCCTCTGGCACGGTGCCTGTCCAGCCCTGAGAGGTGAAATATATCCTTATGGATCTGGAGTCAGAGCCATGCAATATTCTCTCTTCCTCCACACACACATTAACCTTGCAGGTGTGAACGCGGACAGAGATTGGGACAAATGATAGAGAGAAGGGACACAAGAGATAAGGTGGCAGACGAAGGAGAGGGAGAGAGTGGGAGAGAGAGAGAGAGAGAGAGAGAGTGGGAGAGAGAGAGAGAGAGAGAGAGAGTGGGAGAGAGAGAAATTGCCCTACCACTTCACTGCACACAGTCAGCAATACAATCAAGGGCCTAACAAACATACAATGGTTTCCCTAATTGAATTGAAGTCTCCAGCCACACTCAGCAGAGTCGTCCCTAAATGAAACCAAATACAGTTTGATAACGATGGACAGACGTAGAGGTGAACACTTCACAGAGATGAGCGGTGCAAGGTAATTGTTTTTTTTTTCATGATTAAAAGAAATCTTGCTTCAATAAAATGCGGAAGACACCTCCCAACCCCCCCCAGGCCCTAATGCACCACCTGCCCCCATGGCCTATCCTGCTGCCCCTGTACCCCCCCCCCCCCCCCCCCCTTTCTTCTGCTTCCAACCCCCTTGTGTTAGTGACTCTGCAGACCTTGGGTCCGGCTTTCCCAGACGGCGATTTAAAATAACAATTGCATGCATATCAGGTTTCAGGCCTCTGAAATAGATGTGAGATGAGGTAATGTGATCAGTGCACAGCGCCATCCAAACCTCTCTCTCTCTCTCTCTCTCTCTCTCTCACTCGCTCTCTTTGTGCATGTGCATGCCTGTGTGTGTGTGTGTGTGTGTGTGTGTGTGTGTGTGTCGACACTATTTGTATTTGTTTTTATCAAAGTGATGAGGGTTAGGTAGAGTATATCTGTGTGACTGTGCAGACATGTTGGTTGACCCTTCACATGTCGAATGTGGCTATGTAGAACATAAGGGAAAAGCAGATCTCCTTCATACTCGACGCCGCGTCGAGCAATGGGAGCGTTGGGCCTGTTTTCAATTAGATCCCGAGTTAAAACGGTATTAAACTCGAACATGCTTTCATTGAGTCAAAATTACAACTCAATTAATACCCCATAAAATGGTCACAAAGTTAACGATTGAGCAAAGAGACATAGCCATAACGTTACCCATAACATTAAAATCAGAAGTCAGGGTTGCGGTGCCTCGCTGCACACGGAGAGACACAAGACGCTTGTCGACCCAGTAAGTGCCAGTGCATAAACACTAATAATAGCTTCCATAAAGTCACTCATATGGCTCTGTGGGCCGGTCCTAGGGGGACCATTAAAGATGCCGTGGCCCAGGGCATCCCCTCGCAAGACGTGCGTGGAAGTGTTGCCCGGATTGGTCGCGGACACCGGCGGACGGGCGGGAGACGGAGGTGATAACACCGACCCGGAGAGACAAAGAGCCAGAGGGACGGAAGACGGAGATAAGCGGTTAGGGAGGAAGAATAAAAAAAACACCGGCCATTATGCCGGGGAAAAAGAAAGTACAGGTGAGCAGCTCTCTGATTAACAATCACACCGGGAGAATTGTTTTGCTGCTTAGAAGGGGACCGCAGCTGAGGACGGCGCTGGTGTACGCTGAGGTGATTTGTGGACCTCTCCGCTCGCTCTGCATGCAACACTAACAAACCACCTAAATACATAAATAAGATATAGAGGAAATAAACAAAGAGCAGGATAAACAACCTATCAGGAGGAATAAAGCAGGAGGGTAGGGGCGGGCTTCTCGCCACCACGCTCATTCTTCTGGCTCTGTACTGTACTCAAAGCTTGCTATTCTTCTACTGCCCCCCCCCCCCCCAATCCAGCCCTCTCTAACTCCCCTCCCTCATCTCTCAACCCCCCCCTCAACTCTCTCCTCTCTCTCCTTCCTTCTACATGGCTTTAATAAACACACACTCCCGGTTTAATCTCACAGAAACACGTTCGTCTCGCTGCAGAGACAGGACCAGAATCACTCACTCCCATCCTCCCCCACACCTCCCTCCCTCCCATTCTCCCCGGCCCCATCCCTCCCATGACAGCTACCTTTCAATCGGGTAATCATGGGCTAAGTAGCCATTTCCATTTCTGCCCCCTATTGAAGGCGGGCTATGGTGAAAAGGCAGGGTCTTGTAGGTATGGCTGCTAATGGGGCGACAGACAAGGCCTCCCCATTCTGTCAGGGGGAGCTGAGAAGGAGAGCCTCTTATCAGCAGGCCACAGCCGCCATTCCTCACCAAATTGGCTTCTCCTTGCCATCTCTCCCTCTCTCCCTCTCTCCCTCACTATTTACCACCATTCCTTCCTACTTCTCCACACACACACCCCCTCCTCCCGTTTAAACTTAACTGCAAAAATGTTACGTTATTGTCTTTTTTCATACCTTTAAATCAGTTTAGCTAAAATGTATTCTGCTGTATTGGAGTGAGAGGAGTGAAAATCTTTACGCTTTAAGTGAACGCTATTCCTTCATTTTCCATACTCTTTTTTTTTTTTCTTTTGATTGCCCCCCTTTTCCCCATGTGTTCTCCTTCCTGTCGGGATTCCAAGCTTGACATGAAAAAAAAAAGAAATATCCAAAACAACTGAGACCACAACATGCAATAGACCTAGGCCATTACACATCGCCCCATTTTTCCCCAGCAATTTCCCCAATATCTCTACACTTTGCCTTTCATCCCTGGATGTGTGCAATTAAAGCTCCTCTCCTCTTCTGCCCCCCCCCCCCCCCCACCCCCCACCACCGCCCACCCCCCACCCATATGTTGTTGAGTGGTGGAGCTGTTGAGAAAGAGAAGTGTTAACCTCCTCTCCAAACCGCAGGCTTGGAGGAAGGCTTGGAGAAGGGCTGCATTCCTCCCCGAGAACTCAACGTGCTGTTTATCTGCATCCATGCACTCTGTCGCCATGGCAACCCCGACCAAATATACTGGCCTGTTCAACTCTGTTTAATTTTTTCCTCCCTTTTTTGATTTCATCACTGGGCTCCCATGCACACTCTCGCTAAGATAAACAGAGATGGAGCCCGTCTTCAGCCAAGCCTGCGTGAGTTTATTTTGAGTCTCCGCCCGGTTCGGTCCATGACGCTGTTTCGCCATCCCTCTCACTTTTCACTGCTTGAAAGTTGGAAAACGCTCAGCGTTTGTGAGGCAGAGGAGACTGGAGCTGCGGTTTGAGTTGGCTGGGCTCATCTGAGACATAACGCCCCGAATAGTTTGAGAGCAGTGTGTTCATTGCACGGCTTTGCGACAAGCCAAATTCAGAGATGAAACTTGCCTAAAGAAGGGTGGCCTCTGGGAGCAGTGAGGATTCATTAGTCATCTGTTTACACACTGTCACCACGACCCGCTATAAACAACTTTTATCACTCTCTGTCACACACACAGGCATGCACAAAAACACATACAAACCGAGTCATATTCAGGGATATTGGGGACGCCGGGGGTTTGAGCCCTAAAACTCCATGTTAATGGACTAGCCCGCAATATGACACTTTGTTCTCTTAATTAGCACTCCTTCTCCTCCATTCAGTCGGCGTTCCAGTGGTTGACTATTCCTTTATTAGGCAGGATTCCATCTCCAGCTTTCCAATAGGCACTTAACTCCTGCCTAATAGAGGATTTTCCCACACTTCCTCTGACAAGCCATTCAACTGAGAAGAGTTAATTTGTTTCTAATGCTTGGCTAATGGAGGATCCTGATGGCAGGAATTGAGTGCTGGATTTTTTTTGGGATTGACTTCCCCCGCCGTATCCTAGCGTCTGAAATGAAGTCTAAAAGATGAGAGTTTCCTCTCTTATAAACCACGGGGTAATGGCAGGAATCGGTTAACTTCAAGGGCTGAGGAGTAAGAAAGACGGCAGAATGGAAATGAAAGAATTTAGACTAAGTTACAGTCCGCTACACATGAAGTTGAATTGAGCGCTGATCCCTCAAAGTCTTTAATCAAAGGACACAATTTTGCACCCAGAGAGGAACTCTATGGGAGCCTTGCAGTTCATTTATTGTTGCTTTTTTTTTTTTTTTTTTTTTTTTGCTGTGGATGTGAAAGGGGGACTCTTTGGGACTATCTCGGCCCTGCAGTGGCCAGTCAGTTAGCCTGTGAGTGACAACCTTTGGCACTATCAGCTGTCCTGCTGCACAGCAGGAGTGGCAGGGAGAGAGGGCTGGGGGTAAAGGGTGAGGACGAAGGCAGAGCCGTGCCTGGGCGAAGGGGATGAGGCTCACCAGAGGCTATCTGGAAATAACACCGTGGGCCCAAATATGGCCTCTCTAATCAATCTAATTCCGTCTGCAAGCTCTGGCCTTCTCTCTCAGACGTTTCACTGCGTCAAGATAACCTTATCTTAACCTGCCACATCCTTTACAATTAGCGCTCTCTCTGTACACACACAATGGTGCTTGGCCACACATACTCACACACACACACACACACACACAGACACAGACGCACACATTTGCACACACATACAAATCTCCCATTATCTCACATAGCCTCCTATTCATTTCCTCACTATTCTTTAAACTGAAATATTTGAAAGTGAAAGTACTTTTTCCTGTGTGAGAGACGTTTGTACCCCCGTCCCCTCACAAACTGAACATAATCAAAACATCCTTTTTCCACGGTCTTGTGTCTTTGCTAATGTCCGTAGCAGTTGTCAAGCACTCGGTGCTGATCTAGCAAGTGAAGTGCATCCACCGGGACCGTGCATGACAATAGCATGAAGCGGGCGGCGGCGTCGCAGGAAAACTCCAGCTCCGCTCCGTCATGCTTCACGCCCGTGTTCTGGAAGAGCGGGCAACCGATAGCAGAGCATCACACGCCAGCGGCAGATGATCATCAGAGCATTTTGGCGTGGCTGGCGTGAAGGAGGGTGGGTGGTGGTGGTGGGGAGGGGTGCCTTGGGTTCTGTCACGTCATCTCAGATAGGTGGGGGTGGTAGGTAGGTATGAATGTAAAACTTTAATGAGTTAGCTCTCACCATGGCGACACTCATCACACCTGATCAGCCACCGATTGCCATTGGGATGGTCCGTTCCATAGGTATTCCTAACGAACAGGGGAAGCGGAGACAGCTGACAAACATGTGCAGGAATACCAGGAATTCATATGTTTACGTTTGTATGTATCGGGTTGAGAGAGGGGAAGGGGTTGGAGACATGCAAGGATGTTAGATTTGCTGCCGTGCATCTTGTCTTCTGCTCGATTTTAAACTTGTCTGTGAGGATTTCTCTGCAATGTCAAAGAGACGCAGACTTCACCTCCTCCCTGTTTTCCCTTTTCCTCTAGTGACCTCTTTGGGTTTCTAATACCTTTTTTCTGTTGCCTTCCATGAAGTCAGCGACACAAGCCGTCTATTGATCCACTGTTTGAATAACGTCACTGTGTAATGCATGTGCATCCAGACTGTACATGTGTGTGTTTGTGTCTGCACACGCGCATGTATGTGTGTGTGTGTGTGTGTGCACACGTGCGCATGCATGTGCGTGTCTGGAATCCATATGCTTGTGTCGATTTGTGTGTGTGTGTGTCTGTGAAATAGAGAGAAGCACACACACACACACACACGCACACACACACACGAGCCAATGGTGACTTGTCAGGATAATTAGGACTAGTAATGAGATGTGGTGGGTGGTGTGGGGTTACCTCACCAATGCTGATGACCAATGCCCTTGAAGTCCATCAGGGGAAGGGAGGTGGAGAGATACAGCCTCATCAGCAGGCAGCCAGTCACACTGAGAGCACAGCAGCAAGACCGCTGAACACAGAGCGCTCAAAAAGGATATGTCATCGTGTCATTTTGTTGCTCATCTCTGCTGCAGTAAATACGAACCGTAAATAAATGACGTTTTTTTTAATCACACGACACACTTTACTATACCGACGATGTTCTGGTAATCTCTGCGTGTCTTCATTGCGTAGTGAAATGATTTAATGCAATAGCATGTTTGGGATAATATCCATTAACCTCCATCACAAAGTGAAGAGGTCAGAGCCAGACTCTTGTTGGGAGACGCTCTGCGGCAGCTCAGGGAACGGACCGAGCGTTTAACCCAGAACAGTTTGCCCCTCATTCGACACCGCGCCACAATAAAAATGATTAGAATAATTGATCAATTTACTCTGGGGCCAAACTAATCAATGAGATACATTATTAAAAGAAGGCTATCGATCAGGATGGAGGCAAGCCGAGTAAAATGTTTACTGCGGCGGAGAGAGGCGAGGATCAATTGTGCGGCCGATGCAGTTGAATAGAGCCCCGTATGGATCAATGTGTGATGGAGCAATAGGGCTTATGGATCTGCCCACTGTCCACTGTCCCCTTTTTGTAACGGACACACACACACAAACCCCCGCAGAATAGAACGAGCGAAGGCCGTCGCATTCCCGAGGAGGAGCGTCGGACCGGCTCTGCCACCTTTGTTACCGTAACGGGCCTTTACATCAGCGAGGAACGGGGAGGGGAAGAGAATGGATCCAAGAGGAAGCCCCCCCGTTCTCCCCCCGCTTCACTATTTCCAGTGTGCGTACATACATGCATGCACGCGTGTGTGTGTGTGTGTGTGTGTCTGTGCATGTGTGTGTGTGTGTGTGTGTGTATGAGTATTGATTGTGGGCAGGGACATTTTAAAAAGTCAACACAGACCACTACTCCGCCACCAGTTCAAGGAGCTATTTTCGACACAAAAGAAAGCTTTGAGGGGAGAAAAGAGAAGGGCAGAAAAAAGAGGCAGATTTTAAAATGTGCTCTAAAGAAAAGCAGACTCAAGGCTCCTCTCTTCCCTCCCTTCTTTTCTGGCTCCTTTCTTTGCCGCTATAGAAAGGAGCAGAATGATTGTGGGGTGCAATGGAGGTGGGGGTGGGTGGGGGGGGGGGGGGGGGGAGATGGGGGTTACTGAATAGACCTCAACGCTTTTACAGATTTCCTCTCTCCCCACCATGGAGGACATCTGACCTTTGCGGGGGGAGGATGAGGGAGAGAAAGGGAGACAGAGATAAAGAAGGAGGGGTAGTTGGGAGAGAGGGGAGGGAAAATCATAATGAAAACTGGTAATTCCTTAGAGAGGGAGTGAGAAAAAAAATGTCTAAGGGCCAGTAATGAGATCGTCTGACTAGCAGGTTGCTATAGCGACCACCATAGTATTACTATACACTACACTGTATGAATGAGAGAAAGACCATCTATTGTTGCCACAAGTGGATGGGTCGGGGAGAGAAAGAAAGAGCATGAGTGTATGAGACCAAGAGAAGCGACGCCACTAAACCAATACGGGAGGACGGTGGACAAAAAAGGAGGATAGATTATCACAGAAACGCAAAAGATAAAATAACTTTCATCAAATAGAGACGATAATGCGGTGAACGTTTCCTTTAATTGGTCAGGTACATTTAAGAGGTTGAACACCGGGAGCTCGAGGTCCGGGTCCAAGAGGTCCGGGGTCCTGCTTCCTCGGCCCCGGTGTCCGGGAGGTGGACCGCTGATCCCCCGTCTCTAATTGGCCGGCCAGGGATCCAGGTGGGGTGAAGTTAACCCTGTGTGAGTGTGTGTGTGTGTGTGTGTGTGTGGCTGGTTGGTATAGGTCAGCGCTGGATTCCCCCAGCTCTGAGCTGCAGATCTGATTACAGTGGTCTCTTTACAAAGCCTGCTTCCACCACCTGCTCCCACTCCACTCCTCCAGCCTCTGATAAACTATCATCACTGCAGATTGAGACAAATGATCTCCCTCTCCTTCCTAGTCCCACTGCCCAACTGTTGGTGTCTGTGTGTGTGTGTGTGTGTGTGTGTGTGTGTGTGTGTGTGTGTGTGTGTGTGTGTGTGTGTTGCGTGTGTGTATGTGTGTGTGAGTGAGGGGGGGGAGGGGAGGGGAGGAATACGAGAGAGAGAGAGAGCTATTGAGAAAGGGGGAGTTTTACTTTGCGACATTACAATGTGTTGCTGAAGTGGATTACATGTACGCCTGTTTACGTGAGTGTGAGTGGAATGCGCTTCAGGTTTGGATCCCTCGCCGATATCCAGCGAGCGAGGACAAAAGATCAGCTATATTCAGAAATATTCAGTGAATATTTCAGCCAAACGTGCAGTATTTGGGTCTGTGCACTGTAGTCGTGTGACACTAGCCTGTGGGTAACGAACGTTTCCTTCCTCGGAGGAAATACTGGTTCATGAGAGCCCCGGAGACAGGAGGCGGTGTGGCCCAGCGATAATCATATTGAATGGACAATGCTGCAGATAGGTGTGGGTTAGCAAACACGCATGCCTGGTGTTACAGGGAGGGCCATGAATACACACACTCACGCTACGGGGTCAACAACAAAAAAAATAGAAAATGATGGAAGAGGCACCACGCTCTCTGAGTCTCGCATTGCAGGCAGAAAGAAGAGACATCGTGGAACATGCCGGTGTGTGTGTGTGTGTGTGTGTGTGTGTGTGTGTGTGTGTGTGTGTGTGTGTGTGTGTGTGAGGGAAGAGGGGATGGCATTGCAAAAGCTCAGTCCACTGGCTTTGAACAAATATACACTAAACACATATTTGCCAATAAGCCTTTTCCATCTTTTACAGGAATTGTTCCCTGTCACAGCCTTTTTATCGTATCTAAACAATATCCTGATGATTTCATGTTTCCAGTTACCAAAATGAACAGCTTTCTGAATAGTACAACAACATTTTCATCACTTGCATGAAGGGGCAGAGTGGTATGGATGAGGAAGGATGAAGGCGGGAGGAGGAAGGGCAGGCTCTGTGCGAACAAGAGAGAGCCATAGATAGACATAGCCTGATCATAGCCGTTGTTATTGGCAGCCAAGTACGTCGTTACACAATCCTGCTGCACGGCCCGTACTAACTAACTCAAGTCATTTTTTAAGAGTTGTTTGTCTCACTCTGGTAATATTGTGGGATGGTGTTGCCCATATTTACAGCCATCTGATCTAAATTTTAGGAGGGACAAGCAGCAACATGGCAGCCACACGGTACCGAACCCCACCAAACTCTTTCTGAAGACTGAAGTTAGTCTACGTCTCAACTGCAAGACCACGCCCCCTACTGGCTGGATCACTGAACGCTCCAGAACCCAATTGACTCGCAGACAAAACTGATCCTTAGGTATAACTGCTAATTGGAAAAAGTACAATGACAAAAGTATCTGGTTAAAGAATCTCGTGGAAAATGGTCTTCTTATGGACCAAAAGACGACCGCTGAATTTGAGAAACGGGAGAAAACGCCTTGAGTCTTATCTTAGTGTTAAAAAGAGCCCATTTGTGTCTAGGAGAAATTAAAATATGAGATTTTTAAAATGTTGTTTTGCTTTCCTGTGGGCACAAAGCCTGAATGTTGCTGGTGACTACAGACTCAGAGGTTAAAGTAAATGATTTACCAAAGGGAAACATCGCTTTAAGCTTGTTGCCTCTGACTCTCCAGCAGCGTTGCTAGCTAGCGCTGGTCCATCTGCTTACTGTTCCAAAACAACTCCAGTATTTTGTAATTGTGAGCGAAATAATGGTCGAATTCAATTTAGTGCAAACGACTAAGATGTGTGTGTGCAGTGAAGCTCTTTATTGTGCATAAAATATCATCTATTTGCCCACATAATGGGGGTGTTTGTTTACAATGTCTGAGAGATGAAAGGGCCGTCTGGTGGAAATGTACTTTTAAGACATAATGAATGCTTTCACTGGATGTTGGTTAGTCTATGTCGGCAAAGCTACACATTTTTAATGAAATGGGTAACCAAGGCAACTTCAGGATGTTTTTTTTTTCCCAAAGCAGGGACTGCCAGGGAATGCCATTTCTATCTCTGCTCTTATCAGCCCTGGACCGGAGGACACAGGCTGCCCTTCCTTGTCCCCACGACGACTGCCTCTTTTAGGAATCTGGGGCCACCACCACACCATTGTGCTGTCCTACAGGAAGTACGGTTCACCGCTCACTCCCAGCATTCACTGGGTTTCCTGTGTCAGGTTACCATGTCCTGTGTTTATTTTCTTTGCTTTTTAGTCTGTATCCACCCTATAGGATTTTTCTAACATCCACCAAACCATACAATGGAGAGGATGGCACTATCTCAACTGTTGGGAGGAGGTGTTCCACAGTGAAGAATGCATCTTTATCTGTTCAGGGATTTTCTTCTCCCATTGTGAAGGATTTTGACTTTGCCTTAATGTGACCTGTCTGCTGGCGTGGCTTTAAATCCCAAGTCTCTATCAGGCCTGCGGAAAGGAGTTTTTCCCGACCCAAACCGAAAAGAACCTCAATCAATTTCAAATTAAGCAGTCCATTCAGTGGACATTGTCTTTGACAGATAAGCTTGTTACACCTTGAGAAAGTACTAAAGGAAAGACTTTAAAACAATCTCTTCAAAGTAATTATTGCTCTGCTTGGAGTTTTATTTTTCTCTTTTTTCATTCCACAACTCTAAAACAAACAGCTTTGGAAAACTTAGCAGGGTGTGATTGATAGAGAGCATGAATGATGTATAAAGTCTATTTTGTTCAGATCAATACTGAATTTCATTAGGCATACCAATTTCACCACACACACTCACACTCACACACACACACACACACTCTCTCTCTCTCTCTCTCTCTCTCTCTCTCACACACACACACACACACACACATACACCATCTTTACTGACATTGCAGTGTTTTCACTGTTACAAGCCCTCCGCTGTATTTCCATTGACGAATGTACCGGGGGTGAAAATGTGCCTGTTATCATTCCATATCAGCAGCTCCAAACAAGGTGCCCTGCCTTATGCTGACTCCTACATTTCATTTTAAGTTGCGTTGATATGGTTAGGCTTTCCGCGTGCTTCCAGAAAGGGTCCCCCTGCATGCTAAGCACTGACCTCTCAACCAAAGCAACACACCCCTTCTTCATTTACCTCAGTGAGATTCCCCCTGAGGATAGCTCACCTCTATTGTCCTTCCTCCCACTCCTCTGTATGCCTGCAATGATGACCATGCTGCTCCTGCATTCACATCCAACATTCACCCCGGTGACTACCTCCTCACCTTGACAGAGGGAGCTGAACCTGGGGGGGGAGGGGCTAGACGTGCGTTTCAGCCCCATACTTTGCGCCACTGCAGCCCCGGGTCTTACATATCTGAAAAACTTTCTCTGCAGCTCCAGATCAGCAGAAAGTGTTAAACGAGCGAGAGATGAAACAAGTATGGTGGAGGGAAAAAGGGGGTCTGGAAACCATTTCCTACTTAGTGTTTATATACAGACCAGCTCTGGTCTTTAGATGGTGCTCAGACACAGTCTGGTGTTGTGGGGCTCCGTACACCCAGGCCAGACACACCAGGGACACAACTGGTGACAGATGAGGACATGAGAATAGATTGTTTTTGACTCACTCAAAAAGTTTTTGCTCTATTCAGAAACTAAATTTCTCTGCAATGGCTCATTTACTCTTGGCTTATCTCTGCAAAGGGAAATAGAGGATGAATAGAAGGACATTCAATGCAGATCAGTGCGCTCAGCAAGAGACAAACCAAACTCAGTGGCATGCTTATTCTGAAACCTGTCCACACTCATTAAATGATACTTCTAAATAACACACAAGTACAAGTTTTGAAAAAAAAAAAAAATACATGAATCAAAATCCCAGTGGGTGAGCCCCTGGACTTTTTGGCACACATGTGTTGCAGAGTAAATATTGCCATGTGGATGGGTTCTCTCACGTAAGAATATCAAACAAATGCAGAAACAATCACAAACATGCTCTGCAAAGCCTCACACGGCTGCACTGTACGCGGCTGTGGAGCTGTGAACAGGGAGCATCTGAGCATGCATCACACTTGGCATTTTACGACAGAGGTCAATCGCTGCGACCTCTGCGGGGCTTGTATTTCATGGCAGGACTTGGGCAGTGGACCATGAGGTGGAGGGGAGAGGGGGTCTGGGATGTTACCGCTCAGGATCTCATCTCCACGACTCCCGGGGGAGGCCTCGCCCGCGCTCGTAATGAGAGGCTTTAACTTATTTCGCTTCTCGAGGGTGGGAGGTGGAGGACTTGTCGGGGGTCTTCGGGGTTGGGGAGGGTCCACGCCGTTGATGAATAACGACCCCGTATGTGTCGCTTGCCATAACGCCACTTGAAAGAAAATGATGTTTCTCCTGCACCATAAATCTGACCACCACCCTTGTTTTTGGTGACTCGTGACAATTTTATTGTCACTAACTTCTAGGAACATTAAAGTCGAGGATCACACACAGATGGAGGAGGAAGCGGCCCTATAGCCAGGGGCTATGGGGGTGTCATGCTCCATATTTCAACTCTCATCAAGCATTCCTGTATACCTGATCATCCTCTTGCGGGTTAGGCCACCTTGAAATAAAAGTCATTCAGTGACTTAATGATGCAAACAATGGTATTTCATTACATATCTAACCGATCAAGTAACAACTGCATTAATAGAAGCAACTCTGCACCTTCTAACCGCATTCACAGCTTAACTTGACAATAAAAGCACAGACTTGAGGGCAGGAATGCTGTAGGAGTCAGTAGAGAGCAGAAGAAAGGACCTGTGCCACTGCCATGGCAGTACCCTCTGCCTCTCTTCCCGTAATGCCTGCAGATTTTTCTCATCAATGCAAAATTAAGAAACAGCATTTCTTTCTTAAAGCGGTCATCAAAGTTTTGGTCTCATGTGTTATTACATGAGGTCTGTTAAGTGGGTAAGCAGAGAAACAACAAAGCCAGTCGGAAAGACAAAAGAGGGGTTAGGTTCACACAAAACGTCCACTCTGGCATCAGCTGCTCCACTTGTTATTTTTTTAGCCCCCCCCCCCCCCCCCCCCACCCTCTCTCTCTCTCTCTCTCTCTCTCTCTCTCTCTCTCTCTCTCTCTCTCTCTCTCTCTCTCTCTGTTTTCTGGGAGTTACATTCCACGCATAAAATATGCGACCCAGAAGCCTCCGGGCCCCCGAAGAAAGAAAGAGGACAGTTGCCGTGGCAACCTTTAACAACAGCAGCACACAACATCCCACTGACGGACAGCACACTCCAGGAGGCCAATGCACAGGTGCTATTTTCTTTCAAAACATGAAGAAAAAATCAGAAAGTGCTAATGTTCTTAAGTAGAATGAAAATTGGCTTAGAATGAAAATTGGATCTCAGGTTTCTTGTGTCCAGTCAACATGTGTGCTTTGTCGGGGAAAGAAAGATGGTGGGGACAGATTACTTTTCTTATCACTGCATTCAGCCTGTATCAACTTGAGAAAAACAAAATAGTGTTTGATTGTCTTTTAAACTCACTGTACCACGTGCATACACTCTGAAAATACCCACAATTCTTTGTGAGCATAGGTCTCACTCATATATCGTAAAATCAGATACGCCTGGGAATGCAATACAACCGAGCAATCACACGTTTGCTGATTATCCAAACCACGCAACAATGGTATTAAAATGATATCTCATTTAAACAGGTAAAATGTAGCCGTCGGCTTATTTGATAATACGGGGAGATAAAGTTCCATCTGAAAGATAAAGGGATGACGAGGGAGAGTGGGAGTAGTGCTCGAGGATGTGTTAACGGCGTGGAGCGTGGGTCCAGTTTCCACTAAATACTTGATCAGCCTAATTAAAAGAACCTTGGAGTGATACATTCTGCACAGCGGGGAGTCGCAACACATGCCAAATCTGCACTCGCCTCCTCTCTCCCACATACACACACACACACACACACACACACACACAGGCATATAGCGAGCGACCACAACAACACCAGGAATAAAGACGAGAAAGCAAGCAAGCAAGACGGGCAGAAAGTGCAAAGAGTCTGGGCAAGTTCTCAAAGATACTCCGCTTTGTGGTCCAGCAAAAACAAGTCGGGGAAACTGTACTTGAAGCACAGCAGAAGCACACACTTTCCTAGATGTCTGTCGCTGTCACTGACCACCGGTTCCCCTGTTGATCCTCTCTATCTGAAAGGAGCATTCAGAGTCTCCTCCAACCGAGTATCCCGAGAAAGCTAAAGTGAGTCATCTTTGGCAGAGCCTGGAAAGAAAAACCAGCCTTTTGGAGCACTACTGTACATATGAATCAAACTTATGTATGTGGAAGGACTGCCAGGACTTAATGCGTTGCACATTGCTCCAGCATGCAAACACATATGTACTATATCCTCACACACACGCACAGACATTATACGCACACTCATACAAACAGCTACGCGTGTTTGTTTAAGCTTTTTTTTTTTTTTTTTTTTCTCTTTTTCCTCGAAATGGACACACCAGGGTTGCTACAACAGTAGTACACAACCTACAAAACAAGCTAGCTCAGTCGAGGAGTATCATCTTACATAGGGAAAAATTATATATTTTCATTGAGCAACACACTGGAAAATATTAATGAATAGTCTGGACAGCAAGACTATTTTTTTTTCCTATATCCAAATGGAGAATCGTGACATTATCGATGTACATTACTAGAGAAGAAACACATTTCCATCTCCAAAACACGATATTGAACGCTGTGTTGACGCACGCTAGTCTGGTAAACCGCTGCAGAAACCCTTCTCTGGAGACGTGCAACAACTTTCCTATATCTATTCTGCATTCAGGACTTCTCGATTATTTGTGAGTGGAATTAAATGAGTATATTCAATAACAAAACTCTCAACCGACTTGGTGCGTGGTTATTTTTTTGCACCCTTTAACTGCTGAACCCCTCTGTTTGAATTTTCCCAACAATTCCTCTAAGGGCGGAGAAACTGTGCAGCAGTGGTGCAGAGAATAAAAAATGACCTCTACGATGGTTATTGGCTATATGCGTTGATATGAAATCTAAACATACTGTATAACTCCAAAGGTTACCAGGGATATTGTACCTCTCGGTGTCACCGTGCCTACAGCGCAACCCGTTGTCCATTGAAAGCCTTGCTCTTGTGCCGCACCCCAGCGAGGAGACAGAAGAGGACAAGCAGGTAATGGGATTGCCACACCCTGTTTGGGTCCGAACTGTAAGAGACCTCGGTTGTATAGGGCAGAACACAGGGATGAATCTGGGGAGCATCACCTGGAATCACTCAACCTGCACAACCTCATTGTTCAGCGCTGTCTCGGTCCATATAGAAGGAAAGGGAGGATGATGAAAAAATACCCAAAAAAAGGCTGTGTGTGCTTGTGCGTGTTCGTGTGTGTGTGTGTGTGTGTGTTGCAGTGTCATGACGTGGCCCTTTTTTTTTTCCCTGTGTCAACTCTCCGGATCTGCAGCGTTGAGATAAAAGACGACGCAGCCTCGTTGCTTTTTTCAGCCCCTTTCTATAATCCTTCACATTAACTATCACTCCTTGGTTTCCCAGCTATCTATAGAACACAGGTTGTCCCCACCAAAAAGTTTCAGTTTCCCCAGCAGTGTTTAAGACCCTTGAGAATTACCTATGCTCCCAAGATTAGGAGCCTGTAATGCCTCTTGTTGTTGAGGCTGTAATGAATATCGGGAGATGCTTATTTTGTGAGTATCATGTCTGCGGGTTGAGCGACGAGCATGTGCTCTGAGTGTGTTCCCTCTCCTCACCCGTGCGTCATTCTCTCCTTGATACCCTACCTTCCACACGGCGATAAATCCAACCGCTCCACGCTGCATCCAGCATCATTCCGCCCTCCCTCCCACCTATACTCCAAAAAAAACCTTTTCCATCATCCAAATCCCTTCATCCATGGCCTACAGGTTATCTCCCCCTACTCTAGACATAATCCTGGCCCCTCTGGCGGGAGAGAGACACAGAGAGAAAGAGAGAGAGAGGGGAAAGAAACATGCAGAGACAGAAACAGAGACAAAGACACAGAGAGAGAGAGAGACAGAAAGTAGGAGAGACAGAGAGAGGGAGAGGTGGAGAGATGGAGGGAAACATGAAGTATGGAGACAAACAGAAATGCTGTCAGGAACTCAGTGGAACAACAAGAAAACGTAAACATGTTTCTCTCTTTCCAACGGCCTATACCAGAGCGGGGTGGGGGGGGGGGGGGGGGGGGCAGACATGTCAGCGATTGTTAACACATGTGTCCAGGCTTCCTCTAGGCCGTTTACTGGGAGACTGAAGGAGGCTCAGCACCCAAGATTTATGGCTCCCGGGGAAGAAGTGGAAGTGTGTTATTGATAAGTTGCCGAGAGAAAGGCGAGGGGCGGCCGCTGCAGTAATTAGAGGATGAACTTGCAGCCCATCGATTGAACGAAGTCCCGGACAGACAACCGGGGCCACCTCATACAGCGCCGCGATCATAAGACCGACCTTCACGCGGCGGCCAGGTGAACGACTCGACGACGTAGTCCGACACGTCTGAAGTCGCGTTTAACTCCATCAGCCACAACAAGCCGGTGTTGCATCAGAGCTCGACAACACAGGGATGAGGATTGTTATAAATGCGCTTGTGTGTGCATGTGTCGGTTCGTGCAGCTGAGCGGCCGAGAGGGGTGGGGCTGAAGGGAACCGGGTGGAGGGGGAGCGCTGCTTCTGTTAAAGCCTAGCATTATCCCAGCATTCACTAGTGTTTCCAGTGACCACAGGCCTGGAGGCTGGCCCAGGCCTTCTAGACACTGCTTAGCAATGGGACCCACCATTGTTTGATTTGGCTGCATGTTCCAGTGTTTTCAGCGTTGCCTAAAAGAGGAGGGGTCAGTGGAAGCAGTGAAGGAGTCCGGGCTGAAGGAAGGAGGAGGAGGAGGAGGAGGAGGAGGAGGAGGAGGAAGGGAACGGTCGGCCTCGTTCCCATTCCCCCATCTTTCCTATGACTTAGGAAAAACAACAAATGCAGAAGTTGAGTTCTGGTTGTGTGGTTTTTTTCATCGCCCATTTGGTACCACACTCAAATAGTAAATAAGCTAATAATAATAACAATGATAATTCTTAGTTTTGTTTAATCTGCTTATAGTAGCAGATGGTCGGGGTTTATCATCAGGATGGTTTAGATAGTGGAGAAGTATGGTAGGTACGTTCCTATGATAGTACCTAGAAGTCCTATTTGGCATTAAAACCATATAAAAAATAAAATAAAATACTTCCTACTTCAATTCTCCATATCAACCAATCAGATGCCGAATGACACCGTCACAACAAGGCTCACAAAAGAAACTGTAAAAGTATTTTTCAGCTTTTCAAAGCAGCACTACTACTCTTAGCAGCAGGCAGGAGGGCGATGCCTGCAGGTGCAGCGTTCCAGTGGTTGGAGAGTGCTCACTACCAGCCAGTTCATCCTAACTAACGCTGAGGAACTTCCAGGACACGAGCCCACCTGAATCCCTTTTGCCTCCCCCCCCCCCCCAGAGTCAACATTTAACAGCGCAGGGCTCCCATGCGTAGCCAGGAGCCGGTCTGGAAATCTGAATCCCTCCATCTCATTAATAGTAGATGCCCTCCATCCAGGGTTTGGAGATGGCTGAATAATCCTCTCCTGGGTTTTCTATCATTCAAATGTATTCCACCCCAGTAAGACACCTGTTCTGTAACTTGGGTTCCTGTTCTCTCGGTGTGCTCTCCTCCTATACGGGGCGCCATGGGGCCCCTCTTTCTGCGTGCTCTCACAACAACAGCTGTACATCTCTTATGAAAAGTTATGCAACCTTGATTCGCGATATACCCACGCGTGGCCGGCCGCACATGACCTATCGCTGTGTGTGTGTGTGTGTGTGTGTGCTCTCCGCCACGTTAGTATGTCAAACTGCGGCCCGTTTCACTTCATACAAGATCATATCGTCGCTGTCGGGCGGAAACCTCGTATCTCCATATTTTGTCATTTTTATTTTTCTTCATGAATCAATGTTATTGGTCACTCTTTACGTCTGTGTGTGGGTTTCATACATTTTTTAACCAATGAAAAGTATTAAAACAAGCTTGTGACTAAATCTCGTAACTCCATTGGATCCTCTCACTGTCGGCAAAACCTCATAGCTCCACCCCGTCTCCATTTTGAATTGTGCCGCAAGTGCCGCAAACAGCTGAGCTGAAAGTAAACAGTGACAACTTTACGAGGCGATTTCGTTTTTTTTTTCATTTCCTGAAAAATGACGGTTTTGGACATAGACGTTTTCCGCCCGACAGCGACGATATGAAATCACAGTGCCGTACTTGTCCTCTAATTATAAACTTGATGTCCCCTCACCCGTAAGACTAAGCGTGGTTTCTAAAGACACCTTGACGTTCCTGTAGGCTGGCAGGAGTCGGGGTCTTGGTAGACTGCGGGGCGCCGGGGCTTCTTCTCCTTCAACAACTTCGATGCAACTGCAAGCAATCAGCATTCTGCGCAGCAACAGCGGACAAAACCCCAATGACTCCACTCTCCACCAGAAAATGGATTTCACTAACAGCAGTAACCAGAGAATATTCCTCTTCCTCTTCCCAACATGTACTCCCCCCCCCCCTCTACCATCACCCACCCCCCGCTACTCCCTCTCCTCTCCCATCCTCCTCACCCTTCCTCTCCTGGCCAGGTGAGTGTTGTTCGAGCTGCAGCAGCAGTGGAATTACACAGGCAAGATGAAGAAAGCGGACAATTATCTTCAATATCTGTCAGACACATGACAGCAACAACCCCCCCACCACCACCAACACACCACACACACACACACACACACACACACACACACACACACACACACACAAGAGATGCAGGAGAGTACAAAGAATGGGGGTGTGCTGCTCTTTTGATTGTTCAGAGGCATAGAAATTCTCTCTCTCTCTCTCTCTCTCTCTCTCTCTCTCTCTCTCTCTCTCTCTCTCTCTCTCTCTCTCTCTCCTCTACCCCCTCTTCCTCTTCCTCAATGCCTTTTTCTGCTCATTACCCACCACATTTGCATGCAGGCTGCCAAAGAGCAGGCAACGATGGGGAGGGAAATAAAATAAAAGGATTAGAACAATGGTAATCACTGGTGTTTTGTGTGTGTGTGTGTGTGTGTGTGTGTGTGTGTGTGTGTGTGTGTGTGTGTGTGTGTGTGTGTGTGTGTGTGTGTGTGTGAGGGAGAAACAGAATCAGGGAGCATTGGTGTGAATTCATCTCAGACAATGTGTTAAAGAGCGATAGAGAGGAAGAGGAAGCGATGCAGGTGTAATTAAAAGCTGGTGTCAACTCTTCTTCTCCAGTCAAAATAATACTAACTTGTGTTTATTTTCTCCAATTCAGAAAATGTGTAAAATCCTACATTCGAACCACAGGGTCTGAAACAGAGTGGAAGCGGTAGTAGGGGGTCCACGCCTCTACATAACCTCTCAATCTATGGCTGCACAATCAAATCGTAATTAGGAGGAAGAGGAGGAGGAGGAGGAGGAGGAGGAGGAGGTGGTCCACTTCCGGGCTTGCCACTTCTTTGCCTACACCAAGAAAGTGCAGCAAGTTATAATAACGTTCAACTTTTCAGCGTGTCCTCGGGGCCGTTTACCTGCCCCTGGGTGGAGAGGCTCCATAACTGACACCAGTTCAGGGCGCGCAGACGAGACCTAATAGAGTCGGGGCCATATCAGCGAAGGGCTGGAGGGATGGCAGGGACCGGGCCGTATCGCAGCCCTGGGTGAGACCTGAAGGAAAGCCTCTCTCTGAACAGGCAAGGTCGATGAAAGACCCCCCTGAGCCACGGGAATGGATTATGTCTCCTTCCCTCTCAGCGCACCGATAACCACATCAGCTTCAAGGACCCCCCCAGGGCCCGCGCAGGTGAGGCCCGGCTATCTCTCTCACTTACACTCATGAATCCTTGATGCCATTAACACCGTATTTCAGATGCGATGTGAATCCGGGGGGGGTGCCGTCCAGGGAAGTCCAAGAAGAAGAAGAGGAACAGATGGCGAGGAAAAGGGGAAGGGGAATATGTTAGTGGGGAGGAAGTGGGAACAGGAGACCAATCAGAAGAAGCACAACAAAGCTAGGAATGCTAACCTTTTGAAGGGGCCAGCAGTTTGAGAGAGGAGGGAGAGTGGGAATCTGTGATAATAGCGCACACTTGATCACGCCATTACCTCGAATTAGGGATAATTAGCCTCGGTAAACTGGGCACAAAACACGCCTATGATGTTGGGCCCAGAAGGCATGCTGCGGTACCTTTTTACGGCCCGGTGGCTTGATTTGGGCGCACGACTGCTGCTCACAGCACGGCGAGGAAGCGATAAAGGGAGCGGGGCCCGGCCGGCTGGTAGGAAACTGGGAGTAATTATCAAAGAGAGCCTATAATCAAACATCCGAATCGCAAACACAGACCATAAAACCCCTTTGGCTTACGTCCAGGAGTCGTTTTATCCAATTAGGTAAATGGCTGTAATGTGGGGGATTGAGGTGGCGGGGAGGAGGAGTGGGGGGGGGTGGCAATGTGTGTGGGGGGGGGGGGGGGGGGCTGAGGCAATAAACAAATGAAAAGCAGCAGAACCTTACGCTAAAAGGGATATTTGTTTATGTTTCAGCCTCTCGCCCATTATCCTATTGTTTTCCATTTAAGCGTCTTTACACAGTCCACCGAATGAGACAATTGAGAAGTTATTTGGTGCACCTATTAGCGGCTGCTCTGGCTGCTGGGCTGGTGGATAGGAGGTGGGTTTTTTGGCAAGTGTTCCTCTTCTTAATTACTCTGTATTTAAGGTAGCTTCTTCCACAATGCGGAAAACACTCACGCAAAAGGTGTCGTTTATTTTACAGGGAGAGATCGGCTTTGTGCGAGAAAAAAAAACCCCCGCCTTGCCAAAGACCCCGATCGCCGCCGGCGACCAGACGTCGGATGATTCGAGCAGCCCGGCCCCGGACCGCGCGTGTTCATACAAATCACCGTCAAGTGTTAAACAGCTGACCTAACGTAACGACGGAGAGATAAACCAGTAGTTTTAGCTCTCACTTTTAAAAGGCTTGGTGGTTTTGATGTTCCGCAACCCTTGTCATTACCTCTAAAGATCAGCGCTTAAACACTGATTGCGACAGCTCTCGCTTTAAAGAGCTCCTGCCTCACTTACCTCTCTCTCTCTCTCTCTCTCTCTCTCTCTCTCTCTCTCTCTCTCTCCCCCCCGCCAGTTAATTAGGAACAGGATTGTTCGGTGGTGATGAAATCCAGACACAACCCATGTGTAACCACCAGAAGGCCGACTCCCCACCTCCGTCCACGCCAGAGAAGAATGTACCGGGGCAAGGGGGGAGGCGGGGGTTGGGGGGGGGGGGGGGGGGAGATGGGAGACGCTAAACCTGTGGCCCTCAGAGCCCCCCGAGACCCCGAGAGGCACATTCCACATGGTCCTGCCACCTCGGTAGTTTACCAAAACAGGCTGGGGGGAGCCTTTCTGTGTGTGTGTGTGTGTGTGTGTGTGTGTGTGTGTGTGTGTGTGTGTGTGTGTGTGTGTGTGTGTGTGTGTGTGTGTGTGTGTGTGTGTGTGTGTGTGTGTGTGACGAGGTTTGCACTGTGGGCTGTCGTCACGCACTTGCTAACCCTGCTCCTCTTCCCCTTCTGCCATTCAAGACATGGCTCACACTACACCAATACTATGTTAAGAGCCGTGCAAATACCAGTTTCAGAGACCACAAGTAAGAGAGGAGATATTTATGGGGAAAACGTTTTCAGAGTTACACTGAAAAACGTGTCGTTAACTGGTTGATGCCATGAGACCAATCTGGTATCCATCTGTTATCTTATAGGCCCTTATAGATGAGATATCCACCAATTAAGAGATGTGTCATTACTCTATTCGTTACTATTTAAGACACTTGCTTAAAAACGGCAACATTTTTGATGATATAGTTGATCAGTTGAAATGAATATAGCTTTTATGAATTTAACCATTGAACTGTTTCTTGTTAATATCAATGTCAGCATTCAGTACTTGTGAAAATGATTAGATGAATATATAGATGTGGACACTATGTGAAAATGATTTTTCATTTATATCAGTTGACTCACCTTCAACTCACTCTTTCATTCGTTTTAAACCTTTGCTCTCTCATGGTTGGTGTTATTAATGATACAAAAGCAACACAGAACACAGGGAAAAAACGGTTCAAATTGGTGAGCGAGTACAAAACCCACGCGAATGCAATTAACCTCTCAGTGAGTGCGACGCCAATTTGTGTTAGAAATAGTTGAAAAGGGAGACTGTACAGGAAAAGTGATGATGTCTAACCACCTTAGGGATGAAAATAGAGTGAGAGGCAGTCAGCTAAACGCCGATAGAGCGCGTGCAGGTGTGTCTGCTATTTGTGAAAATGTGCGCGTGTGTGTGTGTGTTTGTATGTGCGAGCCAGACATCGACTCCTCCAGATGCAGATACCTCGGCTGCGCGCTCAGCCTCCGACTCCTCCGCTAATAAACTCCGATATTAGTTACAGCCTCTAAACTCAGGAATGTGCCACTTTAACCCTTTCCTGCACCCGGCGCCCCTCCCAGCCCAGGGCCCTCCAGCAGACTCACTCAGGCATGAGATGCTGGCTGTGCGTGCATGTACGGGGCATGTCCTACATGAGCAGACACATACAGGGCTGCTCGGGAGAGCGAGGTGGCCTCTATCCCCGCAGGGCCTGAACAGGCAAACACAAGAGCGACTGGGATGGTGTTTCCTGTAAACACCTTGGTGTTACTGTGCAGGTGGCATGCAGCAGTCGGAGCAACACTCCTCGACTGATAGGACACTCTGGTGTGTGTGTGTGTGTGTGTGTGTGTGTTTTGAGGTGCGTAAAAAGAGCGATATGTGGGTGTTTGCATGTGTGTACTTGTGTTTGTATCACAAGGGAGAAGAGCAGCTTGCTCCCTGCAGCTAGGGAAAAGAAAAGAGGTGTTTTGTGGCCCAGTAGGGAGGGCGGCATCGACGGGAGTGGAAAAAAAAAAAAAAGTCAAAATGGAAAGCAGCAACCTATGAGGGAACGGTGGAGTTAAACACTCTAGCTAAGGATTCGGTCTCACTCACCCTTTTCCTGTGGCTGCACTGTGTGTACTGTAAGAGCAGTGCTTCCTTTCTTTTCCATACACAGCAACACCCCGTCTCCCCTCGTCTTTAATAGTTTATGGTCGTCCAATCACATCGTATTCTGCACCCTACATCATTGTGTCAGCTGAAGAGGAGAGGACCAGTGGTGATTGATGTGATTTATAGCTCCTGAATGGTAAATCATTAGGCTGACATCCTGTTGAAGAGGAATCATAATCCTGTGTTGAGTAGCCATATGTCTTACACTATTACGGTTGCTGTGGTATATGACCGCAGGTAGGAGATCAGCATGGATTTGATGCAGTCAGTTGTGTGTACATATGTCTAGAAGAAACCTCTGTGGTTTCTGTGTATTCATTCATGTGTGTGTGTGTGTGTGTGTGTGTGTGAGATCAGCCCCAGACAGGGGCCCTAGCCTCCTTAATGAGGTCATTAATCCGCAGACGAGTCACGCAGGCAACAGATGCAGCCGCAGACAACTTCTCTCAGGACTGTGCAGGTGGGAGGGAGGCGCTGGGCCGGAGAGGTGGGAGGGGGGGGAGGGGTGGGGGGTGTGATAGGTCAACAAAAACAACAGAGAAATATTATAAAAATTGGAAAAAGAAGATTAGAGAATGGATAATTTTGTCATCCCACAGGTTCGTCATGGAAACATGTCAATATGTCCATGAGATGCACAGATAGCAGCGGTAACACGGGGAATTTGATCTGCAAAAGGTCAAGCAGAAATTGCGCGTCACCTTTTTTCCGCCGCCTGTTTTCATGAACGCGTGTTAACAAGCATGCGTGCGTGTCTCCGAGACGTGCGAGCGCATCACCGCGACGTTGTAAAAGCGCGCGTGTGAAACGAGCAGCGCACGAGTACGAGTTGAAACGTCATTTCTGGTTGACATTCTCCAAATCAACCGACTCCACTCCGAGGACGGGCGGTAGAAGGACGCTCCCGGGGCCCTCGGCGCCAGATAGAGTCGCATTATGATTCAGCTTTCACTCCCTCGGAGGTGTCAGGCAATCTGTGGGCTGGTGGCGGTGTGAAGAGGGACTGTGGCAACTCCCACTCCCACACATTCTGACTGAAAATGTGTCATTGGATCTGAAGTAGGTGTGACTATCAAGGCTTTACTTCTGATGGAGGGTTTATTTCATGTGAACCTAAATGTGACAATACAAACACATTTCCAAGAAATTGAATAACACCTCTCGTACAGAACTTCGTGGCGCCAGCTAATAATCAGACGAGAGAAATCGGACTTAGACCATGCACAAAAGAATCTGTCTTCCTTGGCTGCCCGTTTAATAACTCTCATAACTTTGCCTTTTATTATCCCTCATCAATAATACATGTACATGCCACACACTTAACAAAACGTATGACTAGCCACTGGCAGAAACATGCAGGCTTCAAGCCCCTGTTCCAGTAATCCTTGAGCAAGAGTGCTGCTCTGTAGCTGACCTCCCTGTGGACGGGGGGGGCAAGTGAAAAGAGAATTTCCCTACAGGGATCAATAAAGTTTATTGTTGTAGGATTAGTATTAGTACTAGTATTACCATCATTTGGGTAAACAAACAATCACGGTTAAACGTCTGCGGTGCTGTGGAGGAGGATACATGCTCCAAGGAGCCGAGCGTGCACGTGAGGCTATTTAGGTGTCAGGTTGGATTGAACGTGTCCCTTATAGCGGGCTAGCGCTGTTAAACTGCAGGGCTGCAGCAGGGCAAGCTGCAGGAGCATGACTGATCTATCGAGAGGAGCATCGCTGTGAATGCAGCCGTGGTCTCCGATCAATATTGTCTTATTTGTTTGTGTGCGCGCAAGTGTAAAATTGTGTGCTCTCTCACTCTCTGTTTCAAGTTGTGTGAGTTAGGACCTTGGGCTTAGGGAGCGACGGTGAAGGGCTGAGAGCAACGAGGGGTGGAATGGGGAGATAGTTGGCATTTCGATCCCACAGTGCGGCATGTGAGGGGAGGGTATTTATAGAACGAGCTCAGCTTCATTCAGAAATACAAAAGCCACTTGCTCTTTCCCGGGTGACGATGAGGACATCTCTCTCGCCTCCACCTGTTTAGCATCAGGATCATCTTCCTCTGGTTTTCTTCAGTCGCTGTTATCGAGTGGCCTCTTGAAGACCGGACGTTTTGGAGTTGTTGTAGCTGCTGCCTCGTCGTACACCTGGAACCACGTCCACTCGGCATGGTGAAGGTATCCCACTCGGCATGGTGAAGGTATCCCACTCGGCATGGTGAAGGTATCCCACTCGGCATGGTGAAGGTATCCCACTCGGCATGGTGAAGGTATCCCACTCGGCATGGTGAAGGTATCCCACTCGGCATGGTGAAGGTATCCCACTCGGCATGGTGAAGGTATCCCTGCCAGGAATACTGGCACGGACGGCCAAGACTGGTTACAGACGAGCTCAGCTGAACATGCTCTTCAGGTCACTCTTCAACCATGAATTGGATTAGCACAAACACTCTCACCTATGCAAAATGAATTTGTGCTGCGTTACACCCTTTTGTCTCATTTAACACCAACCCAGCGCTTCAATTAAGTCTTTCCTTGTGTCGTCCAATTCAAGGACGTAAATGAATTCTTCGCTTTTGCCCGAGGCCCCTGTCTGAGAGAGACTCACTTCTGGTAAGCAACATGAATTCACACGTTCAGGGGTAATTGGAGACATCGGTTCTCAGCCTCTTTAAGGTTGCCGTACAGTTTCATGAGACACGACGTTCCAAGGCAAACCTGATTATTGATCGCATGAAATGTCCCATAAAGTTTAGTACCACAACACAAACACATATCCATCATTTGAAAAAAGTGACAACTACCCTGACAACTAAATGATAAGTGGTAGTTTTTTTAAGGATATTAGTAATATAAGTCTTTGGTTGACTTGATGGGATAAGTGGAGAAGGATTTTATAGAGTGGATCACCTATAATTTAGTTGTCAAGAGACATACACTAAAATGTTTTGGGGTTTTCCAAAATGGATGAAGAGAAAATTGGAGACTAACTAACAGTTAATAGGAAACCATCACAGCCTATAAGTTCATTAGAGTTGCATTTTGAATGCAATTTGAGTATTTTTTTGGTTGCAGTTGTTTGTTGAGGCTGATATTCTTTATATGTGATCTCAAGGCAAACCTGATCTCGCTCTCTGACGCCGCTGTGAAGCTGCCAGATGGATTAGGAACCACTAATTTGAAGGAAAATAGCACACCGCCAGCTGAACCGTACGAAATGAAGAATAACATGATGTTGAATATATAGCCTACACATATAACAAACATTATCAATACTACACACACACACACTCTCTCTCTCAGTCACACACACACACACACACACACACACACACACACACACACACACATACAAAGCAGGCCTCTATTCTAGTATAGGTGCCACCCTGATGACAGCCCCATGATGAGAGAGGCTCAGAGCTGTAGAGCACATGACAGTCAAAGCTAGCATCCTGTCAGTCAGTCAGTCAGTCCGTCAGAGCGATGCCAGGGCTGGGAGATGGCAGTTGGTGAACTCTGGGACAGACATGCTGAAACCTGAACCAGGCCCCCAGGAGAGCAGCCCACAGAGGGAAACAGGTGCCCTGCATCAGGCGCCATTTAGGACGGGGTGGGTGGGTGGGGGGGGGGACAATCACCCCAGTCCTCCTCACTATGCAATGTCACTGTGCTCATGAGCCAACAGCCCCTCAGGGATAGCTACGAGGAGTCAGGACACTGTGTTCTGAATAACACCGTTTTATCAACGCTATGAACTCTAGGGAAGGTGTAGTGCAACACCTCCATTTGGGACTAACCTTTTTAAATGGTGGCAGTCACACACCACCGTTTTTTGCAAAATGACCAAAAAAATACTGGCCTACGCCGCCCGCCGTAGCTCCTTTTGAAGCCAAGCGACATTCAAGCAGAAACAAACAACAGCCCAGCGGGCCGAGGGAGCCCGACAATGCGCCGTCGGCCCCCTCTGCTGCTCTCAGCTCTCTGACGGAGAGGACAGGTCAAAAGGTCAGGGGCTGGTCACACACACAGAGGGGATCTCGCTGACCTGCGCACACACGCCCTCTGACCCCATCCACGTCAAAGTAACACAAAACAGCGCACAACCTGACCCGAAACATTTAGCGGCTTTGAGAGAACTATTTCTGAGAATGATGAGGAGCGTCTATTATTGGCACGGTGGTTTGACCTTGCACCTGTTCTGTGTGTGTGTGTGTGTGTGTGGCTTAATGGAACGGAGGGGAGCTGTGCATGTGCATGTGCATGTGTATTTCATGTCTGCGAGTCTTGACGTTGCATTTGTGTATTGATGCGGGACAATATGTTTTTGTTTTTTTTACGTTTTAAGTACTTGCGCGTGCGTGTGCGCTAGCGTGTGTGGTCTTGTGTGGGATATTTGTGTGTGTGTGTGTGTGTGTGCACTGTATGTGTGTGGTGCTGCTCCCCCATCGCTAAAGCTTCACCCCCCCACAGTGACAATGCAATCAGACGTCACCGCAGGAACCTGATATAATGATCGCTGTGGAGTGTGCTAATTAACACTGAATAGAGCTCATAAGCGCAGTCCCTTTGCCAACAAATCAACCGACAGCAGAGCAAGCAGGCATTTGTCAATGGGCCGAGCGTAAGACAGGGTCACACCCACGGTGCAAAAAAAAAAAAAAAAACACAACACATACCTACAAAAAAAAAAGCACACCGGCACCTACAGACGCACGTGCAGCACATTGACAATGCATTCTCCTTTATTATGAGTGGAAACAGCATGACAAGGCGCAGGACTTTGAGGGAATTCTGTCCTTATTCAAGCGCCCTCAGGCTGTTTTCACTCCCCGCTGCAGAAAACAGT
>JAXDDW010000002.1:5045000-5075000 GCA_034670385.1 Hoplostethus mediterraneus
ACTGGCCAGTCAACAACTTGCTAATATATGGCCACGACATGTTGCGGTGCTGGGGCCGGCCGGGGCGGTAGAGGCAGTGTGGAGCAGAGCAGAGTGTAAGTGCTTTAGCAGATAGGTAGACGAGAACACGCCGTCATTCTGAAACATGGCCGGCTGCAGCCAGAGGCTGTAAATCTAGCAGTGCCGGCATTTCAGCACCGGCTGCAGGGTGACCAGGCACCTGCACAGATCCTGCATGTCTGCCATGTAGACTGGTGCAGACTGCAACACTGCATTGTGCTGTGGAAACACACACAGACTACCACATCACTATATATCCACCATGTTACTAACCCACTCACTCTGCACACCTCAGAGCCCACAACTACGTATGGACAGCGTGCAAACATGTGTGTGTGTGCAGCCATGTGTTTGTGCAGGCGTATACCTGCTTGTGCATGTGTGTATATGCGTGTCTATGCGTGTCTGTGCATGTGTGTGTGTATGTGTGTGTTTGCAAACATGACAGCACATATAGAACGTGTGCAAGCATACACACACACACATCTCCACCCTGCTGAGAGAGCCAAGGGTGGAGAGAGGATGAGAATAAACAGCGAGGCCAGCCCCCTCTGGCCTGTGGTTGCCGAGAGAGGATGACTCTCGCCTCCCATTTCCCCTGGTCCACAGGAGGCCCATCTCCACACCGCCGCTGACCCATCTGTCCCTCATGGCTAACTGGGCTCCTGTGTATTCACCACAGCAGAGCAACGGCGAGGAGGAGGAGGAGGAGCCAGGGGCCTGCAACATCTGGGAACCATCAAACCAAAAGAGCCTTAGATCCTGAGATTCCAGTCTCCGACCCCTCTCCTCTCCTCTCCTCTCCTCCCCCCCCCCCCCCCCCCCTCGCCTCTACACAACCCCTCCACCACCACCTTTTCTCCCCATCTGTCTCCCTCCCTTTCTCCTCTCCTCCTCCTCCTCCTCCTCCTCCTCCGTTTCCTCTCCTCCCCTCGTCGCGGCTGCCCATCATTTCCATGTCTCTTCGGCAGTGGGCCTAATCCAAACAGATTGTCTAACTGCTTCAAAAACATACTCCCTTTCTCAGAACCCTCTGCCTCCCCCCCTCCTCCTCCCCCTCCTCCTCCTCCTCTCTCCTGTGTTCATCTCAGGGAACAGACACTCTCTTTCATGGTGGAGGAGGTGCTGGTGTCAGTCTGGCCTGGGTTAGCAGGTTACCGCGGCGCAGAACCATTTCAGGAGGAAGGAGCTAGCCAGCCCCCAAAGCACTTTGGCAGATCCACATTTAATTCTCAGTCCTGACACATTACACGCTATCTCCCTCCTCCTCTCTCCTCCTCTCTCCCTCCTCCTCTCTCCCTCCTCTCTCCGCCTCCCCACCAGGTCTGTGCAGGAATGGCCACAGCTGGCCACTGTGTGTGGGGCTCAGGGCCCATTGTCCCGGGCGCATTGTCCGGCCCTGCCACCCTATCCTAGGGCCGGGGCTGGGCCGGGGAGCGCCTCGGGGGGACCCAGTAGGGGGGCGAGGGAGCGGGGAGGTATCCCAGGAGACCAGCGGGCCTCCCACCGGGTAGCCGGCGTATATCAGAGGCTCTCCCCCCTATTGCCTGCTGAAGTCCTGCATATTGTGTTTTGTTTCGAAGGAAGCTCCGTCCCTATTTACCATAATTGAATTAAAAGGATTAACATGGTCCCAGTGTTGCTCACATCTGTGTTCTCTATGATTCCTCCTCTCTCCTTGTGTCTCCCATTCTCAAGGGGGGGGGGGGGGGGGGGGATTTGTGTCGTTTCTCAGGAAAAAAAAAAATTTGCCTGTGAAGTAAATGCAAGATGTTACATAACGTAAGCCCATTTTAAAATGTACACAAAAGCAAAAAGCGGAATAAAAAAAATAATTTGATTGTACATTATTACATTAAGTCATTACTCTGTTCTATTAAATTCTACAAGTGCAAAGTGTAAGTTCATTAAAACAGGGCCATTAAAATGTAATATAAAATCCCATATTGTGACTCTAAAGTGAATAACGTGTGAGGTGAAGCTGCACAAACGCAGCACAACTCGCCGGCGCTTTCTCTCTGTTGATTTTAGCCTTTTAGTGAAGCTGCTGTCCCAATTGGATTGTGACTGGAGGTCAGGAGAGCTGGTGGCCTGCAGATCAGAGGCTGGATTAATTGTTGACACTCTCCCAGTCCAAACAGAACCCTCACTACCCCCATTACACACACACACACACACACACACACACACACACACACTCTCCCCACTACATCGAGGTCCTGACAGACACTTTGATTTATGTCTAGCCACCACCACAAAAAAAAAAAGAGAACAAAATCAATTGGCTATTACCGCACTTAGCACTGGGCTGTCACCACCTGGGAGTAGGGTGTTGAAAATAAAAGACACAGTCCATACAACATTCCCATTCCACTCCATACACTCATTCCCACTGGGGAGACACATACCGGGAGAGCAGTGCTCAATCTCCCTACACACAGTCGCCTCTCCACACTGGTTTTCTGCAACATTCACACAGTGGCAGAGGCGAGAGAAGCCGACTCGTGACTGTAGCGCCGCCGGTTCAAATCCCCCCAGCCCGGCTGCGATGCTGCGAGTGAGGGGGAAAGTGACGGAAGAAATGCTCTCCTCGCCCTCAATAACTCATTTCCAAGGTGAAAACATGCAACGTTTCCTAGATATGGGATAATAAAAAAAAGAGACTCTCTCTACACAGTCTTAGGGGAACGTGCGCCATCAACCCGCTGATTGTGATTCAGCCGTCCAAGCTAGACCCTCCGCCGCTGAGGTGACTTTCAAAGAGCAGTGAGGGCTCAGCATCTCGGGCTGATCTGATTGTTTGCGATCATAAATACAAGCCTGCATGAAGGGCGCACAAACTCTTTTGCGCGGAAGTCCCCCTTTAAAACACAACACAATATGGCTGGCTGTGATAAGGTCGGCTGGAGCGCTCTCTGCTTTTACTGTCACCTTCACTGCACCCCTTCACCTCCCCCTGACCCCCACCCCGCCGTCCTACCCTCAGAATGGTCCTGCTGTATTTAGGTCTCTTTATTCCCAATGGAAGCTATCCCAGGCATGTATCATGCTAGCGATGGAGGGATATTTTTATGGGCGAGCATCAGGGGGTGGTTGGAGGGGCGGTGGGGGTGGGGGCGGGGTGAGCGTGGGGGAGGGCTGCTGCCTGGAAAGTTAAGGGATGTGTGATTTAGGGACCTATGACGTTACAGTACTGAGACAGAGAGGCTTTCAGGCTGTGAACGCAGCTCGGATACAGAGAGAAGAGAAAAGAGAGGCCAAGCAACACCTCTTAGTAGAACACCTCTTCTCCTTCCCCATATAGGGACGTGCCAAACGCAGTGCAGTTGTCAGTGGTAAATGGGCCACATTGCATCACCCCCCACCTCCCCCACACCTCCCCCTTCCATCACATCTTGTCCCTCTCTCCAACCCAGGAACCATGTCTGACCCAACAACTGTGTGTCTGCCAACTGGAATGCAGGCCAGGGTCAGTGGCGGGGGCCTCGCGGTCTCCTAGGGACTATTCTGGGAGCAGGAGCTCATCTCTGTACTAACCCTATACTGGCGTCTTGTGACTGTGGTTAAAAATGGCCCTGTGTGCTCACTGACTTTTGCACACAGTCACACACAGTTTCTCTCTCTCTCTCTCTCACACACACACACACACACACACACACACACACACACACACACACAGCCAACACCACACAAGGCCACCTCACTGGGGAGCTGCAGAGTGGAAACGAGGGGATGCGGAGCGGCGGAAAGCCTCGCGTGGCCCCTCCGGACGTTTTAAACGCGTTACGTGTCCCCGTGTCCTCTAAGTCTATTTTAGACCTCTGCTGTAATCGTCATTGTCATCATCGCGATCGAGCAGTCCCTGTGTATAAGGCGTTACGGTCGCTGTAATGGCCCCTTAAGAGTTGGAAAATAATTAGCACGACGATAAGATGCTTGTGAAATAGAGTTCAGTCGGCACGTGTTAAGTGGTGCTGAGATACGACGCACGCACGAGACGCAGATGCAGACACACTCGTGCACATTAGCGCAACGCCGTCACCCGAAAACATGCATGCACCCTAAACGGGTAAAAAAAAAAAAAAAAACCTGCAGGTCTTCGTCGTGGCCGTCAGCAGTCCCCAGTTCCTACCCGCTGACCGTACACTGTAATCACTGTGTATTTAGCGTTATCTTTAGAGAGCTGGCCAGTGTGTGAGTCCTCTTTACGACACTCTGTAAACTTTAACTGCCTAGGTCTTAATGCTTTAACTCCAGTCCAGCCACCCGAGGGAACCAGGGAGCTTACAGGGGGAGCTTATAGGATTGAATGGGAGAAAGCCGCTGTTGTCCATCCCAGCAGTAGCAGTAGCAGTAGCAGTAGCAGCAGCAGTGGTGGTGGTAGCATGACAGCCCACGGCCAGCTGTTCTGACACCGCCGTACAGTCATTAAGATCATACGCGCCGATCATGTGGGCGCCCCGGTGCTCGAGCACCCACCGAAAAGGTCGAGCACCCACGGGGAAGGCCGATTAAAAAATTAATTAATAAATAAACGTTTTTTAAAAATGCGTCTATTTATTCTATTATTACTTATTATTATCGGTGAACGTTTTAACTATAAATCGCATTATCCATTAAACTCTGCTTAAAGCTCTGTGCTACGTTAAGGGGCATGGCCACGTAGCCAACTGCCAATGTAACGTTAGAGTCGGCTAAACCAACATTGTTCTGTCACGTAGCTGCTAGCTAGCTAGCGACACAGCAAGTGTGAAACACGGGTGATGATCGGGTAAAAACGTACGAATTTGTAATTAAAAAACGGAGAGAGATACCGAGTGTAAAGACAGTCAAAGTGAGGATCCACCACCAGGGATGAATTTGTAGCAGTGTTGCATTTGGTTTGGGTGTGTGTCTACGTTGACAGATGACAGCAGCCTGCACCACGGTAATTACTAAAGCAAGCGCAATAAAAGTGACGTTGTGACAATCTTCACCTTGGTGGTATTCACTTCATTTGAGCACCCACTGGCAAAAACATAAATCGGTGCCTATGATTAAGATATACCGGATTCTTTTGGCAGCCGGGGCATAACCACTATTGTCAGATGGGCATTTCTACATAGGAAAGGGTTCATCAGACCTGGGTTGAATCGTATTTTCAGTCCAAGTACTCCAACTCAAAGTGCTGAGTTTGGTGACATGGGACAATACAGAGTAGCAAAAGGTAGACAGGAAATGTACCTGCTTCTATCTACCTGATAGTGTAAGCCCCGCCCATCTAGTTCTCCAAGCAGGTTAAAACAAACACTAATAATTATTTGTAAATACTATTTAACCAATGTCTGAAGGACGTGGGTACACGGATGCCCAGTCCCCTACTCCCAGACTTATGCTGCCTCCCAGCTGCAATGGGCTCTTATAATGAGAGAGTGGAGGTTTGTAAGGCGAACAGAGCAAGGACCTCTCCCACTCTGCATGTGATGGAGAGGCTTCTCGCTGTTAAATCATCTATTTCATGAGTCGCTGGCACTCATGAAAAAAAAAAAAAAAGCTGAAAGAGGCTATTAGAGCCTGGCTGTGTTAATGCAGCCACCCATTAAAAAATCCACATGGAGCTGGGGAAAGTAGACAAACACACACACACACACACACATGACACATACACTCATGCACGTGCACACACAATCAGGGACATGGGCACATATTGGATTCACCTTATAAACTTACATCCACATCTATTGCATTGAGATAAAAGCTCTGTACAGTAAAAGAACAATATATTGCGCACACACACACACACACACACAGTGTTGCTCATCAGATTGCTACACCACCGTGCATACTGATCACACACACAGATGCTTGCATGTAAACACAAGCCAGAACAGAAATACAGTGCACACACACACACACACACGTTGTGCAACACGTACACACACACACATATCCAAACACCTGTTGTGACACTCAGAATACCATGGCCCCAAGATAGTCGGCCATCTCTGAGTGCTTGCTCACGTGAGCCCCTGGGGGTTGGGACTGCCCTGTGGCGCAACGCAAACAGGACTTTTATAGGCATGTTTACGAGCGGGCCGTACCCCCCCCCCCTCCCCCGGGCCGAGTCGGGGCGGAGCGAGGGGGTTTAATGTCAGCCCCGGACAGGACAGCCCCGTCTGGACGTCTGGGTCATACGCCGTGGCCCCTGCTCTCTCTGGTTTCGGCTCAGGTTGCTGCTTCATGTGGACTCTCCTGCAGGGGGACACTAACTGTCAACATGGCTCCTCTGTGAATGGCGTATAGGTCAGGGCACACATGTGGTTGCAGGGTGTCTAGTTGGTGCTCGGGATGAATCACGTAGCGAAAGCGCCCCTCTGTGAAAACGAACGCTATAAATAAGCGCTAAACATGCTAAACATGCGGCTCCCCAAAAAACGCGATCCCAGTCAATTACAGGTTTTATTCTTTGTCTCTCTGGTGTTATGATCGCGTCAGGATTTACATTTAACGACAGGCCTGGCCACAGTTTCTTTCCAAGCATCTATATTGCTAAAGGTCAGATGAGGGAAAGGCCCTGACCCTGCGGGCTAAGGAATCATTATGGCCCCATAAAGGGCCCTCCGCCAGACCTCCACTCAATAAGCCTGGATCCACATGGAGCCGATGCAGCTGATTAATTAGTCAAGCAATCAATGGACTGCGCCTTCCTTCCTCCAGGTTTTCTCTCGTACGTTGCCCAGGTACTGCAGCAATTACTATGCACGAACAAACAGATCCACAAGTTCACCCACACACACACACCCACACAAGCGCGTGCGCACACACTAACACACGCAAAAAAAAAAGCTTGCACACAGACACACAAATACACACTCACAAGCAAACACACACATTTCTCTCCCTTACATGCACGTACGATGATAATAAGACACAAAAACAAAGAAAAACACTTTGAATTGAGGATGAGAGGCGACGAAAGGAGAGAAAAAAAAGCTGTGGGAATAAGTAAGAAAGTTCTCACCTTCAAAGCGGTGAGAGCAGGCTAGCTGTCAGTCAGGAGAGGGAGGTGCCATTTGAAGGATCAGTCATCCTTGACAGTGCTGTCATGGAGAGCCTTAATTAGCCAGGATTACTTCCTCACTTAATGAAGCATGTGCTTCTTCGTCTCGGCCCGAATACCACTCTCCCCTCTCCTTATTTTCCCTCCCTCAGGTCTTCTCTTTCTATCCCTCTCTCTCGCTCGTTCTCCATCACTCTTTCCCTCTATATGCGCCTCTCTCTCCAGGCAGGCAGCTCAAATCCCTCTTCATAGTGGAGACTGCTCTCATCCCCTATCATAGAAGCACTGTCACTTCCACTCACCCAAGTGGGTGTGTGTGTTCACTCCCTCGACTGCTCTCTTTCTCTCTCGTGCACTCTTCAGTTTCTACTCAATCAGAGCTTACTCAGTTTTATACAACTACTGCTTAAGCACCGTGGCAGTGCAGGACCTGCTGGCTCGCTGTCTGCCTATCTGATTGACAGACCAACAAACGCGCTGACTGACAAGCCAACTGAATGATTAATTGCGGGGTCCTTCCTTAGCATGCCGCGGTGTAAGCGATCCCCTAGAGTTGTTGTGTTTCGTGTGTTTTCGAGATAACGACAGAACGATGGTTTTGCCGGTCTGCGACATATGGAACTGGGTCGCAACGGCGGCGGGGCAGGCGGAGGTACTCCCGGCGTCCTTGGGTAGAATTCAGCTCTTGACCTTTAAGGTTTATTATTCCCTCTCTCATCTATCTTGTCACTCTCCCCTGCATACTGTCTAATAAAGCGCAAATGCTTTAAAAATACTTAACATATGGAAGTGCGGATGATGAGCCTGTCGAGGGTCTGCAAAAGAAGATGGAATAGATGCGAGAGAGGACGGGAGAGGGAAGTGGAGAGTGGCAACAGTGAGGGGTGACTAATAAAGTAGTGAGATGATGGGCAGGGTATGAAGGGAGGAGGAGGAGGAGGAGGAGGAGGACGAGGTGAAGGAGGAGGAGGAGGAGGAGGAGAAGAGAAGGAGAGGTATAGGCTCGGAGGAGCAATTTGCCGCCACAGCGCACACAATGTCCCCTCCATGCCTGTGGGCCGTGTGAAGACTGCTCCTTCAATTACACCTCACACTGGTCAGAGAGAGAGAGAGAGAGAGAGAGAGGGAGAGAGAGAGAGAGAGAGAGGCAGAGAGACAGCCAGATAGATAGAGGGACAGACATCTAAATGGACGGCTAGCGAGGGATCCAGGACAAGAAGTGAGGTAAATTCAGTAAAGTGACAGTAAATTCAAATTCATTACTATTACTGTTTATTAGTTTCACAAATAAATAAATGTCAGTGAAAATGTAGCACTGGTCAAAAGATTCAGCAAACGTCAGCCGGGTCTCTATCAAGACGTTTCCTCCAGCACAGCGCTGTGACCTCGGCTACACCCCCGTAATCCCTGCACGGTCTCGCAATGCCAAATAAACTTCAGACTATACTGGCCGGATCGCTTCACGTTCAAACGTGATCTACTGTTCTGCATGGAGGATGATGAAGGTGGTCATCCACAGTCCATGGAGTGCTTCTGTGACATCTTCCGTGCGACAGTCCAAAAGGCTGGAGGTGAGTAAGATATCCGGTCCAGGTTGGACAGGGACAACAGGCACAGAGGGACCTCCAGCAGGCTGCTGTCAGCGCGCCAGATGAAGTGATAGAGGGACCGCAGCCTAGCAGCTAACATGGCTAACAGATATGAACCCGGTGGAGTGGCTGAGTGAGGGTGACAGGAGGGCATGTTCTAATACAGGCCACGGTCAAGATGGAGGCAGCCCCCCCCCCCCTGCTCCAAACCCCGCTCCACCCCTCCTCAATACGTCTCCTCTCAAACATGCCCACCAGGCATGGGCTGGCTGCTGGAGAGAGAGAGAGGGGGGTGGGGGGGGATGGAGGGGTGGAAGGATGGAGGTGGAGGTTTGGGAGGGGTTGAGGGGGTTGAGGGGGTTGAGGCGGGGGTGGGGTGTCTGTATCAATCCGTCACAGTCTGACAGCTGACTCCTGCGCCCGCCGTGGCTACGGGCAACTGACCAGAACCAGGCCAGGGCTGGCCAGCTGTGTGTGTGTGCGTGTACGTGTGTGTGTGTGTGTGTGTGTGTGTGTGTGTGTGTGTGTGTGTGTGTGTTTGCATGCATTTCAACTCTACCCCCACCCACCACATATATGTCTTATCTTCCATCCCACAGTAGCCATATCCTTCCAGCCATCTCTCTGCCTTTCTCGCTCTCTCTGCCTCCCCAGCCTGCCCATGACATCTTACAAGTCAATCAATCAGCCTCAGCGAGCTGGCATGAGAGCGCTGCATTTATCCAGAGCACACCCTGCCTGTCATACTTGCTGAAGTATTTTTATTTAAACTGACCTTCAAACCAATCCACTTTTTTTTTTTCCTCCTCCTCCTGTAGCACCTCAGGTACGTGCAACACATGAGAGCCTTCAGAGAGAAAGGCAGAGGGAAGGCAGAGAGCAACATCTGGTGTCTTTCAGTTTCACCGTCAACAGCTTTTACCTGGGCTCCCGGTATTTGGAAACCTCTGTCTCTGGTGTGCCCTCTGAAAGTAAAACGATTGAGTTTTATTTTCAGAGGGCACACCAGAGACAGAGGTTTTTGTATCCATTTCAACTTCAGCTCACACACTGGAACAATCTGAGAAATGTTCCTCGGAGGCTCTTTGTGGCGTGATGTTTTAGGACCATTACAGTAATAAATGTAATCGTTCTTTACTACGATTTGACAACCGAGTCGTTCGGCTTCAGTTCGGTTCACAAGTGAAAATAGTACTTCACGGTCCTGTAATGGTTCCATGCAGAAACATCGCTGGCTCTGGAGTGATCACAGACTGTTTCTTGTTTTAGTGACTTGTGGTTTAGAAGTCTACACACTCTTAACTAAGTGTAAACATCCCATTGGCTGAAATATTATATTGTACCTTGTGCCCTGTAGTACCAAAAGCAGTACTCCTATGGTTATGAATGGTTAGGACCTTTGCTTCTGAGACAATACTTTATTAGAAAACTATCAGCATGAAACACGGACGACTGAAATTGATCGTGATTGTTTCTATGTTGTCTGCAATTAGTTGCATTTGAAGTCCGCCTCACTCTCACTGCAATGAGATTCTTGCGCTCCATATGTTTCTGTGTTTATACTTTACTCTCTGCTCCAATTACTCCAAGTGTGCACACACAGACACACACACACACACACACACACACACACACACACACACACAGACGTACAGACACACACGGCCCCTTCCCCATCTCAATTTAGAGGGACCTTGTGTTCTTCAAGTCTGTTTTTTTGGCCTGCTGCTACCCCAACCCCCCCCCCCCCCCCCCCCGCCCCTCCACCCCAGAAACCCCTCTGCCCCTCCCCTGTCCTTCCCCATTGCCCCTGCAGGCCTGACCCCACCCCCACCCTCCCCCCCCTCCTTGTGACGGGGGGGCGGGGGGGGTGCGGGGGTCCGGCTTCTGACAGTACCTCAGCGGGAGAGCGCAGCCCTGATGGATGCCACAGATGGGCCTTTCCCTCGGAGCTCCCGGCCTCGGCGCAGTGTGTGCTCGGCGGGGTCAGAAGCCAGGCCTCCCCGTGAAACGCATGTTGTAACAGGAAACAAAAGAAAAGGGCCCCCGTCCCCCAACGACACCCCGCAAACCCTCCCCCCCGAAAGAGTAGAGGCAGCCAGACACGAAACAGGAGGGGAGCAGTGGAGCCGGCCAGGGTTAGGGTGAGAGGGAGCGAGGGGGGGGGTGGGGGGGGGGGTGTTGGGGGTGCAGGAGTAGTAGATTAAGAAAACACAGGGAGATGTTCGGGGGGCATTTTCAGCCGGGGGGGGTGTCAGATGGACAACTTCGTTCTGTGGGGGGGGGGGGGGGGGGCGGGGCTTTTGTCTTTTTGCTCTTTGTTCCGCGTAATTGTGTCCCTGCCACTGTGTGTGGGTGTGCGCACGCTTTTTCACCACGCTGCCGCTCATGCACGTGAGCGCGTTGATAATTGCGCGTCTCGTGCGCGCTTCGCTTTTTTTTTTTGTGTGTGTTGCATTGTGTCATACAGTTGTTGTTCAGTCGGAAGTCCACCCACATCCCGCCGGAGCCTCGGCAGCCCCGTCGCATCTGTCAGTGTGCTGAATAGACGCGCTTGAGTGACGTTGAGAGACGGTCCCTCAAACCGAGGCTCCTCCAGTCTGGAGGAGAAAAGGCTTTGATGCTGCGGGCATCGCTGCAGTCCTCACCACGCTGCCTTCAGTCAGGGAAGGAAGGCTGCCATCCATTTTGGACTGTTGGGCTCCTGGAACGACCCTCCTCAAGAACGGTGTGATTGACTATATGGCTCATTACAGACAGACAGATATGATAGATAGATAGATAGATAGATAGATAGATAGATAGATAGATAGATAGATAGATAGATAGATAGATAGATAGATAGATAGATAGATAGATAGATAGATAGATAGATAGATAGATAGATAGATAGATAGATAGATAGATAGATAGATAGATGGATGGATAGATGTCACTCTCTCTCTGAGTGGGTGTTAGTACAGTGTGGCGTGGGGCTGCATTAGGTTGAGCTGAGCTGATCCTAGTTAGATTCCAGCCTGTTGGAGCTGAGAGCCTCGCCAGGCAGCTCAGCCAGCCTCTGGCTGTCCTCTAAATTAAAGGCCTAATGCACAATCCTCCAAGCAGGCTGACAAACTAATGAAATGGAGAAGCAAGGGCCCCTGGGAGGATTGGGCGGCAGATGAAGACGCCTCCAATGAGGGATTCAACCCAGGAGCAACCCCGCCACCTTGCCTCTTCCATCCTCGTCTCTCTCTCTCTCTCTCTCTCTCTCTCTCTCTCTCTCTCTCTCTCTCTCTCTCTCTCTATTTCTCTCTCTCTCTCGCTCACTTTCCCATGCTCTCCACAAAGCCAAAGGTGTCAACAGCAGGTCTAAGAGCGTGTGAAAGGTGGTAAAACGTCCCCCTGTATGTGGCTTTGTGTGAGTGTGCGGCATTGGATTTGTCAGGTGTGTGTGTGTGTGTGTGTGTGTGTGTGTGTGTGTGTGTGTGTGTCAGCTCTATGGTTTGTGAGCAAGCGTACCGTGTGGCCCCGGAGAGACGGGGGGGGGGGAGGCGGGCTGGATTTGTTGGCAGCGGTTTGTTTGTTGCCACCAAACTTGACGGTCCCCACAGAGGACTGAACAGACTTAACCCACTAACCTTGAAAGAGGTGCTTTGTCTATAAATAGCTCTCACCAATTAAAGCTGTTTTTCTGAGTCCGCCCCGCTGAGCCTGGCAGCGCCGAGTCCCTGACGACTCATCTCTCGAGCAGCGCAGCACAGGAGCCACCACCCCGCTAATTAGAGTTGCTATCATTCACCTGCCCCTGCCATGCTGCCTGGCCCTAGCATCTCACACACACACACACACACACACACACACACACACAAGCATGCATTGAGGCACATCAACGCCTAATCACACACACACACACACGAATGAATAAATAGATATATAAATGCAAAGTACATACATGCCTCCAGTCCATAAGAGACCCAAAAGATACTGCCATATCTGTACCAGAGGATTAGGAGCAAGCAGGACATTCCAGTCCTGAAGAGATGACTCAGTAAAGCTATTTACTCGCTTCTCCGACAGCGGCGTTTTATCAAAACTGCCAACAAATGGGCGCAGGAAGAAATTTAACATTAAAAAAAAGGGGATGCGCCACGAATCCCCCCTGCTTTGGGGGCGAGGGAGAGAGAAATCTACAGAGGGAAATGGGCTGAATTACACTTTAATTGCCATCGCTATTAATTAGAAGTGTTGGAACTCTGTTGTGGTTTGGGTCTTTTCTCCCCCCCCTCCCTCCCTCCCTCCCTCTGGTTTCGCCATCCTTATGAAGCTATCTATTAACATCTTAATTGCCGCCCGGTCGGCCGTGTTGTGCCGCGGCAGCCACAGTGAAGTCAGAAACACAGCCTCCCTGACAGCCAGTCTTGGAGGCTGGCTGACTAGTTAGCTGGTTGGCTGACTGGCTAGCTGGCGGAGGGGAGGGGAACGCTTTTGGCTGGATCATTAATACAAACAACAAAATAGCCAATCAGCAGGCCTGTAATGACCGTGAATCACTGGGAACCGGTCTAATATTTAAGACGGAGAAAAATAAACAGTATGTTCTAGGGGGGGTTGCTGAAAATGCCTCTTGCTTCTCGCATCCCTCTGCTCCTCCTCTGTCATTGTCATGGGTGTGAAATTGGCCAGTCAGATGCTGATGATGAAGAGGGTGGAATGTAATGAATTCTATCTCGCCCATAAGAGGTTGACCTAGGGTTGATCAGAGGTTAACACCACTCCACCCCTAAGACAGGACCCATTAGCAATTATATTGTGCATTAGCAACGACTGTATGTGTGTGCTCGTGCATTCTCCTACACGTGTGTGTGTGTGTGTGTGTGTGTGTGTTATCACGGCTCGACCAATTCCACACGTATGACGCTTTGTGTGATTGAGAACGGCGGATGTGTCACGGATGCCCACAGTCAGACCGCAGCCAGCGACTGTCAGTCAAATATTATCTGTCTATCAACATCTACTAACCAGCCTGCAGACGGACGTATTGTGCTAAATGGCATTTTTACACATTAATGCATTTGATTATGCTGAGGGATGAATGGAGACGCTCTACCCACCCCCCACCCACAGCATGCTACAACCCACCCCTAAACACACACGCGCTAATAACCCTGCCTGTGACATTTGAGGTAACGTTATTACAGGGCTCATTTGGAGCGCAGGGGCCTGAGGCTGGAGGCTCTCGTTCATCAGGTAGGCTGGGGCTGCTTGAGACTGGAGGGTCAGGTAGGGCAGGGGGGCGTGAAGAGGAGGGTGGAAGGGCGGTGAGTGTCAGAGCCTCTGGGTTTGACATTCACAGCACAACAGACAGCAGAGATGGATGCTGTGTAGCATTCCTTTCCGCGCACGCATGACAGAGCCCCTCCCCCCTGTCGCCTCCGCCCCCACCCCCTCGCCAAACAGCACCCGCTCAATGCTGCGTCTGACCTTTCATGAAAACGGGGGTCAACTTCAAGGTTTTTGTTGCAGCCCTCGCTCTGATGGCGACACACCGAATCGCAACTCGCGGTCGATTCATTTAGTTGGTTCTGTTTTTCTGTTTTGTCTCTTTAGTGGTGCTCTTGTCTTTTTGCTGCACCCTGTCTTGAGAGGAGGAGCAGCAGGCTAGCTGTCTGGATGAGGGCCAAGCTGCATGCTATTACTATCAGATCTCAGCAACTGGCAGCAGGCTGGGTTTCTAGGATCAGGAACAGGGTAATCACCTCGCCGTGACTCCCTGTCCTCTCCCAGTCTTCAGCCTCTGGTCAGGGATAGGTTAGTGTGAGTGTGTGTGAGTGTGTGTGTGTGTGTGTGTGTGTGTGTGTGTGTGTGTGTGTGTGTGTGTGCATACATGCAGCAATGTATTTACACGTATACATATGTGTGCAAACGTACATTCATGCTGGTGGATGTGTATATGAGCTTGTGTGTGTGTGTGTGTGTGTGTGTGTGTGTGTGTGTGTGTGTGTGTGTGTGTGTGTGTGTGTGTGTGTGTGTGTGTGTGTGCAGGTTTTGTGGGGCTCATGGGGTCAGGAGATGCTGCAGGGCTCTGCTGACGGCTGCAGGAAACCAATCAACCTTGTCTGTGTATTCCCCGACCCGTCGTTTTCTTAATGACCTGCCCTGACAGGCCTGCTGCAGCCCGGGCCAAACCTCCCTGCACCTCCCTGCACCTCCCTGCACCTCCCTGCACCTCCCTGCACCTCCCTGTACCTCCCTGCACCTCCCTGCACCTCCCTGCACCTCCCTGCACCTCCCTGTACCTCCCTGCACCTCCCTGCACCTCCCTGTACCTCCCTGCACCTCCCTGCACCTCCCTGTACCTCCCTGCACCTCCCTGTACCTCCCTGTACCTCCCTGCACCTCCCTGCACCTCCCTGTACCTCCCTGCACCTCCCTGCACCTCCCTGCACCGCTCGATGGATGACCGGCCCCCATCAGCAACATGCTAATGACCCACAGAGAGGGAGAGAGAGAGAGAGAGAGAGAGACAGAGGCAGAGGCAGAGTGAGAGGAGGGGAGAGAGAGAGTGAAAAAGAGAGAGAGAAAGACATTAAGAGAAAGGGGGGGATCCATCCATCCATCCATCCTTCCATTCATCCATCCATCCTTCCATTCATCCATCCTTCCATCCATCCATCCTTCCATCCATCCATCCATCCATCCATCCATCCATCCATCTTCCATCCATCCATCCATCCATCCATCCATCCATCCATCCATCCATCCATCCTTCATCCATCCTTCCATTCATCCATCCATCCATCCATCCATCCATCCAGCCAGCCATCCATCCTTCCATCCATCCCATCCATCTACTCTACTCCATCCATCCATCCACTCCATCCAGCCATCCATCCTTCCATCCATCCATCTATCTATCCATCCATCCACCTGTCCATCCATCCATCCATCCATTCCATCCATCCATCCATCCATCCTTCCATCCATCCATCTATCTATCCATCTATCCATCCAGCAGCATCCATCCTTCCATCCATCCATCTATCCTATCCAGCCATCCATCCTCCTTCATCCATCCATCTATCTATCCATCCATCCATCCATCCATCCATCCATCCATCCACCATCCATCCATCCATCCTTCCATTCTTCATCCATCCATCCACCTATCCCATCCATCCATCCTTCCATTCATCCATCCTACCAGCCATCCATCCATCCTTCCTTCCATCCTTCTATCCATCCATCCATCCTTCCATTCTTCCATCCATCCTTCCATCCATCCATCCATCCATCCATCTAGCCAGCCAGCCATCCATCCATCCTTCCTTCCATCCTTCCATCCAGCCATCCATCTAGCCAGCCAGCCATCCATCCATCCTTCAATCCATTCATCCATCCATCCAACCATCCATCCATCCATCCCTCCAGCCAGCCAGCCATCCATCCATCCATCCATCCATCCTTCCATCCTTCATCCATCCATCCATCCATCCATCCTTCCATCCATCCTTCCATCCTTCTATCCATCCATCCTTCCATCCATCCATCCATCCTTCCATCCTTCCATCCTTCCATCCATCCATCCTTCTATCCATCCATCCATCCTTCCATTCTTCCATCCATCCTTCCATCCATCCATCCATCCATCCATCTAGCCAGCCAGCCATCCATCCATCCTTCCTTCCATCCATCTCATCCTTCAATCCATTCATCCATCCATCCATCCTTCAATCCATTCATCCATCCATCCTTCCATCCCTCCATCCCTCCAGCCAGCCATCCATCCGTTTCTCCCCTTTCCGTCCATGCTCTGTGCTGCTCTCTGGTCATTAAGGTCATTGACCTGAAATCTGATAGCAGTCAATGAGCTAACCAAATGAGCCACCTAATATCTGACTCCCTGCAAGCACAGACACTCTCAATGATGCTGTGTACATTAACGGCATTAACACAAAGAGGAGGAGAAAGGAGAGAGCGAGGGAGGCGGCAAGATTGAGGATGAAAGAAAATAAGAAAACCTTATCTATCATTGAACAGTGAGATTTTTTTTCCTGTTGTACGAGACACAGCTGCATGTGCAATTCATCATCTTTTATTTAGAAGATGTACGAAGACCCATAAAGCCTCGTAAGATGAAATATGTCTCTTGAATAAATTGTGGGTATTCTGTGTTTTCTCTCTGTGATAGAACTGTATTTCAGTCCCTCTCATTATGGTGCTGCCAGAATCCCCTGGCAGGCACGGGGAGGTTTGGGACTTTTAAGCCGTTTGTTTCATCTCAGGTATTAACCCCAATTTTATACCTACGCAGTAACATAATCATGGTTTCAAGCTGTTAGTGTTTTCTTCGCTCACCAAATCTGCACACTTTTAATCCCTGGAAACTAATTAAGATTTATATAATTATCATTTTCGCCCATTTAGTCAGTTTATGTGTGTCTGAGTTTGTGTTGGTGTGTGTATGTTTGTGTGTTTATGTGTGTGTGTGTGTGTGTGTGTGTGTGTGTGTGTGTGTGTGTGTGTGTGTGTGTGTGTGTGTGTGTGTGAGAGAGAGCGAGAGCGAGAGAAATCGGAGAGGAAGAAATTGGAGAAAAGCATGTGGGAAGCCCAACATCTTTAAGAGGAAAGTGAATGAAGGTAGTAGAGTGTTAGACAAGGCCTCCTTTATGTGTGTTGGGAGGCATCATGCTGCTGCAGTGCTTTGAGTGGGCACTGACTGACCACCCTCCTGAGCCCCCCACACTCCCCTGTCAGACCCTGGAAATACCTCACATTCCTTCCACTTCACTGACTGCTTTACAGCCAAGGAGAGATAACAAAGGAATGGGCAGGCTCTGAGCGCCAACCTGGACTCCGAGTCAGAAACCTTTTTTTTTTTTTTTTTAAATCACTGGACACCACACCTTATCTCCTCCATCCCATGTAGAGATGTCACTGGCTGTTCTGCTAATGAGATGGGGTGTACCGGCAACCTGGCTCCCGGCTCACCTGTTAATCCCATTGAGGTGAAACCTCATCCTACTGTCTGAGCGGTGCGTTGGCTCGTCCTCGTGCGCGAGCCCAGAGTCGTACCCGGGCGCCCCGCTCCGGCTCCACCACTCTCCCCTGGGATGAGGTTTTCTCTTTCTCCTGGGTTCAGGTTGCCTGCTCAGGTAGCCTGGATTCCCTGGGTCCCTCTCCTCCTGTTTCACCAGATGTAACATGCCTCCTTTCCTTTTGCCGTGCTCAGGTCACTTACACTATTCACCCCTCGGGTCTTCACCGCTATGACAAAGAGAGACGGTTACAGATGCGGCGCGGCTCATTCCGCCGCATGTGTTGGTCCGTTGATGCACAATCAAGATCAAATAGATGATATTGCTTCGGCGGGAGGCAGCAGATTGATTTCCAGGGCCAGTTCATTACAGTGTAAGGAGAGAGCTTCACAGTCAGGTGATGTTCCGGCTGAAGTCTCTCAAAACCTCGACCAGAAGACGGGGCTGACAGCGGAGGCACGTGGAGGCTGGGAGTGGGCTCCTCACCAGGACTGGCAGGTGGAAACACACTGTGATTCAACCATCACTAGCCAGCTCAAACTGTCTCAACTCTCATTCTCCTACTTACTTCACACTCTCACCTCTACTCCCGTCTCACCGCCTCAAAGACACCAGGAATCTACCGGCTCATCCATGAAAAAGAATTACAAACCGTCTTATCTGAGCTCATCAGCTGTGATATACTCACTCATCTCACTCATCTCACTCATTTTTATAGGATTAATAAAGTGGGTTTTCAAAATAAAAGCTGGCTATGGGGTCCCAGAGTGGCATTCATGAGCTGATATATGCAACTTTTCTTTTTTTAAATGTTCCAGCAATAACGAATATAATTTCAAAAAAACAAACAAATGTTCATTGTCAACAATTAAATACATCCATATTAGTAATTACAAAAATAAAGTATCCCAATAAACAATCCCAATAAAGTAAAGATGTGATAAACTGGTCTGCAATCATGGCTTATTTCTCTCAGACAGGGCAAGATTTCCTTCACTAAACAAAATCGGGTGAGGGCCTCCGATATATTTATCGCTAGAGAAATGAAATACCAGAAAAATACATACAACAATAGTTTCGAAACCAATGCAACAAATAACATAAATCTCTTTGTGTGCGTGAAAACGACACCATCCTGTCTGAGAGTTTTCCAAGAGCTCAGAAGATGTGAGCAGACAGACAGAAAGGAGGAGTCACTCAGATTTGGGTGAAATTTGGAGGCGTATGGAGAAATTGGGGGTCGGGGGTGGGGGTAGTGTACTGGGATGAGCTGAGCTGGGGGCCTGGTAGGGGGCCATGTCCCCTTAGGGGGTGGGGGGGGGGGGTCTCCGAGCATGGCACATCCCAGGGGGGCTAGACAGCGAGACGACACTGGGCGAACATGACGGTAACGGTGGCCGGCATCAGCCTCAGCCTCCCCTCACCGCCCTGTCCTTGCAGAAATGCCAGAGCTTTGGGGCGGGGGGGGGGGTGGGGGAGGGTATTTTTTTGGGGGGGGGGTGGGTAGTGTGGCGCTAACGTGCTCCCGCGGTAATCCTACATGGCACAGGCGAAGCCCCAGGTAGCGTTTTAGGAGCGGCGGTGGCGGTTCTGTGTCATGGCTGACCAGGGCTAAATGTGTCAGCTGGGTGTTTCCCTAAATCAGCCCCGTCCTACACCAGGACAGCCCTCAACCGCAACGCGCTGCTGAAGATGACATATGCTGAAGGCAGAGACTGACTGTGTGTGTGTGTGTGTGTGTGTGTGTGTGTGTGTGTGTATGTGTGTGCATCTGCCTGCCCGCCTGCATGACTGCCTGCCTGCCAGTGCACGAGTGCATATATGTGTATGACTGGGCGTCTGTGCGGACCCACGCTGACGGTGGTTGGGGGTCTTATTGGTGCTGATGCAGTCCAGACATCTTTATTTAAAGCTGATGTGGTTAGAGCGGCCCTCTTAAGCCGCCCTCTCCACGCCTCTGTGGTCTAAGCCAGTGTGAAGAGGTGTGCTAATCGCTCCGCCGTGTCCGAGCAAAGAAACACGACCACGGGGAGAGAGAGAGAGAGAGAGAGAGAGAGAGAGAGAGAGAGAGAGAGAGAGAGAGGGTTCCCACTGGCCTCGAGTCAACAGACAGTTGATTTGAGACACACCCAGACAGGTAGAGGGCAGCTCAGCACTACATGGGAAATATTACAGAGCATTAGAGCAAGGTGACTTATCTTAAAAGCAGGGAGACTTTTTGTGAGTTTTTTATATTGTTCCACACATAGTCCAGAATAGTCCACACAGCACATAGAATAGTACAGTAGACTGAGTCCAGGACTACAGAGCACAGCAGGCATCCAGTTGTGAATCTGTGAATGTTCGACTCCAACCATCCTCTCCCCTGCTCGCCTGCTCTCCTCTCCTGATGGAGCTGCTGCTGCTGCTGCCTGAGGCCTGTTGTGGCTGGATGCTGCCGTCCAAGCCCGCATGTCAGAGTGAGACAGGCTCTCCCCTGACCTCTCTAGTGCTGGGGGCCTCCCAGCCCTGAGGAGGGGCCCCCCGCTCCATCACATCCCTTCCAATTACTGACATCCTGCCGCCTTTGAACACACAGGAATCATAGTGAAGAATAGCAGAGGTCAGACTGCAGATGGAGAGGGGTGGAAACGGCAGACTCTAAGTAAGAGGGAACGAAAGAGAAAAGGGGGGAAGAAGAGTGAAAAGCTATTTGTGTCATTGATGCCTCCGTAGCCCCTCCACCAACCCCTCCATCCTTTTCAAAGCTTCTGACTGAACCCTAATCAGGAGCAACTGTTTCAACAACAAAGACAGAGGGGCAGAGAGAGTTAAAAAAGGGAGAAAACAAAGAGAAAAAAAAATCCCTTTAGCTTTTGAAAGGAAAAAAAAAAGCCAGTTTGGGTCAGTTTAAACCTGTTTAACACATTTTCCTTGTCTGCAAATGTTCTTGCACAAGGGAGGATATGAAGATTGGCCGCTCTTCTTTTCCTGTCTACTGCGCTAAATAACGTTCACCCACTCGTTCTCACTTCACTCATTAAATCGGTCCCGGAGAGAAAATAATCCCCCGTTAATTCTAAGGAACTAATTCATATGAAAATAACATTTAATTTGTAGTATTACAGAAGAGCACAGTGGATTAGAAGACCGTCGGAGAGAGAGAGGAACGCGTAAACAAGCGGGTTGGTTATGGGAACGACGTGACACACACACACACACACACACACAAACACACACAAGCTGCGACTGGTTTCAACAGACAGTGTGTTTCCCAGCAGAAGTCACTGATGAATGAATGACTGCGTTGAGGGGGGGGAGGGGGAGGGGCCTGCATGTGTGCGCATGTGTGCGTGCAGGCTGCGGCTGTCCTATAACGAATGGCATATGAGATTGTTTGGTGCGCCTGGCAAGGGCCCAGTGCCCTTAAACCCAAATTAGCCTTTCCAAACCCATATCCCCCTGGCACAATGAAAAATCACACACACACAAATACACATGCTCACACACACACACACACACACACTCGCAAAAGAAACGACCGATGACCTCACTCTCCCAAAGCGTGGTGCGCACAGCTTGGCCAGGGCCGACTCTAAGGCCCGCCTTTCAGACTGTAAGCACTGTGTTGCTGAGTAGCCATATCGAGGGTCATTATGGGGTCAGAGTGGGTTGCTATTAGACTCCAGCAATCCCTACAATTCAAGCATATAAAAATGTGCACTACTTTTATGGTAACAGCATTACATCAAACTAGCCTTGACATGTTCATTGCAGTGTGGAAAGTATAAAAATAGCCTCTCTTTATGAAATAAACCTTTTCTTTTCTTTTTTCGCCCGAGTAAATTAGTTTTCTTGCTTTCTCCGTTTCATTGAAATAGATGGTGTGTGTGTGTGTGTGTGCGTGCGTGTGTGTGTGTGTGTGTGTGTGTGTGTGTGTGTGTGTGTGTGTGTGTGCGCGTGTGTGTGTGTGTGCGTGTGTGTGTGTGGGGTAAGAAGGGTTTAAAGGGTGTTGAAAACTATTAGCCTGCTGCGGAGAGGCACTGTACAGAGACTGAGTGATGAATTATTGAAGTGGCTCTTTGGTGTGAATGAAGTGTTGAAAATGTCCATGGCCACGGAGCGCTCTGACGTTCCTGCACGAGGCGTTCATGAGCACGGGTTCAAATGCACACGTGGGTTCAGATGCCTACCTTTCCACACTCGTTTCTTTGTCACCATTAACAAAACACAGAAAAGTGCATGCTTTCTTTTCCCCTCTTTATTAATCTACACATCCCTCTCTTCCTCTCGAAAGCCTTTACTTCCTTCTGCCTCTTTCTTCTTCTTCTTCTTCTTCTTCTTCTTCTTCTTCTTCTCTCGCCCTCATTCGCTTCCACCGGGATCTTCGCAACTTCCTCTCGTTACGGCACAGTCAGTGAGCAGTCACTGTGATTCCGCTCTTTTAAGTCTTCCCCGTTTTTTTCAAAGAGCCGTTGCCGTCGGGGAGATAGCGAACAGGAATCTTGAACCGATGCCTTTCGACAGCGGGGGCCCGCCCCGGCACGTCACACCCCAACAGCACCAGCGAGCGGAGAGAGAGAGAGAGAGATAGAGAGAGAGAGGGGGGGGGGCAGGGGGCAGAGGAGGTCTCAAACACACATCACACATGAAAGTCACCTCGCTCCAACCGCGGGAGAAATCACGGGGCCCTGACGGAAAGGTAACAGCCGGCCGCGGGCGCTCGCCGAGTTGCTAGGAGACAGGGAAGCGCGGTCGATGGGATGAGCGGATGGCTGGACTATTCGCTCAGATGAAGCTCACTGACACATACAGATAGATACGTAAACACACGGAGACATGGATGAGAGGCCTAGAACAGAAATAGAGCGTAAGAATATAACCGCGCGGAGCTAAAAACCCCAATGAACAGCCGAGTATCCACGCAAAAAAATGTGTGTTTACTTCCTGTTCCTGCAGAGATTTCGAGGCACGGGGAATCAAACGCAACCGATTGTCCGCTGAGCCTGCCGATACGACGTGAAGTCAAAACAAAATATATTGAAGGTGAATGCAAAGTGTTGATCGGGAGCTGCGTGGATGCACACGTACAGTACAGGAAGGTGTTTTATGGCTGCGGGTAATAACATGGCTGCCTCGTCTCTCTCTCCTTGACCTGCTGCTGAACCTGCCACAGTTGACACGACTGCACCAGAGGGATGGGAGATGGCAGGAGCCGAGCGAACCACCTCGCTGTGTTCAGTCAACAAGAAAAGGCACAGCTCCCGACTCGCTCAACCTCTTAATTTCAAATCTCTCCTCCTGACCCAGAATTCCTTTCCCCTTTCCCCCCCCCCTCAATCCGACACGTTAGCTCCTGCGAGGAAGAGCATCCTTGGGAATTAAGGCATGACGTGATGCGTTTCCGATGATTTAGCTCCCTCGCTATGCGGTGAGAGACGCTCCGTGGAATGAAGCCCGCCTGCCCACAGATGGGGGTCTGAATGGAGCAGGGGGGAGGACGAGCTCACCTTATCTAAAGTATTCGGAGGGGAGGACGTGGACGCTATCTCCTCCATTATATCATTATGTAAACACCAGGCTGTGCCACAGGTTGACAGGCTGTATTTCACAAACTGGCAGAGAACATGCGTTTCTTGTTGAATAAGGCATTCTTACATCATGCTGGCGAATCAATCTGCTTAATTGGTCCTCTTTTGTCAAATATATTAGCTTAAAGCCGGCGTAAAACCATTACGTTGAAGACTATAAAAGGATACGCTTCCCCCGACCGACGGTGTAAAGATCCACCGCGCTCGTTCTTATGATTCATGGCGCCTGTTAGAAAAGACATCTCTTGTCACTTGACCACGCCGAGGGGAAATATAAGTCAAAATAATAAAGAGGAAGGGTGAGGGCCGGCGCTGCTCATCTCCCAAACGCTTCATTTCTTTATTGCAGTTGTAAAGATGGGAGATTAGACAATAGGAGGTAGCAGTGATTTCGCTGATTTCCAAGCGGCGTAAGCGCTGCGAGGAAGGAACCGTCGGGACAAACAACCCGACGCCGGTTTGCATATGATCTTTCCCTCCACGGCGCAGGTTGGGTTTATCTTTCCCTCCACCAGTTTTTAAGTCATGTCAGCCCTTTTTAGTATTCACGGCGAGGCACAATAACAAGTGGTCTATTCAAATTAAATCAGTAATGGCATTGTCCATATTTCAGGCAGGTCATGCGTTTTTATTTATTCAAAAGAATGAAGACAGGTCGGTTCCTCTCACAATTATCTCTTTTCATTTAAAGAATGAATGTGCGTGTCAGGGCTTCTTTTTCTCGCTTTCTTTTCTATTCTAAGTTCCCCCCCCCCTTCCCCGCTGCCCCCGCCATCACTGGGCGACAGTAGAGGTCGTTAGTGGAAGAGGGATGATGCCAAACTTGACTGGAGTCGAGCCTTATCTCTATTCTTTACACTCTCGCTTTTGTTTCAAGGGCTTTGTTTACACACGCCCCATTAATCACCTTCTGCCTTCCCACAATCCCACAGCATTTAAAGTGGGTGCTCGTCCGGGGGGACAATGCGCAGCACAGGTGCCAGTGTAAATCTCTCTTTCTTCTCTTAAGGAAGGAAATGGAGATTCCCAGACCTCTGGTCACCTTCTCCTCTGAGGTTTCTCTATTATCTCCTCTCTACTCTGCCCTTGGCCTTGATCACTATCTCGACATATCACTCCAACTCCACCCAGGAGAGTGCTGATTACCAAACATGCACACACCGCACACCTGGGCACAGGTCTGTCTGGCCCGCCAAGCCACACTGGCGCAGCACTTCCACCCGGCGCTGTTTAATCCTGCCCCGACTGCTGACTGACACTGCCCTCAAGTCCTGACAGCCAAATGTGAGCGTATGCAGACAGGATGTTGTTGAGCAAACATTAATCACACCGCGGGAAGCCAGAGGCAGGGAGGAAGATGGAGGACACGGGAGGAACCCGCCGCCAACGGCTCCAAGGACTGTGGGGTCACCTCTACGAAGACGCTCTCTCTGTAGTCAACCTTACAGCACAAATGTTCTGCAGAACGTCCTCCATCTGCCTCGCTGTACAATGGAGGTCCAGCTGGAGCATTGTCATCCACATTCCTACGTGCCCACATGTCATCCATGTTTAGTTTAGTTTTCTTTGTTTCCTTTTTTTTTTTTCCCCTCCAGGTGTGGGAATGATAGATATCCAGCCCCCCTTGCTTGCTCTCCCACGACTGTGGAACTCACAATATCAGGAAGTGTGTGAAAATAGGTGAAAATGGGAAACTATGTCAAGCCGCAATTTGGTGAGAGAACGTGAAAAAGTGTGAATTATTTTCTTTGCGTGTGTTTTTGTGCAGACACGTGGTTGCATCCGTGAGAGGGTGTATGTGCAGAGCATGTGCGGGGGTGCATTAAGAGTGCTTTAATGCATAGCCCTGTTTAATTGCATAGTCAATGCATTCATCATTGGGAATGCAGAGCCGGGGTAAAATGAATTGGATTATCTGACGGGGAGAACAAAGAGATTGTACATTGAGTTTGTGTGTAATTTATTGTTGCAGAGTGAAGCGAGCGGGGAGCAAGAGAGGCTGGGAGAATTAGAGGCGGAGAGGGGAAGATAGAGAGACCCGGAGGAGAAAGGGGGGGAGAAAAAAGAGAGAAGGAGGGAATGAGAGAGAGAGAGAGAGAGAGAGAGAAAGAGATGGGGGAGGAGAGGGATGATAGAGAGGTCTGAAAGAAGAGAAAGGTGGGTAGGAAAACAGGATAGGGAAGCCTGGAGGAGGGAGAGGAGGGAGATGAAACAGAGACAGAAAGAAGGAGAGAGAGAGAGAGAGAGAGAGAGATGAGGGAGGAGAGGGAAGATAGTGAAGCCCAGAGAAGGAGAAGAGAGATGGAGGGAACGAGAGGGGGAGGAGAAGGAAGCGAGTGTGCAGAGCCAGAGATAGACCAGAGACAGACCTGACACCTTCCTCCAGATTCCTGAGGGGATAAAACACAAGGATTTGCACTATGTGTGTGTGTGTGTGTGTGTGTGTGTGTGTGTGTGTGTGTGTGTGTGTGTGTGTGTATGCTTGTGCTTGTGTGTGCTTGTGTGTGTGTGTGCTTGTGTGTGTGTGTGTGTGTGTGTGTGTGTGTGTTTTGCACATGCCTGCACAAGTATGGAATGTGACAGTCGAGGTTTCCTGGATAGTCCTCGTGTTGTTGCGCTGTACATGTAAATGTTGAGTGAACGGTCCTCACACTTCCTAGGGTGAACACCTGGACACACACACACACCTACACACACACACACACACACACACCTACACACTATCACACCATCATCTACATTTAATCCCTCACCCCCCCCAGCCCCCTCTCCCTCCCCCCTCACACACTCTATCACACACACACACACACACACACACACACACACACACACATTTACTCTGCCAAGTCTGCCTCCATCTCTCCCCGTTGACTGTGAAGTAATTGCAGTGAGTATTGGAAGAGAAAGCTTGTGGAGCCGGTGGTGGTGGTTGGGTGGGGAGGAGGAGGGAGGGGGTGGGGGGGGGGACTAAGGAAAATCTATTTCCCAATACTATCTAACTGCAGCTTTACTCCAATGGACTTGCTTTCCTGGTACTGGCTGTGTCCCATTGATTCCTCCCCAACATCATCTGAAAATCCATGAGCATAAAGGGCAGCTGCACCAAGTACAAACCACATAAGTGCACATCATGTGCTATACAGTCGCTGTAGGAGGAAATGCTCACTTTCACCCTTTCTCACTCCTTCTTCTACGACTCCTTCCCATTATTTTCACCCCCACCCCCCACCCCCCCACCCCAAGCCCAGCTTCATACGGTGGGCCGCAGGGAGGGATGGATCCAGACGGGAGAGGAGAGGTGGAGGTGAATGAGGGGAGCAGAGGATTGGATTATTCTGTGTGGGTTGTGACATCTCCCCGACAGCGCAGACGCAGCAGAGAAGCTAGGCAGGACACGGCCACATCCTGTTACTTTGGACTAACTCACTTCCCTGGAAACCTAGCCTGGGACTATATAAGGACTTTGGCTTCATCTAGAAGGAAGCGTTTTTCACATCGGACCTGCTGATGGGTCCGTATTTCATTTCTACTGTATATGAACAAGTCTCTCGTATAGTTTATTACGTTCTCTTCTACCCACACGTTTCCTGCTAGAGGACACTAAACACAGTGGAGGTCTCTTGAAGCAGATAGATGTATGCTTCTCTTCTGTCGGGGTACGTCTCGGTCTAAGCCCCTGGAATACGATCGTGGCAGCAGTACAACATTCCCTGGACTGATCTATACTGTCCTACACGCACACACATCCAGGCGGGTGGAGTCTGTGCCAAACAGCTCAGTGCATAGACCGGGAGTAGGAGGCTACCCCGTCCCTCCCACTGTGAACCCGTTGCCAAAGATTTAAAATTAGTCAGTGAAAAGATACGCATTGTACTGTACGGTTTAGAGCAAAGTCTGAGCGGAACCTTCGATAACACAGTCTGGAGACAAATATTCAATACGGAGATAGGGGGAGAGGGCGGGGGTGAGGGGTGAGGAGGGGGGGGGGGGGCGTTCAGAAATTCTTGGAAAATTGTCAACATTGAGGAAGTGTTTCAAGGGGTTTTAAAAACATTGGCATGTCAATCAGAGGCCGAGCTATCGATCGCCTATACCACGTGCCACCAGATAATGATGATTATTTCCTGACTGCAGGCTGCCTCTGAGGCATTATAGGGAAAATATAAAGAGCACTCAAATATTTATGAGTTGGGCTGGTAGTGGTGGAATCCCTCCGCTGTGGTCAGCACGCCACACCTGACCTACCATCACCAAAAGGGGCCTCCCCCATTTCCTCCTGACTTACTCCGTTGTTTCCCTCTATAGCGTGTTGCTTCCAAGGTTGATCATCTCTGTTGATTGTACATCAAGCAATGTTATTCTGTAGCATGAAACAGGACTCAGATCAGATGCAGTACTTGGTGTAGAAGAAGAAGCAATGTTGATATGGGGATGGGGCAGACTTTATTAGTACAGAGACACTTGCAAACAGGAAAATGGATTGAATTTATTTAGTTATTAAAGTGTAATACAGCATTATCAAAATGACACAATAAAGTCAACTGATTTATTTCTATTGTGTTCCTTAAATCTGTTGGCAGGCGAGCAGGCTTTCACTGACACAGTTAACAGCATATATGAAACACAATGAACACAAATAGAAACATTATCTACCATAACATATTAAATAAGCCTCTGCTCTAACTACAATTGTGTCCCTCGTGTTTTTTCCAAATCACTTTTGAAACACTGAAATGAAATGGATTTCCGTTTCCTTCAGGCTACAGGAATGTATTGATGAGGCCCATGCCCACTGCTAATTAGTGAGCAGGTGTCGGGAACGGAGACGAAGGAAGCAAAGACGTAAATGTTTGCTAGCTGGTTCACGCTCACAAACAGACGTATTGACGCACGAACACGCCAACCTCACACTCACTCACCTGACATTCCTGCGGTTGCTGCACGTTTTCCCCCCAATTGAACAAAAAATGACGTCAAATACGTCAAAATACCCAGAGGCCACAGGCCGTGTGATGAACAGAGCGAGATTAAGATGCATGAGGGGAGGAAGCCGCAGCTCAGCGGCTGACAGGTCAGGGTGCAGCAGCAAAGCAGGTGTCCATGAGTCAGTGGAGTCAGGAGCAGCACTACAGGTGAGGTCGCATTCCCCTCCACCACCGCGAGCCCTTCTGTTATCAGCCTGGGGTAATCAGCGTGTTTGCAAATCAACAAGGCTACTGAGTGTGTGTGTGTGTGTGCGTGTGTGCATGTATGTGTGTCACCGGTAGTCTGACTGGTTCCATGTCGAAACCAGGCGAGGTGTGGCGGCAACCCGAAGACCAGTCAACTGAAAGGCAGTTCCGATGAAAACTTTCCACCCGTCGCGGTTTTAAGTTTGCACGATTCTCGATTGAATTTGCGAAACGTTTTGATGTTACCACCTCAAAAGCCATCCATTTTTACACCCCCCCCCCCTCCCCCTACACACGAGACTGTGTGACTTAATGAGTTTTGACACACCCAACATGCCCACAAAATAACCAGCATGCCCCCGTAGAAGAGCTGCGCTTGCTTTGCCTCGCACTCGGGCACAAATAAACCCGACTGCAACCCCGACTGCCCCGTGGTGAACAAAGAGGCAGCTGCGGCCCAAACGAGTCACGTCAACCGGGGCCTCAAAGACAACATGTCTACGTCCACAAAAAAAAAAAAAATGACAAAGCGGTGTCATATATATGGCTACAAGCTGGAGTGCGGAGATAGGGGGAAAAATTAAAGAGGAACGAGAGAGAGAGAGAGAGAGAGAGAGAGAGGGAGAGAGTGAGTGGGGGGGAGACATAACAACTACAGCCCTGCCCTGTCATAAGAGCTTAATCAGACAACAAGAGAGCGCACGGCACATTCAGGGGCTCGTCACCGGTGCGGCTCGTATAGACCATCCTGCGTTTTCTGAGGTTGAGGACGGCTACAGTCTTCAGATCAGCTTAGATGAGAGAGAATGAATGGAGACGAGAGAAAGGGGGCCAGAGAGGATCTTGGGCCCAGAGGAGGAAGAGAAAGGACGGCCTCCTTTCTAAGAAGACCGGGGTGGGCGGGGGGCGGGGGGGGGGAGGCTGGCAAAAAGAGGACCCTGTTTGCTGTCCCTTGATACAGTATACACACTAAATAGTCTTTGCAGCAGATTTCAGAAACAGACCCTGGTCTTTGTTCGGCTAATAGGCAGACCACTCTAAACGGGCTGTTTTTCAACCCTCTGACACAAAGACACTTTTTCATGACTCCTCAGTGCCATCGTTTTCCTGCTCCTCTTCTTCAGATATCCGGAACAGAGCGCTCTCTGTGTCTTTATGTGTCTCTCCCACAGCACAGGAGCTACACGGCTTCCTCTCGCCAAGGCTCGCATCCCCTAACGCGGCACCGCCGGGAGAGAGAGGAAAAACTAGAGGGCGTCCCCGCAGAGTCCCGAGGAGGGAATACGTGGGCCATTAAATGACCAAATAATGGTCCGTCATAATACCCAATGGCTGAAGTCAACATTTAACTGCCACCCATAAAGTTTTTGGCTCATAAAGATGGAATCAATAGTACAAAATGATATCCCATGACAGAGCTGGAGTTGTACCATTTGCCAAAAAGGTTGTATGACTAAATCATTACTCATGATATACATTTTAATGAGGCATGTTGCCCTTTTTTCAACACGGTCTCCCCTTCCTTGTCAGCTGTATTGTATACTCATGAGTTGT
>JAXDDW010000002.1:5080000-5085000 GCA_034670385.1 Hoplostethus mediterraneus
CAGCAGGGAAAAGCGGGAAAAGCAGAAAATCCACCAAGGAGCGAAAGGAGAGGAGGAGGAGGAGGAGGAGGAGGAGGAGGAGGGAGAAAGCTGAGCCGCAACCCTCTGCTGTCAGGGTCTCTCTTCTCCTCTCTCTGTGATTTGTGCCCTTGGCCAGGTCCGATTCATGTCCCACAGATAGCTCAGCTCACGCCCCAGCAGGCTTGTTAGAGCAGTTGAATGAACGCCTACATGTAAGGATTTGGCCCCAAAAAGCTAGGACACACACACAACAAAAACACACACAAAAAAAACAACAACAACAAGAAAGCAAATCCAGGCGGACAGACGACAAAGTGAGACATTGCCCAGTTTGTTTTGTAACTTTTTTTTTTTTTTTTTCCTGCCGCTGCTTTTTATAGGCCGGCACCAGCGGGTCGTTCAGATCGCTGTCGTCTGAATTACAGCGCGAGACACGAAAGAACAGTTACTGTATCAAAGCAGAAAAACTCAATCTTAAGAAAGGATGGAATTTGTTTTCCTTTATGTTTTCAAGGGCGCTGTCATTTAACAGCAGACAGAAAAACAACAAGTGTTTTGTGGGTGTGTAGTGAGTCTGTACTGGATTAGATCTGCTTGGGCGGGTCTTCGCTCATTTTAAGCCATGAAACACGTCCATGATGGTGCAGCGTCTCCTCTCCTGCTCAGTCTGTTTCTGGGGGTTTTATTTTGGTAGATATTTATTAAAAAAAAAATTTAATCAACCAAGTGTGCACGTATACGCGGCAGTGTAGATCACAACGTGTTACATCCAGGCTGTGAGGAGTCATGTCAGGGAAATCGCAGCGATCCTTCACCCCACATGAATGCTGCTGCAGAATGACACATATCCTGGGTAAAAACGAGATTACAGCAACACTGACACAGTTCAGATATCGCTCGTGTGTGTGTGTGTGTGTATGCGGTGCAACGCAAGCGGACAAGCATGTGTACTGTGCATGTAAACTTTGTGTGCGCGCGGGGGCTCGCACGGGTGTGTGTTTTCCACGAGGTGTTGTCTCGGTCTGTCCCGTTTCGGTTCCTCCCACAGAAAGCTACTTGGAGTGCTGCCTCTAATTGCTAATAGACCACCGGGGACTCCGCCGAGCCAATCACCTCCGAGCTTACCCTCCTTAGTGAACAGCACTCTTCCAGTGAATAGGGTGAGAGAAAAGAAAAACAAAGGAGAAAGAAAGAAAAAATCACCCTCCAGAGAGGTAGATTCCTGTTACCATGGCACCTTGGTATGGTTTAATGGAGCTCATGGAGATCTGTGCTACCCTCCTGCCTCCCTCACCCTCAACCCCCCCCCCCACCACCCTCCCCTGAAGCACACCTTTTTCATGCCCCGGAGGAGCGTCAGAGCGCTCGGTGGTGCACATCCATGAGGAGAGATGCACCACACAGCCAGGCAAAGGGGTGGAGAGACACCTCCAGCTGGATGCTGGGGATGCTGGGGATCCAAGGGGAGCGGCTCTAAAATTAGCCCCAGCATGGGGTGCAGGAAGAGGGGATCGGGGTGGGGGGGGGGTGCACGGAGGAGCGCTCGAAAAGAGAACGAGGGCGGGAGACTCGCGGAGGAGGAGGAGGAGAAGGAATGCTGGGAAGGTGGAGGAGGGGGGGGGCAGAGAGGGTGGTGACAGCACACACCGCCTGAGACGCCTCCCTGCACATTCACCAGGCTGTGGCAAATGAAACGTCTGAACTAGCACTTCATAAATACACGGGCGCGCACACACACCTCTCCACACGCTATTATGCACGCTCATAACACCGGCTCTCACACATTCACTCCCACTCACAAGTACTGCAACCTCACACACACACACACACACACACACACAAGCAAAGCACACACACACACACACATAATACATCATTAAGTGATTTACTCAACGTGAGATCATTGGGTGGCTACACTGGGGGGCTTAAGCTCCCTCCGTGAATGGCGCAGTGTCACTGGGCATCTGTGTCCCCGTGTCCCACTTAGTCTCCTGCCGAGGAGCCCAACCTGCCGCCCAGTGTGGGAGAGCAGAGGGCAGATGGGTAGAGTCCGATTATAGAGACGTCTGACCTCTCTGGTCGGCAGCTCACTGCGGTCTCTGCCCAGGGCCGGCGCAGAAAGAGTGTTTGTTGTTGGTATTAGGAGCTAAACGGCTTAACGGTTAGCAGACGTGCTTCTGGAGGGTCCAGCACAGTTTTGACTCGCTGCCAGACTGTGAGAGCCAAGGCGATTCAGGGGCCCCTTCGCCGGGGGTTTAAAGGGGGGAGGAAGGCCAGGGAGAGTGAGAGGAGCAGAGGGATGGGAGAAGAATTTCACCATAAAACAAAAAAAAAAAAAAAAAAAAAAAGAGGCACAGGTGTGGAGGAGTTGAATGTCATGTCTCAGGATGGGGGAAGGACTTTGTTCCTCACTTTAGTGGAATTCTTGCACAATTATCTTTGATTATCAGAAGTAATCCACACCAGACTACGCGTGACCCTCGTAAACCCTCGCTTCAGAAGCCGCACTCGGACCGGTTTGTGTTGGAGATGAAACTATCCTGCAGCCTCTTGGGTTCCGGCCCGGCGTCTAGTAAAGCAGCCCCGCTTTTATCACCGGTGGGGCACCGCGGTGAGAATATAACCCTCTATAAACATGGCCGTGAAGCCGCGCCTTCTGTGGTGTTGCTCGATGACCACTTCCTGCCGGGACCTCGACTGGCCCACATGTCACTCATTCCGCTGACTTCCTGTCGGGGGCTCTCCGCTTCCTGTCTGGTTTTGATGTCTCTCTACAGAGAGAGCGCACATGGCTCATCGGAGACACGCACCGAAGTTCACAGAAAGTAGCAATTACACAGTCCACGTTTCCTTCAGCTGTGTGTGTGTGTGTGTGTGTGTGTGTGCTGCATGTGTGTGTGTGTGTGTGTGTGTGTGTGTGTGTGTGTGTGTGTGTTCGTTAATGCCACTGTTTTGATTGGAAAGTAGACGCCGGAAGTAGATGAAACTTACAACATTTGTTATTTCTGTGGGTTTTGTTGCAGGTAGCCAACCTTATGTTTGTGTAGATAGATAGATAGATAGATGTACTTTATTAATCCCAAGCTGGGAAATTGCAGTGTACAAAAACATGGCGAACACGAGTACACAAACTAAAAGTAAACTGGACCCAGATCAAGTTGGAGTACTCCTAACAGACTGTGTCAACTCTGAGCAGAGCCCGAGATGAAAAGCGCTACAGTAATCCCCTCTAGCCTGTAGATTTCCCTAATCTCCTGCTTTTGTTGTTGCTGGAGCCCAGAGGAGGGTGTGACGGGGTCAGGGGTGAAAGTTAAGAGCCTAGATGGATGGAGGAAGGGGGGGGAGAGATGAGGTTTCATGCTCTGAGAAGACTGTCCCTTTGGCTGAAACCTCCATTTCCCCCCCCCCGCAGCCCTCCCCCCCCCCTCCCTCCCCCGCCCTCCTCCCCCCTCCAGGCGAGTGATAAGAAAGAAATAGGAGGGCCTTTCTGGAAACACAAACAGCTTTCTGACTCACGGGGGGTCAAGGGTCAACGGGAGAACTTCCAGCGGTGAACACCTATCCCTATTGTAGCTCTCATCACATCATAGTCACATGCACACACACACACACACACACACACACACACACACACACACACACATATATGTCCTGACTAACATAGCGGACCTTTTGACTTCTTGCTGCTGTCCAGGTTTTGGTGCAGAACTGATATTTGAATTTTGCATTTTTATTTACTTTGTTGTTATTTCTCTCATAAAAGCCTCAAACTTTTGCAACTGTTGACAACTGTTGCACGGCGCTGGTAGTCATATTGTCTGATAGAAACATCTTCTGAATGTAGACAGACTGGAAACAGCGAGACAAAAAAAAAAAAAAAAACGAGAAAAAGAGCGAGAGAGAGAGAAAACGTGACGTCTTGGCTCAGTGCCCCCCACCCCAATAACACACACACACACACACATACTTTCTGCCTCCACCTCCACCACTTCTGACAGAGGTGTGAAGGTCCCTCCCTCCAGCCAAATACCTGTGGGATTATTACCGCGCAGTCTGAAACACGCCTGGCCAAAAAAGACCTGCCCACAATCTGGTGTAACAACAACACCCGAGCCGGGGCACCGGAGAAATCCCCGGCCTTTATGTGAGAGGCGACTGGAGGAGATGAGGTTGCACTAGCATGTCTTCTCCTCTGTGACCCCGGGGGGTGATAGGTTGGGAACAGTGGCTCGCATTGTTTGCCCGTACCATCCCCCGTCGTCTCCTCCACCCTGCCTCCCCTCCACCCCTGTACCCCACCCAGCTGAAGATCGAGTTAACTCTTGCCTGCGGTCACTCCACCTCGCAGGAACCCGATCCAATTCCTGCCTCTTTTTTTTTTTCTGTCTGTCTGTGTGTGTGTGTCTCTCTCTCTCTCTCTCTCTCTCTCTCTCTCTCTCTCTCCCTCTCTCTCTCCTGGGCCAGTCCTGCGAGAGGTTAAAGCTTCCACTCGTTGCTCGCGTGATTCATCACCCGGTGCCGAAGAGAATACAGGTCATAACCGCTGCGCCACTGGAGGCAGATATCAATCCGCGCTGGCCCGGTCTGCAGATAACCGTAACACTTCGTACCGTTGCTCATACTCGCGTAAAAAAAAAAAAAAAAAAAGCACGAGTGTGTGTGTTTTGCGTACAAGAAGGGGAAGAGGTTCCTTTGTCTTGTTTCGCCGGTGCTGAGGGGGCAGAGCAGGGGAGAGCAGGGCTGGGCCGCCGCCTCATAAATCACAGGAGAGGATGGAGAGTAACAGCTCAAATTAAGATAAAACCCCCTTAATTATCAGCTAAACAGCCTGGCGTCCCCCTCTCTCCCTGGGCTATCTGTCACCCGGCAAGCAGGCCCAGTCACCAGGGGACAGGCTTTACTGCTCCTCTGACAGAGTAGAGCTGCTGCTGACACACACACACACACACACACACACACAACACACACATGTACAGTAC
>JAXDDW010000002.1:5687500-5842500 GCA_034670385.1 Hoplostethus mediterraneus
TCTGACTTATCTCTTCATCCCTCTGTCTCCTTTCTTTCACCCACCCCCTCATTGCACTCATTTTTCAATTTCCCTCTCCACCTCTCTCCCTCTATCTCTCATTCCTTTCTCCACCTCACTCCCCTTGTTCTCCCTTCTCTCTCACTCTCCGTCGATTTAGTTCAGGCTCAACCGTGGGACACCCGGTGCTGTCAGGCCAAGCAACAGCTCCTTTGACCCGGTGGTCCGTGATCTCTCCAGGCCGAGGCGGTCCACCCGCATGGCCTTGTCATTAGTGCTGCCAGGGAGACGGAGCCAAGACACACACTGATTCACTGGAGCCAGACTCGACGGTGAAGGGTCCATTACGAAGAGAATGTGTTGCTTACATTCAAGCCCGAGACACACACACACACACACACATACACACACACACACACACACACACACACACACACACACACACACACACACACAGCTCCAGACTCACCGCAGAACAACGCACACAGTTACACAGATGGAGCGATAGATGCACATGCAGACAGGCAGAATGGATGGATGGATGGATGGATGGAGGGATGGAGGGATGGATGGATGGATGGATAGATGGATGGATGGACTAATGGATGGACGGATGGATAGATGGATGGACAGATGGACGGATGGATGGACAAATGGATGGACAAATGGATGGATGGATGGACAGATATGCAATTTCACACCCTTCTGTTTCTTCAAGTCAGCTATGACAAAATCTAAACATTAGTATGGGAGGATGGTTTCCCCAGTGCTTTACAACACTCCCCAGTGCAGTTCTGCTGTGCTTTTCATTGTTTAACGAGGGTTAATTACAAAGGTTATGTTGTCCCAGGGGATAATTCTCAAAGGGATGTGTGTCCTTCCAGACAGCCTAGATCAAAATACAGGCGCACCAGACAAAGTTATGCGATCGCATTGTTCCAGGGAGACAGCGAAGCAACGGGGGCCCCTTATCAAAGCAAACATCTTCCCAATTATGTTTGCTGCCTCTTAGAAGGGCCTATCCTCTACAATGTAGATGTGCCAATTCTTTTTCCTTTTTTAATTTCTATTCCAGTTAAAATGGGCTGGACTGATGAAGGGGGATAATACAAGAAGTAGCCATCCTATCACTCACTTCCTGCCATTCATTTATATGGGAGGAAAGAGAAGTTAAACATCTCAAAACTGTATAAAAAAGATAGATAGATAGATAGATAGATAGATAGATAGATAGATAGATAGATAGATAGATAGATAGATAGATAGATAGATAGATAGATATGAGTGAAGGAAGTCAAACAGGAGGACATGTTGGGAGAGGAGCTTCATTTACAAATACATGTGAAAAATACATTTTGTTCAGCCAGCCCACTAATGACACACCGCGTTTCACGGTCCGAGAAACTGAGCGGTGCGCGCGCCTGCCTCGCGGGGCACGTGGGGTAACGGGGATTGGTTCCATCTGAACGGTGATTAGCGCGTGCAGGGGCCCCTGGAGGCGCGGGACCCTCGACTGGTGCGACGGTTACGTGATTCCCCTACATCCCATTTGAAGCAGCGGGGCTCTGCAGGGCTGGGTGAAGGTATATAAGGAGGTCGGTGGGTCGCTGGTCCGAGTCCGGTTTAACTCCGTCAGACTGGAGGCAGAGGGACGTGACAAACCCTTGACCGGAGCGGAAACCCCTCAGACTGCACGCACTGCATCACTGTCTTGCACAGGTAAGACTTTTCTTTCTGAAGTAGTGATTTACTCCACATTATTTTACTTTTTATAGTGAGTCATGCTATGATGCCATCTGTTTATAGTCCGTATTTAATTTAGAAATAAATTTCAGTAGTTGCTCACACCCTCATTGAGACGCAGCTCTCAAGATATTTTCAAACTCACATTTTCAAACAAACTGTTTTGACTTAAATATTAATTGCGTGTGATCTCAGACTATACTGGATCAATCTGAGATCATCTGGATACAAATTAGCATTTCAGTTATTATAGTTAAGGCACTTACATTGCATTTTTGAATAGTAGAGATGACTTTAATAAAGTATTTAAATGGTTTAAATTATCAGTCAATTAGGCTGTTAAAATAAATTATTCATAGAATTTTTGAATTATAAATTGAGTTAGATGTCTTTAGCTGTGAATAAGGCAATCAAATAGTGAGTGCAGGTTTATGAGATTTAGTGATTGGCTAACTAACTAAAGGATCAAATAGGATCAAATACATACTATACATACATAGATATCTAGTATAAAGTATTAATGTTAAGTGTGTGCGTGTGTGTGTGTGTGTGTGTGTACGTGTGTGTGTGCATCAGGTGCAATACTCTTAGCATTCTCCTTTATTCGTGAAAGGCTTCCAGCCACCTTTGGCATAGTATTCATCCAGGTAGAATAGTATTGGAAACTATCAGTGTCGCTAATTCTCAAATGTTGGGAAAAGTAAACAGAATGGGTGCTTGTTTTTGACAAATGAAATCAAGCACACCTCCAGTAGTTTTATCCCAGGTCTAGTGTCCTGCTGTCCTCATCTCCTCTCTGTTCTAATGAGGTCAGCCCAGTCCAGAGCTCGGAGCCAGCCCGACTTTACGGTGCCAGTCGCAACCCTTGACCCCGTGGTGTTACTCTGCTGTCAATGCCAATACCTCATTTGGCACGGTTTCGCTCTATCCCAAAGCGATGGGATGGCATCTTATGCAAAGGGCTATGACAAAACATGAAAGGAGCTATTCTCTCTCAGTGATCCAGATTTTCACTTAATCAAGTGGTCAGACACGTATGCAGTGCAGTGTATGGGTAAACACACATGCAGTCGCACATGCACACATTCTAACAAGTATGCACGCACAGGCACACACACGCGCATAAGTACACACACTGCTTTCTATTTCTGTCTTTTCCAGAAGGAAAGCAGGTCAACATGAGCTCCCAGCCCGACAATCAGAGGCTGTCTAGTAATGGTCACAGTCACCAGGATCCAAACCAGACCCAGAACCACAGACCACAGCATGTAGACGGACCCGGGACACAGGCCCTGCCCAAGCCCATCCCTGACCTCCCCATCCAGTATACTAAGGTAGGCTGAACACAGAACCAGTGAATTGATTGTGGAGCGACACAAAATCACAGAGTTCAAGTTTGCTTCAGGTTTCATTTATCCTAGAGAGCAATTCGCTTCTCGGCAAAAGATGTAAAAGATACAAGAGTCAACCGGGACGACCATAATGATACACAAGATCCAGAGCATTTATTAAAATGTGTTGATCAGTCGCTGTAGGCATGTTGTTTTTTTGCATCTCAGTTGTTAGCATGAGTCAAAACCCACAGCAAAAGGATCCCCTTAGGCTCGCTCTCCATGAGTAAGTCAGATTCTCATTCATACTCTGGTTGTGAACTTAAAAAAAGTGTAAGAAAACGCATCTTCTGTTACAGTTGACAGTTGTGGTTTTATCCTCTAGCTCTGTCCCGTAACCTGTATACAACAAAACATTCACTTAAAGTCTTCAATATGGCATTGGGTACCTGTGATGTTGCAATTTAGTATTTACGGTTTGTGACCAAAGGAAAAATATGGCATGTCGGTTTGTAATTAGTAGCCTGTTTCAGAGAGGAGAATGGAAGTCTGGTTTTAACGACATGAAAGATAGTTCCCAGCAACAGAGGAAGACAATAAAATATTTACTGGGGCCTTTATCAGTGAGGGTACTGTTGAAGGTAATTACCTGGATTTACTCTTTTAATCTACTTGCTTTACAACATGCAGATGCATCTCATAAAAAATATCAGAGCAAGCAAAAGGACTCCCATTGAATATAAGGAGCCTGTTATTAATTTCATGAGAGCAGGAAAAGTTGATACATTGCACCATGTGTCTTTGATCTACGTTCAGGGGTGTAATAAGAGAAGAATCGTAATCTTCTTGCTTCTGTATCATTCTTTTCTATCTCTCTGGTATTTCAGCTGTTCATCAACAACGAGTGGCACGAGTCAAGCAGCGGGAGAAAGATCCCCGTGCATAATCCCGCTACTGGGGAGTTACTGTGTGAAGTGGAGGAGGCCGGCGCCGTAAGTACGCTGTACATCATCACTGAGAGATGTGGCTCTCACCTCCTGAGGAATTTGTATGTGTGGGGCGACTGATCGTGTGCATTATGTAACGTGTGTGTACATATCATGTGCGTTTTCAGATGTGTGTGTGTGCATGTGTATAGTTTGTCTAAGTGACCGTCTCGCCTCAAACCTCTTGTAGGAGGATGTAGACAAGGCAGTGAGGAGCGCAAGAGCCGCCTTCCAGATGGGGTCAACATGGCGGTCCATGGACGCCTCGAACCGCGGCCACCTGCTCAACAGACTGGCCGACTTGGTGGAGAGAGATCAGCTGCTACTGGCAGTGAGGAATGCACGCGCTCACACACACACACACACACACACACACACACACACACACACACACACACACACACACACACACACACCATAGAATGGCCTTAATTACTTTGTTTTTTCTATTTCTCTAGACACTAGAGGCTCTAGACTCTGGGAAGGTGTTTCTGATGGCATTCTTTGTAGATCTGATGGCCACAATCAAAACCTTGAGATATTACGGAGGTTGGGCAGACAAGATCCACGGCAAAACCATCCCCACAGGTGAGTGTTTTACATTCAAGTCAGACTCTGATTCTAATTTTGGTTGAGCATGCTCTGATGCTGCACAATCTAGAAGAATTGTCAAAGTTATATCTTCTGTTACAGCTGACAATCCTGTGTTCATCCTCAACATTGAGCTGTAACTCATATGTTGTTGTATTCAGTATTCAAAAGGTATTTGTGCAAAACAATTATTTTCAGATGGAGAGTATTTCACTTACACACGACATGAGCCCATTGGAGTGTGTGGCCAGATCATTCCCGTGAGTAGAAACAAAGATTGGATGCATTTACACACACTGATAATCTGACATTAACCTGATAAAGGCAATACTCTGACTATAGCAACTGTCATTTAAATACCTCACTCTGATTATCTTACTAATCACTAATAGTTTATAAAGTTCATAACCCAGTCAACTAACTTGACACACAACACACTGAATTATACTCAGTTTTTGGCCAAATACATTAGTGTGATTTCATTCAGTCTTTCAATGTTGTCAAAAATGTCACAGAGAAAGTTGACACAGAAAGGTTGCACGCCATGTGAGAACATCTACTGTCAAATAAATGCAAGCACACCCCCGATTTAGAGGTGAGGTCATGTTAATTCAAACCATGTTAACGCTTTAATCACTTTAACCTTAAACTGATTATTACAGTATCTGAAGTATTGTGTGCATCTAAACATACCCACTGCAAAAGAAAGCCATATAAAATTGATCAGTCATACTTATTAGTCATTACTTAGCTATTGTGTTGTTTATTGTAAGCTCTTCCTGTTGTTCTAACTCAACCGTGCAGTGGAATTTCCCGGTGATGATGTTTGCGTGGAAGATCGCTCCAGCTCTGTGCTGTGGAAACACTGTAGTCATCAAACCTGCTGAGCAGACGCCACTAACAGCGCTGCACATGGCAGCACTCATCAAAGAGGTGCTTAAATTATTTATCTCCACATCAATATAAAAAAGAACAATCAGAAATTGTCAAGACCTGCCCGTTAAAGACTGCTACTCTGAACGACTCTAAAAACATGCCTTGATTAAAGATGGAGTAGTTATTATTTGCCTCTCTCTGTCTCAGGCTGGGTTTCCTCCAGGCGTAGTGAACGTGTTGCCAGGTTACGGACAGACAGCAGGCTGTGCCATTGCCCACCACATGGACATCGACAAAGTAGCCTTCACTGGATCAACCGCTGTTAGTATCCACTGACCAAATCCTAAACAGATGCTCCCTTTTCTCTTCTCTTCTCTTCTCTTCTTTTCTCTTCTCTTCTCTTCTCTTCTCTTCTCTTCTCTTCTCTTCTCTTCTCTTCTCGTCATATTTTATTTTATCTAGTCTAATCTAGTGTACTCTAGTCTAGTTTAGTTTAGTTGAGTTGAGTTTGTTTCTCTTTGACAGATTTAGTGATGTTACATAGCTATTTCACAGTAATATAACTGTGTGTCTTATGCTGTTGCCATTGGTTACCAGGTTGGGAAACTCATCCAGAAGGCCGCCGGTGACACCAACCTGAAAAGAGTCACACTAGAATTGGGTGGCAAAAACCCCAATATTGTCTTTGCTGACTGTGATTGTGAGTACCTATTTACATGCTGTGAAAACTACATAGACCGTTATAAATGTAGCACTGTTTTTGTTCTCTTACCAGTGTTACATACCTGTATGTCACTTCACTAATATAGGTTACATTTTTCTATGTAAATGTTAATCCGTGGCCAGCAGGATTACTGTGATGACAGTAGGGGCCCCAACCACGATTTATGAACTTAATTCTGAACATTATTTTCTTGATACTACAATATTAATAACAAACTTTATTTGTAGAGCAGTTAATCAAAACAGAGTTGCACAGTGCTTTACAAGATCAATAAAAATGTAAACAATAAATACAGAAGAATAAATGTAAATGCAAAGAATAATTAAAATAAGAACAAAAATAGAATACAGACCATAGTACATCATCAGTACATAGAAAGCCTAAAAAGTGAGTTTAAAAAGTCTTACACCTACTGACTGTTGAGCAACCAAAAGAGTGCTGTCTGGTGCTGTGCTTGGGCTTATAGGGGGTAAAAGCTCACAGATATAGCGAGGGGTTTGTCCAAAAAGGTCCAAAATGTACTTTACAGGTGATTTCTGAAAACTACCCTAAATGTTACTAGTAGCAACAGCAACTAAAACGGGGGTGATATGCTGTCTCTCCTTAGTTCCTGTCAAGAGTTTTGAACTTATCGTCTTCCGTACTTCTCTGTCTTGCAGTACAGTACGCAGTGGAGCAGGCCCACAGTGGTCTGTTCTTTAACCAGGGCCAGTGCTGCCTGGCTGGGTCCAGGGTGTTTGTAGAGGAACCGATCTATGAGGAGTTTGTCCTTCGCAGTGTAGAGAAGGCCCGATCCAAAGCTCTGGGAAACCCACTGCTGCCAGGAGTGGACCAGGGACCACAGGTGGAACGTTTTACCATCTCAATTTAACAACTACACAGAGGACGGACTCCTAATTCTATCTGTCAATACAACACTACTTTGCCAAAGTCTAAATCTGGTTGAAATATATCAAAACTACTTGTTGATTATAAAATGCTTGCTTTGGATGATAAAGATCTTTTTCTCTCCAGATTAACCAGAAGCAGTTTGATAAGATAATGGAGCTGATAGAGAGTGGTAAGAGGGAGGGGGCCACGCTGGAGTGTGGAGGGTCTGCAGGGGGTCAGAGGGGACTTTTCATCCAACCCACCGTCTTCTCTAACGTCACAGACGATATGCGCATCGCCAAAGAGGAGGCATGCACACACACACACACACACACACACACACACACACTCATCTATGTCTGAATTCTTCCTCGATCTCCAGTTTCCTCCTCCTCTAACCCTTTCATCCTATTACTATCATGCTTCCCTCCCTTCCTCTGTCCCTCTCAGATCTTTGGTCCAGTGCAGCAGATCATGTGTTTCCGTAGCGTGCAGGAAGTTATCCAGAGAGCCAATGCTACCCACTATGGCCTGGCAGCAGGAGTGTTCACTAATGACATCGACAAGGCCCTCACAGTCTCCTCTGCTCTACAGGCTGGCATGGTCTGGTATGGATCAACTCCTCTAGCAGTCCACCTTTAATTCAGGAGTACTGGCACTGCAGATGGTTAACGATTTTCCACTTGGGAACAATATTTTTATTTATGCTTTGCAGCACACACACACACTTTGGGATCTGCTGTCACCACCAGAATTCAGGCTTTTGTTTCCCAGTTCTTGATAATTGCAAGCAGATGAAGTTGAGATATTACACAGAATGAAAAAATTGTCTATATTTTGTTGTCTTTAAAGTTTAAAGTAATTTTAAGACAATTTCAAAATGAAACTAAATGAATGGTGTTGACTACATGTCCCCAGAGGGGCCAACACCAATGGTTCACGATAACTATTATAATTTGTACTAAAAAGTGAAAGTTTTTCTTATCACATATATATTTTTTTCTATTTAGTCTGCCAACCATTTTCTTTCCCGTCAAATGCTACAGTATTAAGCCTAAACTTGGTTTTCCATCCAACAGTATGGTGTCTTTATGCAATGGTTGCTCTGTTCCAGGGTGAATTGCTACAATGCTATGAGTGCTCAATGTCCGTTTGGTGGCTTCAAGATGTCTGGAAATGGAAGGGAACTGTGAGTGACACATCACACTATTCTCTGTTTTAGCACGCCTGGGATTGCGTGCATGGTAGCTGTCATTTAATCTGTCCGTCATTCTGTGCATGTCCTGCTGACTGTAATACAGGCCTGCACATCTATTGTGTGGAAAGATGTTTGTGCATGCAGTGCTACACTTTTTCTGTAATTATCAATGGTGCGTGTTTATTTCAGGGGGGAGTATGCTCTTCAGGAGTACACTGAGGTCAAGGCTGTCACCATCAAAATCTCACAGAAGAACTCATAACACCATCACACACTGGACTAAGTTGTCTATACTTTTAAGCCCTCGACCAACCCACGCCTTCAAAAACGCTCCACAGACTTTTTGGAATCATCGTAGGACACCCAGATGTTTCCAAGGCATCATTCATTCTGGACGACTCCAGCTACATTCTCCATGAACATTTATTCCTTACTTTCATAAAAATATCCTATTTTTTTCCAATTTCATATGAATGTTTTGTCTCTTGATATTAACGTGACGATGTGGTCTTCCATTTATCTATATTCTTATAGTCTACTAGTTTAATGTACAGTGTGTGCACTATAGTAGCACTGGCTGTTATGTGTTTGTTAGTGTAGGGCATGTGTGTTTTTGAACATTCAAAGTTGAGGAATTAAATAACACCTTGATGACTGTAATGCATAGCAGACATGCTATATGGATGATTCTACAGAAATAGTTAAAATTTGTAATCTATTTTCTCCAGTTCTAAAGCATATATGTGTTAGTCCAAGATACACAAATCTACTAAAGTCTCCTTTCCAAAAATTGTCACTACCGTAAACAGAAAGAAATGCTGAGATTAAATGAGTAAAATCCTCTTGAATTTTACAATTAATTTTCCCATTGTAATGTTTTACAATGTTTTTTTTGGTAAAGGTTATAGTAATTTACAATGAATATTTCATCAAATTTTGTTTATGGACATTAATCAAAACTACGATGTTTTTTTTTTTCTTTCTACAATACACAAAATTGATCAAATAAGTTTTATATTATTGACTGACTGAAGCACATGTATACCTACTTACACATAATGATGGATTTTTAATTGACTACAAAGCTTACTCAATTAAAAAATATCAGGTGTTACAGTAGTGACTACACTGTTGGGAATGACAAACTGTTACCTCTTTATCTTAACTCTAACATGCCTAATAAGGGCAATTAATTAATGTATTTTGCAACTCATTAAAACATTTCCACCATCCATTTATTTTGTAGGAATAACGTTTCCACTTTAAAGTAGGTTAAAAAACTGCATGTTTTACCTTAACAGTAATACATTTGACAATAATTATAATGAAGAATAAAATAAAAACTCAAAAGAATGAAGAAGACAGTATGCAAAAAAAACAGAAACAGTGCTGCCTTATATGTAAACTAAACTTAGTGAGTCACCTGCTGTGACTACAATCTATAACAGTAGAGTAGTGTGTTTGGGCTGCTTATATAAAAGTCTTGTTTAAAGGCTTTTAAAACAGAGAACAAAGCAAACAATATCAATAGCTGCTCAAAGTGATAGTGGTTCATCTCCCATTGATAGTAATCACAATCAAGTCACACTGTGACATAAATCATATCTGGCCATTCAAAGAAGTTTTTCATACATCAAACACTCTTGGGCTAATGTGGACGTGCCTCTTTGTTGAGTTCTCTTTGTGGACTACTCCAACATTGGCATTACCCAACATTGTTAGGTTACTTAAAGAAACAATTCTATAAAATGCATTAATAAAACAATAGATTTAATGACTATTATATTTAGATTCTTAAAATGTAATAAAATAATGAATGTCATCAACAATAACAACCAGTTATAATATAAATAGTAAATTAAAACTAATTGTAATTAGTAATAGTAATTAGTTATGGTAGTGACCGTTATGGTACTGACCATTATGGTACTGACGATTGTTAAATTATTCTTGGCATACATCCAAAATGCTAGTTAGCTCATGGCTAGTGATCATGGATTTAGATAGGTGCCCCGTCTATAAAACATACTGTGTTGGCCTAAAATCCAAAGTTCTTACAAAATATGAAAAATTAAATGACACCTGTTGATGTCACAGACTGATTTTCAGACTTAGGAGCGCAATTACTATATTGTATGAGTATTATCTCATACAAAGCCTGTGATCTAATTAGATCACTAAATGATGTAATTTTCAAAATCTGAAAACACTTTTCTTTGCTGGAGACTGCAATTTGAACCATTTCGGTAGAATCACCCATATACAGATTTATTTTAGTAGTTGTCATACAAAAAAATAGAAAGACATTTTACAAACTATTTACAGTGCACGTGATTTCTGAATGAAATCAATAAAACTGTCCATACTGATAACCAATAACACTGATCTCTTTATCAATGCAGTAAGCATGATGATGTAGTTGCTATCATATTTGTATTATAACTACTGTGCTATCGGTTTTGTTTTTGTTTTATCTTGTACACAGACACCAGAAGGCTCAGTCATTTTTGCATCCATTGACCTTAATGTCATAATAATGTTATAAAGTTCCAATACATTGCAACACTTGAATGATGAAATGCGATGTCACTAGCACTTCCAGGCATGTAATGCAACAGTCATGTCTATAGACGAATCACCTTTGTCGATGTGAACTCCCTGTAAGCTAAGATAAAACAAGGAGCAGTCATGATTCCTATCGCCTCGGCGGAGGCCCACCCCGACCCCTGCCTCTCCCCGGCCCAGGAGGAGGACCCCTGGCGTTTCCAGGAGATGCTCCTCTCGGTCCTGGGGCACGGGTCACTGCCCCTCTGGGGTTTGGGGCAGCCAATGACACGTCCTTTTGCAGATTAACACCTTTCCCATTGGCTGCTGAACCTGGCTTCATTTTGGGAGACTTGCCGCCCTTCTCGCTTATGACATCTGGCAAGAGAGATGGAGACCAACAGAGTGGTGAGGACAATCAGATGCAAATGTGCACATAATAGAGGGTTTATATGTGTGTGTGTGTGTGTGTGTGTGTGTGTGTGTGTGTGTGTGTGTGTGTGTGTGTGTGTCTGTGTCTATGTGTACCAGGTGGGGGTGGCTCCTCTTCAGTGGGAGGGGGTATCAGAGACTTGTTTGGCAGCAGGTCCTCCAGGTCTTTCATCACCTGGTTGGTGCTGTCCTTGTTGTTCCTACGGTTCTTCTCCTCATCACGAGCCTAAAGCGTCCACCAGCACCCAGACAGTAATTGGTTTGGTTTCATTTTGAGCAAAGGAGGGGAGAAAAAAAAGAAAAGGGAAGGGAACAGACAGAATACGAGAAGCTCATACTAACCATCTGCATCTTCCTCTTGAGGTCCAGGTTGGCTTGTTGGTAGCCCTTTGACACGGCATTCAGGTAATAGATTGCCAATCTGTTATAAAAACATTAGAGTCTGTTAGGTGTAACTTGTTACATGCATTTAAGCATCTGTGTTTGAATTTGAGTACCAGGCCTGAACCACAATCATGCTTGAAGTAGTTGAACACAAGAAAGGCCAGTGGATTTTGGTTTGCACAGAATGGGTCTATGGGTTAGTTGACTTTGGCTTGGTCTCTTGCTAGATATTACACGTATTTAAAAGTTTGACCTACCTCTTCAACTGGAGGGACACTGCACCTTTGACTTTGCATCTTGACTAAATATGATACAGATTTTAGAATTACAGAAAAATCCATTAAATAGATCCTTACACCATGAGAAGAACAGCAGGGATGATGAGTCCAGGGTTGGTGGCGTAGGTGAAAATGTTCCCTATGAAGGCTGGCAGATCTTTCTCTATCGTCTCCATGACTACTTCGTACATCTTATCTCTGCCACTGGAAGAGGAAAGAAAAATATGGATGAAATATGGATGTGATCTTGTCCTGTATAGCTTAATGGGTAGGGCTTGGTGCTAACTATCAGAGTGAGGAGTTTGATTCATAGATTCATAGTAACACATATAAGGTGCCTTGGATAAAAGTGTCCACCAAATGACAATGGGAACTATGTTGTGAGTGAGTCTTGAATTACATGTGTGTTAAAACCTGGATGTGTTTTATGTGTAACTGTCTGTTCATGGGTGTGATGATTGTCTACATCTCCCAGCCACCTGAAGGGCCCGCAGTCGAAGGAGGGGGACAAGGTCATGATAGTGTAGACTACAGGCAGCAGACTGAGGAAGAGCACAAGCAGCAGCAGGCCCATGTAGAAGTTGTTGGACCGGGAGGCCTTGAAGACTCGCTCATGGGGCACGTTGCAGCTCATCACCGCCCAGCACTGGTAGTACATGGAGGTCAGGAGACGCAAAACGTTCAGCCCCACCAGACCTGGGGCATAAAACGCACCCATCCTGATGGACAAGAGGATTAGAGCAGGGTTAGGAAGGCTACTTCAAAAATGTAACCAGGTTGTGATTACTTTCAGTTACTTATGCAACACTTTGCCTCCAAAATTAATAGAATAGATAGAACAAACAATAAATCCAATTCACAGACTCTAAATGTAATAATGTTATTTCAATATATGTACAATTAATGTACGTATCATTTACATACATATTCGTTATTTTACCTGGATATAATCTTACAATCCAAGTTCCACTTTCCCTTTAAACAGTTTTTGATGGCAATCTATGCTCATGTTTTGTTAATTACACTGAAGGTAGACTGTCACTGTCACAAGGCACAGAAGACAGAGAGGTTTAGTCCATTTTAGTCCAGTTTAGTCCATTCAATCACCAGAGTACTACAGATGTTTAAAGTCAGATAGAACAGATAGTGGGAGCATAATGTCATTCACGCAGCAATTCACCATATCATGCCTTGATTGAAGATAAGCCCAAGCACATTGCCACTGATGTCAAACTCTCCGTATGACGGCTAGAATCATAAACACAGTGACATTATTAACATTATCAACACATAGTATGTTCATGCATGGTCAATCTCACTTTGCATCTGCCTCTCTCTCTCTCTCTCTCTCTCTCTCTCTCTACCTCGGTAATTAAGTTCTCACAGCAGTGTCCAGTTTCACTGCATGTTAGGGATCAGCTGTCTTGCCAGATGTCATTGTACGGTATCAGGTTGCCGTGCATCGAACTGCACTGTACTCACATAGCGATCAATAATCGCAGAATAGCACAACACAGTGCCACATCTGAACATTCATCATACCAATACACATGCTGTACATTCACATAGAACTGCTTGAATGCACACACACACATATGGATATAATGGACATAGTGTGCATGAGCATTCACACACTGAGTAGTTCATATGTGAACATGTTGTAGTTTAACAACTGACAAATGTAGAAACTATTTGTCCATCAATTCATTTAACCATGCAAACACAAACACACACACATACACTCTCACATGTACTGTATATGGACACACACTGACTTACTCAAATATGCATGGACACACACAAACAAGCATATACACACATGCACACATACTAAGCACACACACACTAAGCACTCACAAATCCAGCCTCCAGGTCCCAGCACCAGCAGTAATTGAGGAAGCGGACGGTGACAGCTCGTAGGAAGTCACCAATCAGGATGGTTAAATAGGTGACCTGGATGTCCGATACGATCAGCTTTACAAATTCCTACACGCCGCGAGAGTGGCGGCAGGAAAACGAGCACAAGAAATAAAAACAAACACATACAAATTCATAAATATGTCTTTTGCTTGATTACCCAAATGACTTGACCACAAAAATGTGACGTCTGTGAGAATATCACTGCCACACCACATTTCTAGGGCTTGCACCTTACCTAAACACTGACTCCTTTAAACATCACATCATATCTGACAGGCAATTATATCTGTTTATTTTAGGTAGTCAGAGCCTTGTAGCACAGACTCACATTCACTATTACTCTACACAATTAGCCTACTGACTATTCCCACTCCAGTTTCCCAGCAGGGTCCTCTGATTGCATCGGCAGGGTGGATATCAGGAGGAGGCACGTCTGTGGTGTTGTAGAAGGAGGTGTAGTTGGCGTAGTACTCCTCCAAAGCCCAGACAGTGGCGTTCCTAATCAACTTCTCTCTGTCCAGCTGAACAATAACAAATATACAAGCCTGCTGTACTCTACAGGGTATACACAATGGAAATATACAGGGATTTGAACACTTTCAGGGCTATTATTCTATGTGAAAGTGAAGCCCGATATGCAGAAACACTACCATCCACCCCCACCGACACACACACACACACACACCCCCATCAATATAACACCCCTCCCCTACCTTGGCGTTGACCTCATCAAACAGGGCGAAGAGGAAGGTGTAGAGGTTTCCCAGAAAGAGGGCAAAGATGCGTCCCAGCTGCCACTTGAGGGCAATACGGGGGTGATACTCCTCCAGCTCAGCAATGGTCTCAAACAGGGGAGGACACACCAGGCCCAGTAGAGACATCACAAACTCCACCTGATAGATTGGAGGAGAGAGGGGGTGTTGAAATCTCCATTTTTACAAACAAGGACACAAAGAAATGACTCATTGCATCTGTCACCATTTCTTCAATTCCCTTTCTCTTCACCTGTAAGCAAACCCACACCCATCCCCCATTTATGCCATTTATTATGGGGTTACTTCTACAGGCACAGAGGATTATAGTAAATAACATATCATAGCTTATACACACATATGAAGTATAATTCAATGTGTGAAACATTCATCTGAACCTGCCTCGTTCTTTTCGAACCACGAAAGGTCGCCATCGTCCCTCTCAGCAAAATCCTGAGAACGTTTCACCACGAAGTAGATGAGGTACCCGCTTCCTCCTAGGCTGCACAGGATGAGGAGGTTGGCCAGAACCCTGAGGAACCGACGAAGGTGGATATTCTCATCCTTCTGGTTCTCCTGTTCATCCACAATGGATTCCTACCAAAGGGAAAAATGAATGCAATTAATGCAGTGAAGTTGCAATTGTCTTCTTTGAGTTTCACACTGTGCTATCTTTCATTCAAATTCTAACTGATTTTAAAATCCATGTCACCGAAAGCCCATTCAGGGTGGAAAATAAGCATTCTCAAGTCAGAAAAGTGAGATTGCTGGTATTCAACATATTAAATCACTGCAATACTTTTTCATTGTTGTTTTATTGAACCTTTATTCAGGGAAAGTTGACTCACACTGAAGCTCACTCTTTAAAAGCAACGCCCTGCTTCACATTCACACACAGCTTCCTAGTACAACCACAGTCTTCTACTGCTGGCCACTGAGCAGTTGGGGGTTAAGTGCCTTGCTCAAGGGCTTGTTGATGGAGGGGAAAGCGTTGCTCATTTCCCATCCATATTTTCCAAGCTGGTCTGTGGATTCGTGACAGTGACCTTCCTGTCACAAACCTGCTTCTCTAACCTCTCGGCACCCCACCTAACATGTTGTCAGCTGCCAGGCTCACTCTCCAAACACATACGCACACACATGCTAACCTTGAAGCTGGTGGTAATGGAGGCAAACTTATTGTCTGCAGTCTCAGGGTTGCCTATCAGGTAATCCCAGCTGGTGAACATCTTCCAGCTGAAGGTGAACTCCCCCTCCTCCGCCCCGTCCCCTCCTTCATTAGAGTTACGAGCCATCCTGAGGAGAGAAACAGAGAGTAGGGAAAAAGACAAAGCCATATGCATACAGCCATACCCCTATGCATGCATGTGTCCGTGCGTGTGTGTGCATGCATGCATGGGTGTGTCTTGCATACGTTCTAATGACAACCATGAGGCTGTATCCAAAGATGCCGACGCCCACCAGCAGGTACGACAGCGGGAGTCTGAACTGCAGCACCCCGATGGTTCGCTCGTCGTTATAGAACCCATAGAACAAAATAGAATACTTGCAGTATCCCTGTTGGCGTACAAATTAATATTTGTACTTAAAGCAATAGAAATAACACTCATGCATAGGATGATGTTTAAACTGACAGTATTTGAGCCAAAGTCGTTTCTATAGATAATTTACTATGTAACTGAAAATGTTTCTATATCCTGAGTTTGTCTTAGTTTCCCTGGAGAGGTAGGTGGCAGGTTTCACATCATATTCTGACTCAGGTCTAACATATATTACAGTAATAAATAAAGCTTAGTTCCTCACACCAAACTCAAAGAGCACAGAGAAATCCATGGCTCTGTCCTGCTCTTCTCTGGGTACAGTTTTCCTGGCAATGGAGCCGTAGGGAAGACCCATGAGAACCTAAACATAGAGATAGAGGAGAGGACATAGAGATACCATTACATATATGGGGAACTGATGCCATGCACAATGTCTGTTACATCAGATATCACTTGCCAATATGTATTAGGAGCTCTACCTCTGGCAGCACCACTAGTCCAAACATGAACCCAAACAGGACCAGATTCAGACCATACATCCACCTCAGAAAAATAAAGTATGAGGCTACAGACGATCCAAAGTGACCTACGATCAGTAAAGGACAAAAGGCAACATGACTCAAAGATGTCCTGACAGCTCCTAAGCAACACTAAAGTCATGACTTAGTAATTATTCTCCAAATCACTAATTTCAATCAAATGTGGACAAGAGTCATAATATCTTAGTGGCACCAACTTTCTACTTCCTTTATCTTCCTCTCCCAGGGTATGCAGGCTGTTTTGAAGTTGTCGAAGTCACGTTTAAACTTGATCCATTTCTGGAAAAGAGGTAGGTAGGTAAAAACATTACAGACCAGTAATGTGTGTATCTTGAAGCGTCAACAAAGTTGTAAAACGTGCTCTCTGTCATGAACATGTTACCTTGGCCATCATGACTTTGTATGCATAGAGCTTCCTGCCTTTTCCTTTCCCAAGAGCGCCTTCAAACTTTTCAACAAACTCCTGGGCCTCCCTGTTTGACCAACCAGAGAAGAAAAGATGCACCATCAACCAATGAAATGAACCGTGAGCAGAATAAATCATCAATGAATGAATGAAACATTGTCATTTCAGACCAATATCCAATTGTGACTGGCCAAAAACAGCTGGTGCATGCTGCCTCTCTAATTGATAGAGTAATGAACTGGAATATTGAAGCTTTGAATTACTTAATGGCATAATAAAACCAGGAATGAAGAAGACAGATTGATGATAAGTAGCATATGGAAAGCGCATCGGCCAGAATGACTTGGCAAACAAGACCAGTCAGCCGTGACGGCATGCATTAAACAGTGTCAAGCTCATGAAAAAGTTAAGGCATCTCACCTATCTGGTTCCCTCCCTGGTACATTTACTTACACTGATCTGTACATAGAGAAACATGCACCACACACGCACACACACACACACACACACACACACACACACACACAAACATACACACATACACTCATACACACCGATGCCAACTTCTAACCTTGACTCTGGCAAAGCAACCTTACTGCTTGTTGTGTTCGCTGTGTTCCCGCACTGGGTGAAGATGTCCAGACAGTCGTGTGTGTGTGTGTGTGTGTGTGCGTGTGTGTGTGCGTGTGTGTGGTGGCTACTGGTCAATGCCAGTGTTTGTAAGACACGCTGATTAATTAACCCCAATCCAATCCCAGCCCACAAAACAGAGCAGAGTTGAGTGTACACACAGGTCTAACAAAAGGTCAAACTTTTTTGGAGGTGCCTTGACTTGACGTGATAGTTGCTATGGGTCCATGTGTGGTATTAAATTCACCAGTCTGGGTCCTGGCATGCTTCCTGAAATAATCCAAGTCTTACTTATGTGGGTAAAACATTATCAAAGCTCAGTTTATCCTTACTTCTGCCGAGGTCCAGTTTCTCAAAAGCATAATCACTTTGGTTTGCAATAGGACAAAGGAGGGGCTTGTGTAAAGATGCACTGGGAAACCTAGTCTGAACAAATTTCACTTTCATAACAGTCTCCTTTGTGTTTCTCCCCAGTAGTTTTCAGCTTGTGTAGATCACAGCACTGAGAAAGAGGAATATCAAACAGGTAAAGCAGCAATGAAAGGCTTTAATAACACATGACCAGCATCACATGTATATGACATAGGTGATGGTACGCAACATGCAGGTAAGCTATAGTTGATGAGCAAAAATACTGGTTAGGATAAACAACACTTTGTGATAAAAGCAACAGGGAAAGAATAAAACACAGCAAGCTATAACCTCAAAATCAGCCAGAGGATGTGGGAGGAAGGTTGGCCATATTGTTGTTGTTGTTGTTTAGTTTATTTACTTAAGCTGTATGAGTCTCCTCTTCATGCGCCAGGGTTTGTTCCTTAAGGTAGCAACCAGTTTCTTCTTCTCCTCTACCTCTTCCTTCAGGGCTGCCATCTCTCCCTCCGACAGAGAATCTTCATCAGACTCAGAGCCAGAGGAGCTGTTGCAGAGAGAGAGCTGTCATGTGCCATGGCTTGGTCAAGATAGACCTCAGACGCCAGGCAGCAACAGGAACCTTAGTGGATAAGAAACCTTTACCTCTCTCATTCATCTGCCTGTGATGAAGAGGATTATAAAATAGAAAAATAGTAAAGACTAACTCTGTTTTAGCGATCTGGTCTAAACTGTTTCAAACTGTTTAAATGTTTATTTAAGATCCACAAAAAAAGCTTATTTTGTCAGGTTGGTCTCATGTCTCTTGCTGAAAGAAATCATTTTTTTATTCATGTTTTGCATTTGTTTTTATGTGTCCATATTTGCCAGTATAGGCGTCAGTATGGGTATGGCAACGTATGGCACTCAGTTAGTCAAAATTTGATCCTGTAGTTCTGTCTGTGCTAGATAGTTTGGTGACTGATAATAATAATAATTAATGACAAGTCAATTGATAAAAATGATTTTCAGCAATGGTAAAATCTTCATTCATGTCACTGGATTGGCAAATTGGATGCAATTAAGATGTTGTTTCTAAGGATATTCTGTTTCCTTAGTTTTATGGCAGCAGTGAATGAATGACTGAATGAAAGAGACTGCCTACATAGTTTATGCAACAACAAGAATCTAACATCATCTAATATAACATCATCAGAGCTGCCAGAACTCAACACCACCCAGCCTTATTTGGTATGACTCAATGCTCAATGCTTCTATAAAACATTAATAAAGCCTGTCACTTAAAGTAGCCTGGGAGGTTGTTGTATTTAAACAAATAAATGCCTGTCGCTAACAAACACCTCTTCCAGTAAATCACTAATCCTGTGTTTTTAGTGACACTCCGTCATAATACTGGCATCTTTGGTTTAAAATGAAAATTGTTAAAAATAATAGTTTTCCTCTAATAATTGCCTGGTCATTTTGGTTCTTTTACAGTAATCACCCATGACCATTTCCTAGTAACAGAATATCCTATCAAGCGGCTTGACTGAGCGTAGCCTCCTCAGAGACAGGCTACATTAAAAATCAACCACATCTAATTGTGTTGGGATTATACCACTGGGTATATGTGCACACTCTGACACGTGAACATTTCATCTTCCTGAATATATAGCTTGGTTTTAGCCCAGCGTCTGCCGGGAGCCCGCCCTCCTACATGAGGCGGAGTGGAGAAAGCCCATATGGGTGTGTGGAGCGTGCAGGTAGGTGAGAGCGAGATCTCAGAGAATACTGCACCTGCTGAACTTCCCACTCTTCTTTTTCTTGTCCTTTTCATTGCCTTTATCCTTTCCTCCTTTCCCTTTAGCATCTCCTTTCTTCACTTTATTCTGCGCCTCCTTCTCCTTTTTGGTTGCTGGTTTCCCTCCTTTTTTCTTCTTCCCTCGGTCCTCCTCGCTCTCCTGCTCGCTCTCCTCCTCGCTCTCCTCCTTCTTCTTCTTCTTTTTCTTGGAAGCTTTTGAATTTTTGCTTTTCACACTCCTGTTGTCCTCGTCCTCGTCCTCGTCCTCTTCATCGCTATCCCGGGGCTTGGCTTTCTTCTTTCGTCCTTTCTTCTTCGGTGCTTCATCCACATCCTCTTCCTCCTCCTCCTCCTCCTCATCATCGCTGACTCGTTTGGCTTTGCGTGGAGTTGGTTTGACTCTCCTTTTTTGAGCTCTCCTCCTGGCCTCATCTGGGACACACACAGGTATACACATTTTACACGTATAAATCAAAACATGTGCGCATGCATACAAACACACACACACACACTCCCACATGCACACAACACATCGACAGTTTAGGCATCTAGCTGATGCTGTTATCAAAGTGCAGCGGTGAAAATAACTTAAATTCTTTGATCACAAAAAAACAACCAATAATATAGAGTGAACAGGTCAGAGCCACAACGCCCTGACAATAATAAAGAATGACTTTGAAAGAAAGAGAAAGTGTGAAGAAATGATCTAAGAAGAGGAGAAGAGACACTACAAGATTGCTGCTATTATCTCTCATCACATCTGAACACTTTGTCATCATTCACACACTCACTCACTAATAAACAAAGACATTTTTTCTGGTGACTTACCTTCACTGCCACTGTCTTCAGCATCAATCTCCATCCCAACTGGAAAATGTGAAAATGTGAACAACACACACACACACACACAAATTAGGTAGTATCATTTTCCCCACTAACAGAGGTCAATTGCTTAACGATAACCAATCGTGATCAATATCTGTGTGTATCTGGTTCATACGAACACCGCAGAGGGGAGATAAACAGTGAAACCTGATGAACCTGATTTAGTCGGTGGTCAAAGCAGAAAATAAACGCACTCTAAGAAAAAAAAAAATAAGAAAAGAAAAGAAAATTCTCCCAGCAAAATAGTGAAGAAAATCCTTCTCACCATCCTCCATCTTAATTGCAACATCATTTTTCTTCTTCTTTGGGGGCATTTTGCTGCTGTGTTTTAGTTTATTTGATCTCTTCAGTTAGTCCTCTTCTGTCTGTAGTCTCTTCTTCCTCTCCATCCATGGGTCTCTCAGGTGAGGGAGCAGCAAGTACGCCTGTGAAGGTATTGTGTCAATAAGATGAGCACCACTCACGCTCCCTCTCTCACTAACACCACACACACACACACACACACACACACACACACACACACACACACACACACACATGCAGCAACAGGTGCGCCTCTGTTTGGGCTGTTCAAAAGCTGGGCTCCTTGACAACCACCAGAGAAACAGTCTGGCAGATGATAATCTGGAGCCCGGGAGAAAAAAAAACTGAACACACAATAGACATGTCACTCAAAATGCTAATTGACCGATGACTGGAACAACGAGAACACACATGCTATCATACGTTGTAACACCCATGTTTAATCCACTTGTATGATGGCTGAGAATTCTGATCATGGATCTGATTACGCAACGAAACAGTCTTGGTACCGACTCTGAAGACTGACAGGGTTTGACAGGTCCCATCATTCAGCGGTGACCTAGAAACAAGACACCAGAGAACAAATGCAGAAATGAAGGTCCTCTCCCATTAAAGTTGAATGAAAGCTTAAGTAACCCTGAATGAAAAGTGAAACAAACTCCCACAATGGCATGGTCACTGTATTTGACTACTGTACATTGGATTTTGTGAGAACCACAAACAATGAAAGTGCTGACGGAACACAAGAAAGAGAGGTCGACTCAAACGAAAACGACCAAAATTAGATGACCTCTCTGTTTTGAGATTCATTGAAAGGCTCATGTTTAATTTCAAGTTTTTTAGAGGGTCCATTTTACAAGCTTTTAATTTGTCTTTGTAGCATTATAGTGGTGAGGGATGAACAGCGTAGACTGGGCCAGGAGCAGAAACAGACCACTGCAGCCCACGTTGTTGCTGTGGTTACTACATGTGTGGTTATGGTCAAATGTCAGATCTGACCTGGTGAATAATGCAGGGAAACAGGAGATGCAGGGCTGCTATGCTGCTAACACAAAGAGCAACACACTTCCAGGGACTATGTGGATGCGTGGGACTGAAAGACAAGCCAACCCCTCAGGCGTGGAGCCTTCCCTTGTCTCCTCCTCCTCTTGTCCCTCCTTCATTCCTGTGGACGTCCCATCCACCTCTTGCCACATTTCAATACTCCACCCACCACTCCTTCGCTTTCACTCTTTCCCATTGATATACTTGGGCTCAGAGGAGGCTTATATGCATTTGTTCTTCAGAGCCATTAACCAGAAAGGGTCTAACCTTCCACTGCATTAGCTTTCCATGTATTAATAGCTTTATTTCCCATCAACCCCCACGTAGGCTCCGTGCCAATCATTGGTCTCCACAGCATACTGGACACTGTCCAAATAGTCAAATCAGTGCCTATGATGCTGTGACGTATCACTCCTCCCTTCATTAACATTAGTGAATAAGAGATGTCCGCCGTAGTACAACCTACGTTGAGATATCCGGTAATGGGGAGCCGACCCGTCATGGCTCAGTTGTCCGCCTCATTGTACCAACATGGCGGGAGACTGGGAGGAAGCCAAAACACAACTCCAATGAAAGGGTGAAATGGCGGGCAACAGGGGGTTGGTATTACCTTCAGAAAGAAAGGCAAGGCTGCTCAACATCATGACAGGCTCTCCAAGCTTCATCATACGGATATGGTGGACTTGTCTCCTGAGTCGAGTCTCCTCAGTCTTCACTAAATAATCGGATTGACAATTCGTGTTTGGTAATGAAAAATAAAACATAGGGGCCACTTCATTCTTTGGATCTCAAATAACTGTGGAATGAATACTTAATGCTTACTTACCATGAATTGATCATGAGCATCAATGGAATTGGATTCTCTAGCACTGTAATTTAATGTCAGTGGTTTTATGAGCTTGTTGACTTGTCGGCTTAAATGATTTAGTTACACCACTTATCCTTGATGTTGATTGACAAATTTTACATTATAGATTTTAAATTTAAATGTAATAATAATCTGTGGTGAACAAGTGATCATCAATTCTTTAAAATGAAGGTTGATAAAGTTAAACCAAACACGATCTGACCCTCTGATTTCGCCACTCACAAAGCTAAATGACAGGATGAATGACAGGGCAGCTCGGTGTCCAGCAAGTGCATGGAAAGGCAGACTCAGATATTGAGACACTGGATACGGTCATGCAGGGTAGGAATCAGACATCCATGGTACATGGTAAAGGTTAGAAGACCACAGAGAATGGATTTACACTGTCAGCTCAAATCTGAATTGTTTGCCTATGTGACACAAATTCAATATTTTCATTGCTGTCTGAAATGTGAATAATCTGATTATCTTTGTGATTTTTTTCAAGTTCAAAAATCATTCAAAATATTTTATCTGTATTTTACACGTGAAACAAAATCCGATTTGAGCTGAGAGTGTAAATCCAGCCAGAGATGAGTGAGTGTTCCAATTAAGGGCAGCTGGCTGGGTTAAATGGCTTCCATGTCTAATGAATAGTTTAATACTTTGGCCCAGTCGCAGGTCCAAGGACAGGGCTCAGTGTCTGACATGTATTATTGACAAACAAAGACCAAAATATGTATAAAATATGTATTCCGGATGGTTTTGAACGCTTCAAAATTTGGAGGAGGTTGATTTAACTTGTCAAGCAATTGAAGAGCAACAAAATACGTACAAATGCTACATGAGGAATCAAGGAAATCTGTGCATTTGTAAATAAAGCTGAATAGTCTGGTATTACAAGTTATTTTGTGGGTTGGTGGTGCAGAACTCTGTCGTCCAAGACAATGCAGATGTGCAAAATAGTCCATTATTTAAAAAACAAAAATAATCCACTTTGAGTATTTTAAGCACTCAAAACCAATGTCTTTGTGTTTAGTTCATCCATTGCCAAAACACTTGCCAACCAAACATTCCTGGGGTTACTGACCTGCTGTGATGATGATTTTAAATGAAGCATTGGCCTGAGCAGATGTAATATGAAAACCTCTGTATACCATAAACATGGGAAGTGAGCTGTCTGCTGATCTTTAGCCACTGTAGCATAAAGACATACTGTAGATGGTACAAAAAACAACATCCAAATATGTATGGTAGCACTCACCAACTTTGAGAAAATGGACAGGGACAGTGCCTCAATTTCACCAATTTATTTTGGCCATCAAACAAAACATGCTAACATTTTGGCCTAGTCGGCCTTCATCAGCGCTTCATGCTCTGATGTTGTATATGTGTAGTATATGTGTTTTGGTTTAGCACCACAATAAGAGCTTCCTGTTGGGAAGGTGCATCCAACTCCTCCACTGTAATACTGTAGATGGTGTTGTGGTGCTTGTGACGTCCCTAAAAGACATTTGATTTGCATGCTACGCAGAATGAGAATCAGGTCAGCTAAATAATTTATTTGCTAAAATTGCTCAAATAGTGCTTGGTTCAAATGACATTGATACATGTTCAAAGTGCACATTTGATGGTATTGTATACACTATTTTAAGGAAATCATATTCAGCTACTGCTGGTATTTACTGAGTGATCACACAGGAACAATAAACCCTCTCTTACAGTTGCTTTTCTAATGATTATAATGTAAAAATAACCATCAAATCAATAAAGTGCTTGGTTTTGAGTCACAGTTCCTGATACCCAAGCCACCTCCTCAGTGTCTCTGCAGGCTCGGCACCCTGTGCATCCTGGGTTCAGTTTGCCGTGGGATACCGGGCAGGTATCCAGGAGCCCCGTGGTTGCCCTGGTGATAGGTCCCGGGGACAGGGGCTCTGGTGGCTGGACGTTGCCCTCCTTGGTCTCTGAGAGAAGGAGGAGGGTTGCATCCATTCTTGCCAAGATACAGGCTCTGACCACTGCCATGGTTTTCCCCTTCATCTGCAGGAGGAGGAGCCATGAATGAGAACGCAGGCGGAGGGTTGGGAAGAGATAGATAGATCAGGGAGACAGACAGAGAAAGCAAGAGACACAATGAGACATTGAGAATAATGGCAAAGCGAAAAAGCTGATGGAGCAGAGAAAAATTGGATCTCAGAAAAACAGAGATCCAATGCACTCCAAAATATATTTAAAAGCTTTATTTTATTTAGTCATAATTGTAAGTTAAAAACTGTGGTGCAGTTTAACAGATGTTCACAGTGCCTTGGATCTCTCTTTTTACCACATGATTACCAGAGGATCCAACCCCAAAGTGTTTAAAACCCCAAGTCCCAAAATCCCAAGTCTCGTTTTGTATTGCTACAAATTGCAATTTCCCGTCGTGGACGATAAAGAGCCATCTAATCTAATCTAATCTAAGTCCCACCCTTGTGGGTTTGTTGTGAAGCGTTGTTGTTCGTCTGTTTCTCTGCAGACTGTGACGCGGCGTTCCTGGCCTCCTCGAGATCCATTGCGGCCTTCAGTGCTGCTCTCTTGTTCTTCTTCTTATTCTCCTCATTTTGCTGTAAAGGGAAAAACAAGCAATTACAGGATTGACTGTCAGTAACTCACAAGCTATGCACTCTGAGCGCAATATGCACTTAAAACTGCATCAACATCCAACCAGAAATATCAAGAAAAAAAATAGATCTTTTTTATCTTGCATGTGAGTGGATAGGAGTCTAAGTTATTGTACTGTTTGTGTAGAAATACCCAATCCTTGTAGAGCCTAGTATCACTTCAGACTATCTTCAGAGAAACAAAAATGTATAAATGTTGGAAATTTGGGGAGAGGCATGGGGAAATAACAACAGTTCTTGGTGATAGTCTTTCTTCAACTGCTCCAACTGACAAGCAACAAGACCCTATCAAATGATCACTGTCCAGCTCAACTCTGGTGTGACAGTGACTGGGGATTTGAGTTTGGACCAGACATGTACTGTTACTCTGCTGCTCTCTGGTGGAGTGGTGACATTAATACAACTGCTGCACACCTCAGACTACAGAGGATCATAAACAGAGAATCAAATCTGGAGTTACCATTTGTAGCTTCTTCTTTAGTTCCATATTAGCTTCTTTGTAGCTTTTGGATGTGGATTGCAAATAATAAATGGCCAACCTGAGAGATAAAATAACAGATCATATTATTACTGATGAAGAACCTCAAACCTCACACCACAAAAGGGACCACAGACCACAAAGACATGTAAAGCTGTGCCAAAATGTATTATATTCAGGTGGGAGTGTTAGCTGACTCACACCATAAGCAGCAGGAAGGGCAGCACCAGTCCAGGGTTAGAGGCGTAGCTGAACACTTTACTGAACCAGGCAGGAAAATCCGACTCCAGCGTCTCCTGGATCACATCAAACATACGGCTCTTCCCACTAAGGAGAACAGGGTGATAGAAACTCTCCGTGATTGCAGCAGAGAACCAGCTAATCACACTGTAAAAGTCAAATCCCTTATCAGGCCGCGCTTTACCTGAAGGGTCCACAGTCAAAAGAAGGGGGGATGGTGACGATGGTGTAGATGGCAGGCAGGGTGGACAGGAAGAGGATGACCAGTAACATGGCCATGTAAAAGTTATTAGAGCCAGAGGCCTTGAAGACCCTTTCCTGTGGCACATTACAGCACATCACAGCCCAGCACTGCAGGTACATGGACACATGGAGGCGCAGGACGTTTAGGGCAGGCAGACAGGGGGCGTAGAATGCACCCATCCTGGAAGAAAGGATGGGGAAAGGCTGAGGAGAGACTGAAAGTACTGCTCACTATGAGTTGCTGGATTTCCATAGTATCAGTGCTGTCCGTTGTAAATTTGTTATCTGCCTGATTGAATGAATGTGAAATAAAACACAAAAATAGAGGATTGAAAATCTACAACATGTCTTTTGGAACCTATTCATTAAAAGTATTCCTACCATATCATGCCTTGATTGAAGATCAGGCCCAGGACATTCCCGCTGACATCGAATTCAGAATAAGACGGCTTTTACAGAGGGGAATAAAGAAAACAACTCTGCTTTAATTCACACTTTACACTGTTAATATTCTGATCCAGGAAGAGAGTGCATGATTTGGATGTGTACTAACTAACACAATTTACTAATTGACTGTTGGATTTCAAGGGCACAGTCACTGTCATCAGTTAGAAAAGACGACTCACAAATCCGGCCTCCAGGTCCCAGCACCAGCAGTAGTTGAGAAAACGAACGAGCACGGCTCTCAGGAAATCACCAATCAGCAGCGTGATGTAGGTTGTCATGGTATCAGATATGATGAGCCGGACAAATTCCTGTTGTAACAGGGATGCAGTGGAGGGTGACTCCACCTAAACTAAATGTTTTGTGCTCATAACTTCCCTAAATTAATAGTATAGTCATAGTAAATAGTATCAAAATGATGTAACATGAGCATCAGGTATTTTAAGGGGCATGATTATTTTAAAAGCATGAATTGATGCTTTTCTGAAAATATAATTGATTCTTGTTCATATTTGTGGTTGTTTGCCTTACGATGAATGAAGGTCACAGTCTACCGTTTTATTTACCACTGCATCACTGGTATTTAGCAAGAATGAATGACTGATTTTGTAACTGAAAAATTGCAAAATATATAATAATAAACACACACACATGCGTCGCACACAAACACTGACCTGCCCCACCATGGTCTCCCAGCAGGGCCCCCTGGGTACATCAGCAGGGTGGATGGTGATGGGAGGAGCAGTGCTGTTTGCTGATACTGTACCGTTATACAGGCTGGCCTCCCACATGGTCATATTAAACTTCACTATGTCCTCCTCTTCCCTCTGAGACACACACACACACACGTCTGGTTAATCTTAATCTTACACTATTAAACGATCTCACACACTCTGGTACTCACTTTGAGGTTGATCTCATCCATGAGCGCAATGATGAAGGTGTAGAGATTTCCTAAGAAGAGGGCGAAGATGCGTCCCAGCTGCCACTGCAGGGCGATACGAGGGTGGTAGTTCTCCAAGGTGCTGATGACGTCAAACAGCATGGGGCAGAACATCCCCAATAATGACATGACCATGTTCACCTAAGAACCACAGGGACCTTCGACTCATGAGATTTCATATGGCTTGCAAGACCACAAGGACAAAGAACGCTGCAAATATCAAACCACTTTATATTATGAACGGCTCGGTCTTGTCTGCTACTGACATGACCCACTCAGACTCTCTCTCTCTCTCTGTCTCTCTCTCTCTCTTTTCATCCCTACCTCATTCCTTTCCCACCAGGTGTGGTTTTCCAGTCCTTCAAAGGCAAACTTTTGAGAGCGACGCACTACAAAGTAGATGAGGTACCCGCTGCCTGCCAAGCAGCATAAGACAAGGAAGTTGGCCAGCACCCGCAGGAAACGGGTCAAGTGGATGTTGTCGTCTTTCCTGCTCTCCTGCTCCTCTAAGATGGCTTCCTGAGAGGGAAGAAAAGGGGGATAAATGGAGTGGTCAGACAACACAGACACACATGTATGCAGCCTGAATGCATGCGCACATACAAGCACAAAGATCTCTGGTGCACAAACACAAATATGTGCACAGAAACACCAACTTTCAGCTGCATTAACCTTAAAGCTGGTGGTAATGGAGGCAAACTTATTGTCTGCAGTCTCAGGGTTTCCTATCAGGTAGTCCCAGCTGGTGAATATCTTCCAGCTGAAGTTGAAGGAGTTGTCATCTCCTCCCCCCGTCTCGTTGGCATTACGGGCCATCCTTTAAGTAAATGACATTATCACTAATCATATTGCATATTGACTAATAATACTGCCCAACACAGGTAAAGCACTTACGTCCTAATGACTACCATATAACTATAGGCAACTGTTCCCACGCCGACCAGGAAGTATGACAGAGGCATACGGAACTTGAGCCAGCCAATGGCACGCTGGTTGTTGTAGAAACCATAGAAGAGGACTGAGTACTGGGCATAACCCTGTCGACACAAATTTCAGTTGAGGTAATTTAAATAAATTTAAATAAAACAGATTTGCCAAATTTAATTTGCAGCACTAACAAATGTTAATAAGTGTTTTGTTTTTTTTTAAATCAAAAATGGACCTGGGACTGCAATACTGTAATCATCATTTTACAGATATAAATTGACCTAAAGACCAAAAGAAGTGTCTATAACCAAGAGAGGACAAGGTGAGCATTGTGTTGCAAATATAGGCAACTGACCCCAAAGTCCCATAAGACAGCAAAGTCCATGGCACCGCCCTCCTCAGCTCTAGGAACAGTCTTTCTGGGCATGCTGCCATATGGCCTCCCCATTAATGCCTGTTAGCGGTGAGCAGACAGGAGCAAGGAGGGAGAGAATGAGTTAGAGAAAAACCACAAAGCAAGCAAACAAATAGAGAGATGCAGATAAGAGTAAAACTACAACTCCAGTACAGTGAAGCTACGACTTGTTTCTGATGTGTTAAAGCCTCGTACCTCTGGCACCATAACCAGGCCAAAGGTCAGACCGAACAAGATCATGTTGATGCCGTACATCCACCTCAGGAAGATAAAGTAGGAGGCGACTGAGGAGCCAAAATGGCCTGAGAAGCAGAGGGAATAAATAAGAGGCGGATTGTGATCATACTAATGTTGACTTTCTATTTCAGTGATCAAACTGAAATACCAAATACCTGGAAGCACAACGTGAGGCCTGCAAGACATGTGAACTGTATGATGTCATACATTGTAGTATCAAAGAGGAGTCCTGGAAGCCAAACCTGAAAAATGTAATATATCTGGATAATATACTCATAATACCTACTCTCGATCTCCTTGATTTTCATCTCCCATGGAATGCAGGCGGTTTTGAAGTTTTCAAAGTCCCGTTGAAACTTCATCCATTTCTAAAAGGTAGTATGATGTTAAGATAAAATATGCTGTATATTGCATTTTCATTCTATACATTTAAGGTGTACTTAACTCTAGTCAAAGCAGTGAGTGATCCATCACCTTGCTCATCATGACCTTGTATGCATAGAGCTTCCTGCCTTTCCCTTTCCCCAAGGCACCCTCATATTTCTCCAAAAACTCCTGGGACTCCCTGCAAGAAAGAAGATCGTCTGTTTCAAAGAGAGTTACAGACTGAGGTTGATCCTGAGAGCTTCAGGAGGTTTCTAGCTGGTTGTTGATTGCTCACTCTCTTTTCGTTGACTAGGGCTTCAAATCACATTTCATCAGGTAGAGAAGTTTATTTATGGCAACTGTCATTTGGATTATTCTCCTTAAATCCTCTTAAATAATAAAATGGATTGTGAGGAAATATACCGTAAGGTAGTGAGTTTCTTCTTCATGGGCCAGGGCTTTCCCCGTAGAGTCTGGATGAGTTTCTTCTTCTCGTCCACTGCTTCCTTCAGCATCTCCAGCTCCTCTGGTGACAGAGACTCCAGCCTCACCTCCTTCTCCTCGTCTTCCTCCTCCTCATTATCATCTTCCTCGCTTGACTCCTGCTCTGAGCTGAGTCAAAGAGGAGTACTGTATTTAATATCACTGAAATAGAGATGTATCCATTCTCCCCAGTGGGAAACTACAGATAAGGAGAATTTGCACTTGATTGGATGACAGTATACCTTGTCTCAACTATTTTCTTGTGCTTTTTCTTCTTTACTTCCTTTGGATTCTTCTTTTCTGCTCGTTTACCACCGTCTTCTTTTTTCTGCTCTGTTTTGGCACTTTTTCCATTTTTCTTTTTTCTCTCGGCATCTCCCACTTCCACAGCGTCTCTCTCCTCCTGCTCCATTTTTCTCGTTCTTTCATTTTTGCGATTCTTCTTGTTTTTGTCTGCCCTACCGCTCTTTACTCTGGCCTGTTCCTCCTCGCCCCTCTCTCTTCCTATTCCAACTTGATCCTCCCTTCCTCTACTTCTTCTCCTCCTTTCCTTTTTCTTCACTCTCTTCTCTAACTCCTCTCCCTCTCTCCCTGCTCTGGAAGCTCCTTTTCTCCTTGCATGTCCTCTCCTCTTTTTCTCTCGCTCATTCTCCCTCACTTTCCGCCTGCTTTTTTCTCTCTCGTGCTCCTCGTGAGAGTTCAGAACTTCGTCCTCGTCACCTGCAGTAAAAACAGAGATGCTGCATTTAGTCATCGTTGCATGCAGCAGTTTGCACTATTTACACTGATAAGGTGTCACTTTCTTTATAAACCAAAAGTTTGTCTAGATGTAAACACTCACTTTCTCTCTCTCTCTCTCTCCCTCTCTTATTGATGTATGCTTTTATCTGGCTGTTGTTAATCCGGTGGTAATAGGGGACACAGGTCGTGATAGGAGGACAAAGGGGAGAGTACAGGACGGACGTGTGATGCGAGTGAAATGAAAAGGACTGGGTGTGTGAAAGACGAGACTACAGCTGGTGAACTTGATGGTGGCAGGGGAGAAAGTGAGGCTGCTGAAAGGAGAGAGGGACCAGCGAGGGACCGGACCACAATACCAGCTGCCATCACCCCCCCCCGGTATTGTCTGCCCTCCACTGCTGTCACAACCAAACAACCCCTACATAATCCCACACCCACCAAACACTGTGGGAAGATTGAGAAAATATCTATACACAGAGGACACAGACAGGTAGGAGAGGAGTCTGTGTCCACTCACCTGCATCCTCCAGTCCAATGGCAACTGTGGGGAAAGAAAAAAACATGATGATGCTTACTATTATTATTATTATTGTTGTTCTTATAGTTGATCGTTGACATTGAAGAGGATTAGACTGACTCATTAAGTATATTTCCTCATATCTCTCTGTGTCATACAACCCCCCGCCCCCTCCGATGACCTCACTGCCATATATCCAGTCCATTTTTTATAACTTCTGCTCTACTGACCCCTTTCACTGGTACAGCTTAGCCTACCTGTACCTTATTGTCTACCTGGTGCTATTGTCTTGCAGTGGAGGACGATAAAGGGAAAGACAAAGAGCACCACTGACAGGTTGAACAGATATTTATGGGCAGCGGGGTCCTTTGATGTGGGTCCTTGGCGTAACCGGAGTGGCCGGCGCATGGGTCATTACAGCCGTGTGCGGCAGAGGGGCACAAAGGAGACAAAGAATAGCGTAATGAGGGGAGACAGGGTGGCTAAGCCGGCAAGCAGGGAGGAGGGGAGGCAGCCAAGGGCCAGAGGGCAGCACCCATGAGTTTCAACCTGAGTGAGTGGGAGTCAGCATGTTTGTGATTGGCTAGGTGTGGTTTTTATCTATGATTAAAACTAGGCAATGTATCCTAGCAGCTGCATTCTTTATCCCTGTTTGTTTTGGAGTGATGACATATCACTGACTTTACCCTGCAACCCCAATAGTCTCTTTGTGTCAACACGATATGATCGTCAATACACATAACAAAGAGTCACAAACGCATACAGAGCAAAGGGCCCCACCTTGTTTAAATGATCTTCATTTAAACAATAGCTTTGCTTATACAAGTGTTGACTAAAGACAATAAATAAAGCCAATTTCAGCAAGTCACCACGGACTTCCTTGACTCAAAGAATGAATGCCATCAAGTAACCCCTAAGCTCGGGTGCCACACAAATTGGAAACAAGAGGAAAAAAATGTGTAATCTTACTGTCACTCTCTGAGGTGATCAGATTGTCCCCAGGCATCTTCCTCTCCTGGTCCTGCACCTCCTAGAACAGCTGCTCCGGGATCCAGTGGACTGAGTGCATGAGATCAAAATGTAGTAGCCGTCGTTTTAGTTTTCTCTCTCCCTCTACCCCACTTTACCTGCTGGGTCTTAAAACTGAAAGGCTGCATCTTATCCCAGCCCATCCCAACACACACTAGCATGAATGAGGGAATGAGAGTGTATGTGCATGTGTGTGTGTGTGTGTGAAGGGGCTGGTACATGATGAGAAGTTCACTTTTTTTCTCACCACCCATTGACCCGAAACAGGGACAATGACAGCATGGAAACCCTAGAGCCACACAATTTCACTACCTATGAATTATTTAAAAGAGTTATGACTGCCTTTATGCGGCTGTGTGTGTGTGTGTGTGTGTGTGCGTGTGTGTGTGTGTATAAAAAGACAAAAACATGCAGCAGGCCCGATTTCAACAGAACTGATGGCTGAGCTCTGAGCGGCTACCGAGATGGAAACACCTAAAATTCACCCTCGCTTCAGGCAGTTCAACCTCCTCTCGATCTACGGTTTGCTTTTCTTCACGAGACAAGAGCAAATCTCCTCCTGTGACACATTAACGTATGTCCTGGTTTCACCCAATTCCCTTAGCTGAGCTACTGAACACTTGAATTATCACCTTATTTTCTCTCTGCCCCCAAGAGCTTCATCATGTCAAATGCAAAGAAGCCCATTTGTCTCTGAATAGTGATCTACATAACCACTGGTGAAGCACTCTAGATCTGTATAAACAACAAGAGGGGCTTGATAGTGATCAGCTAAGAAAGGTCTAGTCTGAAATGTAAAAGTTCTGCATCATCAATTTGAATGTTTGCCATTGCTGGGCCTTATATTTGCAAGTTATGGTTGTTATTTATGTGTCAAGTGATAAAATAAATGCTCTATAGTTATTATACTCATTCTTTGGCTGTGAGATGCAGAGCAGAGCAGATGTTTCTGGTTGTAAAGCTGTTGCTCTGTGATTATTACCAGAATAAATGACAGCCACAGAGGAATTTCAGTTTGTTTTTGGCCCGGTGTGTGTGTGTGTGTGTGTGTGTGTGTGTGTGTGTGTGTGTGTGTGTGTGCAGTACAAATAAGGCTTCAGTTACAGTTTTTTTTCGATTGCTTTGACTCAATTTGCACAACAGATTTTCAATGTGCAAAACTCAAAATGCAAAGTGCCAAACTGACTTTCAAAATTCACACTCTAAGACACTACATCCTATGCTGACATACAAAGTGCAAAACTCTAAATCATCTGCTCCATCCTCAGGGTACAGCCACCTAACATAATGTTGCTTGTCTTATATAAAACACAAGATATATATATATATATATACACCTCAGTCTATCACAAGGGATGCTTGCTGTACTTCATTTGAAGTACTTATGAGGAAATGACCCTTGCATTGTCTTTTTTGATGACAATTTAGTGTTAGTGTTTAGTGTTTGACAGCATTATTTGATAATGGCCATTGTATTTGAAAATGCACCAATGATTAAACTTCAACGATGGACATATCCAAAGTCTCCAAAATTCTCTCATTTGACACCGGTATTTATATTTTGCATGCTGTATTAGATTTTGAACCCAAAATGAGCAGTATAGCATTCTGTGTTAAGAGTTTTGCACATTGAAACTCTGTTGTGCAAATTGAGTCAAAGCAATCGAAAAAAACTGTAAGACCTCTGGTCCAGAAGACAGTGAAAACAGGACTGCTATTGTACCTCCTAAATCAGTACATGTGCTGCCCTACTCCCCATTCACTCCCTTAGACCAGCTTCACCATAATGGTAATGATGTGAAAGTTCAGGGCTAGTGGAGGAGAGAAATAGAGTAGATTATTACTATTACAGGTTCTGAACATTGAGTATGGTGTCTACCTCCTGAGGACAGGTATTAGCAGCCATTTTTGAAGAGTTAAAACCTTTAAGTTTAGGAATATGTGTCCTAAAAAGCTCCAGTATGGGAGGCAGGCAAAGACTTGTGTTGTATGTCAATGAACCTATAGAGAGCGCTGTTGCTCTCTTTCAGTATGCTGGGTGTGCAGAGAGCAACATACTTTAAATATGAACCGATCTGTACTGTGCATGTGTGTCTGCGCGTATGTGTGCATGCATGGGCGTGTCGAGAAGACCCAAAGCATCACAAACATGCATGCAAGCTTGTGTATCGCTTCATGTGTGTGTGTGGTGGAGGGAAAGAGAGTAGGAGGGATACAGATCAGTTTCCCGTGCTAAAGTTAGCTGCAGATACGAGGGAATCCATGAACAGAAGGGTGACTGAGGTCGTCAAGGCAACTTGAGTCCTGGTGTCTCCAGCAACAACCTCCCCAACCCTCACACACACACACACACACACACACACACACACATATAGTATGCATAGAGCGTCATCAAAACAAACACCACATAGATGCAACACAGTAGATGGATGCATCAGTACGCCACCACAAGATGTGTCTCATGTGGGAGTGTGCTTGAGTGTTCACACTGGCAATGGTAGGAGTATGTCCATGTGTGTACACAGCAATCTTTCCAACGTTAATAAGAGTTGATTTTTCAATGATAATTATTTTGAGTTGACAAGTGTTTTGATTGGAGTGTTTGGGGCGGATGTGGCTCTGGGGTGTGCCAGAGCCTAAAAGTGTTAAATTCATGGACTTACATGAACACTGGCATAGCGTTGATTTAAATCAACACTGACCATTTTGCTGTCTACATGTTTGTAGCTCCCAGTGAAAGACTATGATTCATCCCACTGTTGGCACGATAAGAGGCTGATGAGCCCTGCAAAATGGCTGCATGTATGAGTCAAACAGCAGCCCTTTAACAGATGATCTGTCTGTCACCAAGCTCTGTGCTCCAGATCAGGATCAGGAGTGTCAGGAAAAACAAATGAGACTCTGAACATATCGCTCTAGTGAAGTTTTGGACATTGTACTGTACCCTGCTTGACCCTGGAATGTTTTGGAGACAACACAATGACACACACACACAACTCTGCATTGATTGGTGACGTTAAACAAGTATCAACAGATATGGGAGTCTTTTTGATCAGCAGGTTTTTTTCATCATCGACATAATCATTCCTGGAGGCAGATTGAGATGTTCTATTCTATACTATTCCTATCCTATTTTTTTCTTACTCTATTCTGGGTCATACTATATTGGCTTATCATAGTCTAGTCTACTGTTTTCAAATATGGCACGTTAAAGGTGAAATTGTCGAAACCAAATGCACAGACATGTAGGACTGTTTTCGTTAACGATAATAAACACCCAGTGAACTTTGTATAGCTTCTCTTCAGCTCCAGAGTTGTTGACACTAAATGTGAAGCAGCAGGGAGTTTTGGCCCTGAGGGTAAAACTTGGGCGTTTTTCTCAAAGGCAGAGAAAGAGAGCGAGAGAGAGAGAGAGAGAGAGAGAGAGAGAGAGAGAGAGAGAGTACAGGTTTATCAGGTGTGATTCTGACTACAAACATGTTTTTGCCACAGGGATCCAAAATTAGACAATCATCGCACACAGAGACTTGTCGAGACTGTCGAAAAAGTAAAAAGCTGATACCGAGTGTCAACGTGATACGGGCTGTTTACCTGGAAAACTGTCCAGGATGATCTGATTGGTTTCGATCAACAGGAAGGGTGGGGTGGAGTTAAGGAACGTCATCTAAATCTAAATTCCTTGACTGCCCCGTTGCCCCATTATGGAAGCAGAGGAGGAAAGAATACTTTTCAGGGAGGAAACTTCAGACCACAGAGTAGTAACAGCGAGAGAGAGAGAGAGAGAGAGAGAGAGAGAGAGAGAGAGAGAGAGAGCTGTATTTAAATGGACAGTGTTGGAAGAACAATGTGGGAGGTAGAGGAGAACAGCAGAGGGGAGGAGGGGGTGTTTAATTTTGTAAATTATGATCATGGGTACAACTAATCACTGTGAGAGAAGTAATGTGTAGGTGTGTGTGTGTAAGAGAGAGAGTATACTGTATGTGTGTGTGAAATGCTGTGTTTTGTGTATGTGTGCGTGTGTGTGTGGGAGAGAGAGAGAACACAGCAATGAGGTAAGTATGCGTGAGTAAAGCGGGCGCGTCATCGTGGAGGAGGTTTGCCCGTGAGTCTGTCGGTGGGAGAAGGGGGTGGGGCTTGGCTGCTGCGATTGACAGATCACACCGAAGGGGGCGTGGCTTGCCCGTGCAGTCAGAGAAGCACGTGGCCGGGCCCGACTGCACGAGGGAGCAGCAACAAAGACCAGCCAGTCTGGAGAACAGAAGGGAACACAGGACATCTGCTGCACACACGTATATACACACACTCTCTCTCTCTCTCACACACACACACACACACACACACACACACACACACACTCACATGCAGGCATACAGATTTGTCGGCTGCAGGCACACAGAGACTCTCATACGTGGGCAGAAAACACACACACACACATACACACACAGACAAAACAAAAAAATACCTGTAATCATATCATTACACAATTGTAGTTTACCAAGTTACATAACAGCTCATTATTCTACAAGCATCAGAAACACATTGTTATATGCATTGCTTTTGTGAGGGTCTTCTGCCAACTTTCCACAGAGTAGAATCACACACACACACACACACACACACACACACACACACCACATTATTCCAACAAACTTCCAGATACCCATCTAGGGTGAAGTTTGCCTTGTAGGAAGAACGGAGGAGAAAGGAGGAGGGAGAGAGAGACTGGGAAAGTTGGGGGACTCCTCCCTGTGCAGAAATAACAATAAATACATTCATGAGAGTCAGTAGCCTATGGGTGAGGGAGAGCAGAGGTGAGGGATCGAATGGTCAATGGGTGCTGACTCAGCAAATCACATTCATTTGTTCTTATTTCCACTTTTTCTCTTAATTTCTCTCTTTCTCTCTCTATTGATTAGTCTCTTCGGTTTCTTTCTTCTTTCACCCCTATAATCATACAGACAGACGTCCTCTGTCCTCTGTACCTGTGGTAACACACACACACACACACACACACACCATCGCCCCGTTCATCTGGAGCTGCACATGACGCTGAATGTGGTCAGAGCAGGGTGGGGATCAAGTGTAGAAGCAATGGTGTTAGTCAAGCTCAGTGCGGAGCTTATCAAGCCCGCACACAGCTTATGTAAATGGATAAGCTGCCATTTCCACCAGGCCCTTTATCAACAGTGTCTCACCACACCGACGCCAGACACAGGCAAGCTGTGCCTCTGTGTGTGTGTGTGTGCGTGTGTGTGTGTGTGTGTATGTATGTTTGTACCGGCTGGCCAATATCTGCCTAGTAACTACAGGCAGGCTGTTCCAGATATGCACATAAGTTATCCTCACACCCCCTAACACAACAAAAGCTACCTCACGTGTAGCTGTCATGGCTGTCATGCCCCCACCCCCCCCCACACACACACACACACACACATAGTGGACAAGCTGAACCATGACAGAGTGGAGAAGGGGGGGGGGGGCACTGATACTCAACACCTCCCACTCTCTCTCTCTCTCTCTCGCTCTCCCCTCCCCACACTGAAACCCACGAACCTTCACATACTAAAGAGACACACACATGCCCCTTATTTTCTGCTCATTACAGGGCTGCATTAACACAACACACACACACACACACACACACACACACACACACACACACACACAAAGACCTCAATGTAACAGAAACTGGGCCCGGCCTTGCTTTCTTTACTTGTAAATGAACAGCCGTTGGGTTTGTGCACTATGTCTATATGGGGAACTGGATTACTACTTTGTATGAGACACAAAAAGAGATTTGCATGAAACCTCCACATGATGACATCCTGTCTGTATATTAAAATCTAAGGTGTGAATGTCACCATTGTCAATTTTTCACACATTTGTCCTCTTACACCGCACATTTGTTGATTACATTATTTGATTACATTGTCACTTTAATCAGAGGAAGTTGTTCCTGGTCTTCAAGGCCCCTTCTCTGAGTCACTGTATGTAAGTTATGTGCAAATGAACTCTGTCATCCAGCAAAACTTTGTCAAAAACGTAGTAAGGACATTATTGTCATGGGATATCATGGAGGTCCAGAGTTGGGGCTGGGACACGTGCAGAGGCATATTTTATTGACTTGGTATGTAAAACAGATTATTGAATCACCATGGCACATGTGCTGCTGGGCTCTTATGATGATAATGACTCCTGTTCAGTTTCAGATAAGAAACAGAAGACAACAAACTGACCAGCTGGTGATCAGGGTGCATCCTTATCAATCGAGTATCACTGCAGATCAGTGATCACTTACCAGGGCCCCTCAACTCTCCCATTCTTTGTGACCGGAGAGACAAACTTTTCCAGGGTCAGGATTCCAACTTTTAGAGGCTTGATAAATACAATAGGACTAGGAGTGGAGGGCAAGTCACTCACATACAGTAAACGCAAGTAGAGTGAGTTGTGATTGTGTTTTGGGTTATTATTGGATGAGGCAGCCCATAATCTTTGAAATAAGTTTCGGTCAGACCTTTTGGTCAGATAGAAACTGCTGTACCCTCTTGTTTCAGGCTGTGCACACCAAACATCTTGTCCTGTGTTATCAAAAGCATGTCACTCTTCTTGTTGATACATAGCTGGAGGAGGTGTGTGTGTGTGTGTGTGTGTGTGTACCTCTGTGTGGTGCGAAGGGTGAGCACATGTTGTGTTTGTCATATTGGTGCATCGTGTACTAAGTGAAGCAACTCTCACCCCCCACCCTCTCCACACAAACATACACATACTTTCTTTCCCTCCCTGCCCCCCTTTCTCTCTTTCATTTTGCGTGTGTGGTTACAGAAAACACACGCGATACATGCTGTCGTAACCAATTTACTCTGACTGTCGAGAGAATATCATCTGTCTGAATAAACAGAGAGAGAGGGAACATATTCCCCTCAGAATGTTGGGGGAAGACCAGCAGTAAAATAGTAGCATCAACTTTTACTTTCACTTGAATATCCTTTCCTAGAACTTCCAGATTCATACGGTTTGTACTGGGGGGAACAGGCTGTTTCTACTGTAGACCATACCATACTGTACCATAGACTGTGCTAGCTTTGTGAGAACCCTCTCTCTGTTTCCAAGAACTCAGTGATTACAGCATGTTCCCTCAAACACACACACACAAACACTAAGCCATCCTACCCCCAGTGTTCGTTTTCTGCTCAGCATGTCCTGTAGTGCTTGTGGATGTGTGTGACATTATATTGACAAGGTGGGGGAATACGTTGGGGCTTGTTAGGCCTGCAGGGCATACCTAGGGTACACATGGCTCATCTACAAGTCCATTACTAAGGAATGGAATGAAATGTGTTTTCACATTTCACACAAGCCTGACGAGCAGAAGACTATATATAATGTGGTGTCTGTAGGTGCCACAGTGAGTGGGTTGAATTAAAACTCAATAAACAAAATGATTTGTTTGTATGATTCCAATAACTACTACATTATATATGGTGCCTGCTATATTCTGGCCTTCACCAGGAATATGTTTACCACATAAAATTTGACTTGACATCTGTTTACATCTGAAATTGAGTGCTACCTTACATGAATTACACAATCATATCTGTGTTTCATCCTGCACCCAAATGGAAATATCCTGATCTACTGGAGTTGCTGATCCCTCGCATGCTGTCACCACTTTAGCAATATGTTTACCCTGTCAACAAGTGTGTGTTTCTGTGGGGAGTGCTCTGGTGTCAGCCACAACACATCCCTTACAAACAGATGGGCTAATATGTCTTTCCAGGTAAGAAGTTCATACTTGTTTTGTTCCTCAGAGAGAAAAATAGCATCATGATGGATGTCAAGAGGGTATGGGGAGGAGAAGAGGCTGTTTTCACAGCACAATCATGTGGTAAGATTTATCCTCTGGAACTTACCTGGACAAAATTACTTGGATACGAATAAAAGATAGTCATCTCAACCCTCCTTGTAGGAGGATGACGAATAGATGACGATACTGAAAATCTGCTTGGTGCGCATGCGCAAATCACCCCCACTCACAGTACTGTACATTGTAGGACAGGCGCTCGGGGGCTCCGCGGACAGCCAATGGCTACACGTTGTTTTACCCGTGACATCATCCGCCACTCCTCTTACTAAAGAAGGAAACAAACATCAACCCAGAAGGAAAGCGAGACGAAGAGAGGCAGAGGCGGGCACGCAGGCAAGGAGAAGAGAATTATATCTCTCTATCTCAGTCTGGAACGGAGGACAACCCTACACAACACGCTGAGGGAAACGGACATCTAACTGGCCCCCGATTAATCGACCGTTTTCTGCTGCAAAGCCCGACTAACGTCCACTTTTCCATCGCATCTCGCGAGAATCTTCGTTTTTTAACAGGTGAGGATCTTGGAATATCGTTTTTAAGGATTAGAAGGAGGAATGGTGCCGTGAGATCATTTGTCGAAGGAAACAAAGAAGGGGGATTTTTAATTGACTTGATGGTTGGTCATGGCGACCTTTAACGTTGGATCTAAAGGTCAAACGGTGTATGTGCGATGGTTTGTGTGGTAAACAAGCCCTTTTGCTTGCTGAAGTTGTCACCACCAACACCTCCTCCTGGCTGAAAATATCACAAGCCCTCGAACGTGACTCGTCTGGTTGAGGGGAAAAACAAGGGAGGGAGCCAGCTAGTGGTTGCTAGCTCATTTTTTTACTGCCCCAAACTGGGGGGATGGGGAACCAAAGCTAGCTAATTCCTGTCTAGAAATAGAGAATTCATAAGCCGAATGTGCTAGTTGAACGAAGGTGTTGTTCTGGTTGAAATAAGTACATTATTTGGGTAAATATTAAACGGGAGTCGTTGGAGTCTACTGACAATACCGTTGTCTGGTGTCTGCCATAGTTTCTGCTTGGGAGAAAAGCTTTTGTCGGTGTTGAGAGAAATGTTACACCAACCAAGCTGTTTCAAAGACTGAAATTGGGTTATATATTTATGGTGGTTTAACTTGTCTCGTTGAAAACATCTATAATTGTTTTTTTTAATATAAAAGGTTGCGAAAAGGGGGCTGTGAAACGGCGTCTAAACAGGAAGCGGAGAGATTGCAGACAAAGGAAGAAACAAAGGGAGCAGAGATCAGTGTCTAGACCCGTTTGATATTTTAAGAAAACACCAGTGATGTTGTTGTACAGTCATTCTAGTTTGACGATTTGTTACATCGTGTCGTTTTAGGGCGAATAATTTACAGCACGAACCAGTGTTGCAGTGGGCTTTAATCTGCTCTGTCCTTTAGTGTGACTCAGTAGTTTTTAGCCCCCTGGCCTGAAATATGAGCTAAGCTTGCGGTTGGTTGAAGAACAGTGTCTTTCCTTTTGTTGGCTAGAAATAGAGGCTACCGCGTATGCTGTTTTTTGAAAACATGTTCAATTGTCGATGGTCTAGAATTAAAATAATATCTAGCCAGACTAGCTTTTGTGATGCTTGGTTAACCAACCATTTTAGACGATAGCCATAGCTATTCAGATTCAGAGTGTTGATTTTTATGAAAGGAACTTCGCGGTGATTGTGTCAGTTTTTCTGCCTGATGATGGAAACCCCCTAACTTGCCCATGTTGAGAATGAAAGTATTTTAGCTCATGAGCAGTGATGTAGTGATGAATGAAAAGGCGTGCTAACGAGTTTTAAAATAGTTACTTAAATACGTGTTTTTTCTTTAAATGACCTCCCATCTTCATATACCTTACATCAGTTTATAACTCCTTAGTATGATGTGTGTACTAATGAGGTGGGTTTATCCTCTACTGCATCCTGGGTCATGAGGGGTCTTGATAAAGGTCAGGGACATGTATGGTGTGTGATTGACAGGTGGCCCCTAACATGACAGCTGAGCCACACTGTCCATTGTTCCACTGTGTCATGAAGACAACCTACAGCCATGGCTAATCTGCTAGCAGCCATAAGCCTTATCATGCTCTTACAAATATGTGTCCTTTGTTGTGCCTTCCCCTTGAGAGCTATTTCATTATTAGATAGCTATTTCATAGGGAGAACCTGTCCAAGAACAGAAAGCATGTATAGCAGCATAGCTCAAATCATGCAGTACACACATGCAACTAAACTACATTCTTAATGAAACTACTGTTGTTGGGGTTTAAAGAGAATGATGTTGATGATCAGAAGTTAAGAAAAGTAAATTTGTGCTACACTAGCATAGTCTACCTCAGTCCTCCTGCCCTGTGTTTTTCAGCAGTCAGCAGTCGAACACGTGATGCAGTGGGAGAGAGGGGCTTTATGGGCTTTTCCAAGGAAACTCTGTTGACAAGCCTATGGTAGCATGCAGAGGTAGGAAGAGAGTGAGAGAGAGGGGTGGGTCTCAAAACTTAACAGCTCTTTGTTGGTGAGGTCAGGATACCTCAAGTGACAGGACGTTCTGAACAAACTGCCAGCCTCTCATTAAGCCTGCCTGGTTTTTGTTTGTGTCCGTGGCCAGAATATATACTAGCTTCACACCAAAGCAGACATGCAGCTGCCTTGCTATAGCACAACAGGGTCAAGGGTTGTTTACAGGGGGGATATGATACTGTTGCTGTGTACACTAGTTGTTGCAGGTTGTGTGGTTTGTTTTTTTACCTGGTATTGGTTGAGCAAATGTGAAATGATTTGTGAAACAGTCTCTGTAGAAGACAGGAAGACAGGGTGCTTCTTACCCACGCAACCAAGACCTTCCTGCCTGCTTGCCTGTTTGTTCATTCATTAGGGTGTTTTTTGTACCATTGCCTCAAAGGCAACTTCTTCCATTGCGCAACTTCCTGTTCCTGCTGTATTGTATTGCAGCAGAGCAGAACTACATCGTCATAGGACTCTGTCTCGTTTCCTGGGCGTGTGTGGGGGTGAAATGACGTGAGGCGTTTTGGATTACTGATGTATCTTGTGTGGCAAGAACCACAGAGAGGCGGAATTCGTTTTGAAGCCTTTACTCAGACAGCTCTGACTGAGACGTCTTGGGTAATTTTTCTGTTCTTTCTTTACAGTCTTGTCACTATGGTGTTCTGCCAGGAACAGGAAAATACTTTTTTTGTCTCCGTTTTGTCGTTGAAACACAGCTAGTGAGTCTAGAGGGAAGGGAAACAGCAATGTTACTGCTAAGAGTCATTCATACTCATATGATAATCATATTGCATGAGCTATCATAAAGTTTGGAGGTTGGTATGTTATAGGTCTGTTTCCTTAAATGTGCTCATTTTCCTTTACACATTTTGAAGTTGAAGTTATAATGCAATGGGAATTATTATTTTTATTCTATTTTCTTACTATTCTATCTTTTCATATATTTTAGCATGCATTTCTCTATTTTATATTGACCTTTGCCTCTACAGTACTTGCTTTTATTATTGTTTTGTTATCTTCTATGTTTATTGTTATGCACCAATCACCAAGACAAATTCCTTGTATGTGAAAACATATTTGGCCAAAAGTGAAAACTAGGTGAAAAAGTATGTTCGTCCCAGAGGGGGTGTGTGCGCGTGCGTGCGATGTTAGGAAGAGCCATGCCAACTGTTAACAGACTTGTGAAAGGGGGGTTGGAGACGGGTGCACAGCAGTGAACTGATGGGACAGAATATAGTCCAGCTTCTGCCAAGGTGCAGAACTAGCCAGAACAGAGGAAGTGTTGTTTGTTCTTTGGATTTCCTGTGGAGAAGTATCCTCGTTCATTACTGTATTCAGACCAGCAGACAGCTCAAAGCAGCCAGCCAGGCGCTTCTCCTCGAATTTTCATATCACTATTTTCCTGTTATCTGTCTGTCATGTCAGCCCTGTTGCTGCAGCAAGTTTCTTTGTAACCGAGGTGGCAGGATAGTAATTCCCTTTTGAGCAAATGTTTCCTGTGACTGCAAATATTTAAGCATGTTATCGGTTATCTCACACGTGCAGGCGTCTGTGCATGAAGACACACACACACAGTCTGCTCTGTCTCTCTCTCTCTCTCTCTCTCTCATATAAGCTAAGCATTCTCTCTGCCTCTCTCATTGTATTAGCAATGGCCCAAGAGACGAACCAGAGCCCGGTGCCCATGCTTTGTGCCACAGGCTGCGGTTTCTATGGCAACCCAAGAACCAATGGCATGTGTTCTGTCTGCTACAAGGAACACCTGACACGACAGCAGAGCAGCGATCGTATGAGCCCTCTCAGCCCTATGGGTAAGACACACACACACACACACACACACACACACACACACACACACACACACACACACACACACACACACACACACACACACACACACACACACACAAAGAGGTGGTGAAATCTGTCCATTTCTGAATTCATAAATCATCCAAGCCACGTGTCATATCCTCCACACACACAAGGCATAATTCTACACTTTTTACAGAAATCATCAGTGGAATCTTATTATAGCAGGATTCCCCCCTGTAATTGCTTATATTTTCTTTAGTCCTCTCTTTGTTATGGTAGTATATGTTCAGAAGGTATACACCTCAAACCTCAGTTGAAAAGCCTTACTCAGAAATAAAACAAATGAAAGCCCATATGTTTAGAGCTGGAGGTAGGGAGGGAGAACAAGGGAAAATAGACATTGTTTTGAAATGCAACCAATTCTAGTCCAGTGAGTGTATTTTCCCAGCTCTTTCCCTTGCCCGCCCTCTCTGTTTTTCCACTCCCTGTAATGAAAGACAGCTGTTTTCTTCATGACTGTGCACAAGGTTTGGGGGAGTGGGGGTGTTCACTCAAACATTGATGTTTTCCTCCCTAAAACTTGACTGGCAACCTGCTAGAACTTGTTTTTGGAAGAACACATCACAGTCTCAGTACAGTCAAAGACAGTTAAGGGAAAGGAACGTAGGTAGGTAGGTAGATTATGGCATTGGCTAGAGAATATGGCCTAACAATTCTACACTCCCAAGTCCAGATGAGAGATGAGATTGTTTTATATTGAATTATATCAATATTGTGCACACACACACACACACACACACACACACACACACACACACACACACACACACACACACACACACACACACACACACACACACACACACACACACACACACACACACACACACACACACACACAGTGGTTTGTATTGATATCAAATATCATTGTATTAGTTTTGTCTAGGCTTTTTCTTTTACTACATACCTGATGGCTTCTACTGTCTTCTTACCCAGGCTCAGCTGCTAGTCCTACCTCAGAGGCCTCGGCCATCCAGAGACTAGAAGCCAGTCTAGCCAAGGTTGATGCCTCCCCTGCCTCTTCACCCGACATGTCTAGGTCAGTACTCTTCAGTGTTTGATGGAGAGAGTGAGTGATTATTTATTCTTTAAATCGCAATATGTATGAACTAGTCCAGTTCATCCATACCTCTCCCTCTGTGTAAACCTTTAGAACTGTTCAAGGCTCTCTTCCTGTGACTCAACAAATGACAGAGATGAGCATTTCCAGAGAGGACAAACCAGAACCCCTAGAGCCTGGTAAAGCACACTCATGCATGCATACATATACACACACTTATAGTAACAGACAGCCAAGCAGGCCCAGATAAACTTGCAGGCATTTTACATGCACACCCAAGGAACGAACACACACACACAGGTAACTGCTCACACACGCTTCTTAAGGCAAACACTGCTCCGTACGACCCACTTTAGCCATGGTTTATTTTTGATGCACCATTGCATGCCTCAGACCCAACTGTTGGTTTTACTTACAGCCTCCAAGACACAGAGGCTGCCTAAAAATAAGCCTATTTAAAAATACCTCTACACCGGAGGGCAATCTTAGATTTGATGTTGCTTGCCAACGCTTTCTCAGACTAGCACCCTGTCTGCCAAGTGCATAGGGTTTATCTGGGAGGGGACCTTTTTAGAGATGTGGAATAGAATATCAGCCAAATACAATAGTGCAGTTCTGGATATTTTGCCTATTACAATCTATAATATGATGCGATAAATGTATAGAAGTGTAATTTCATCTCCCTACAGAATCTAAAAAATTTACTCAATCCTCTGTTTTAAAGTAAACATGACTAATAAGTATTGTTTTGTTTTTTTCCTTTAGTTGTGAGCCAGCCCACTGCTTCTAGCCCCAGCCCTGTAGCTTCTTCCAGCAGTGAGGAGAACAAGGGGGACACCCCCAAACCAAAGAAGAGCAGGTGCTTCATGTGCCGCAAGAGGGTGGGCCTTACAGGTGAGCAGGAGACACGTGAATGCAACATAATAGATCTGCATATCAATCCTGTCTGTGATTCTGTGATGGAGAGATGAAAGGTTTTGTTTTACCACCTGCCTCAGGTAGTTGTTTACCACTTAATGTTCAACTTTTGACGCCTGATCGCTGTGCTTCCAGGCTTTGACTGTCGCTGTGGCAACCTGTTCTGTGGCCTCCACCGGTACTCTGACAAGCACAACTGTCCCTATGACTACAAGGCTGAGGCCGCCGCCAAGATCCGCAAAGAGAACCCCGTGGTGGTGGCTGACAAGATCCAGAGAATATAGAGACAGCAATGGCAGCAGCAGTGATGACAAGACCCTTGACAAAGACTGGAGTATGAGTGCGAACCTTTGAACTGAACACTGGCAAGAGTGGTTAAGAAAGGATTGAAAGGACTCGATTTTCAAAATTACAACCTCGAGAAAATAAAGGAAAAGAGAAGAAAAAAAAAAAGATCCTGTCCGAGGGAGATGCATGAATGATCGCTCTTCTCCTCTTTTGATTAACTCATTAGTTTGTTTTATCTTTCTTTTTTTCTGTGGTGTGTCTTTGCCGCTGTTCAGTCCTTTTTTAAGAATATGTATTGTCTTATTAAGAGCAGCCCAGGGTAACTGTCCAGGATATGCTGTGCTCCTCTCTCACCTAAACCAGGCGCCATTTTGTGCCAAACCGTAGGCAGCCATTTTACTTCGACCTTGTCGCGTGTCAGAAGCCGACAGGTCTCTCAATGCATTCAGATTACACAGTCCACATGATGTGGCCCTCGTTCTTTAAATCTTGTGTTCTGCGTTCCGTTAATATTGTCGACATTTGGAGAACCGTACAACTGTGCCCCGCAGCGCACAAGGGGCTTTGTTAATTTGTCTCTGTCCTTCCTAGCTTTACCTACCTCACAGCTGCCGTGTTAAGCTACGTTGTCTTCCCTCTTTCTTTCTTTTCATCAGCTTGTTTGGCCTAGCAGAATGATGGGTCATCTTGATATTACACTTTTAGGCCGTCAGCCTCAGTAACTCTGAACAGCATGTCTGTGGTGACTTTGATCATTTTGTGATGAGGTCGTTGGAGGTATCGTTGAAAACGGGGACAAAACATTACTCCACTTTTCACTGAATCTAAACACTTGCGATGGACATAATGGTTGAGAGAGGTCCCAAACTGGTCTGAGCTCAGATTGTAATCCCAGAATCTTGGGTGGAGGGCTGTGTCTGCTGAGGCCGGTGCAGTTTCCAGAGTGAGGCCTGGGAGTAGACCTACCTGGCAGGTCCATTGTATGGATTTACAGTACAGTATGGGGGCATAAATGAATGGGATAAATGCATGGGTTACTTTTCATCTGCAATAGTGTGTAAGGAATATCTAAATGAATTTGGCATCACTCAACTAGTGTTTTGCTCATTCGCTGAGACAATTTTCTGTTATGTTGAAATTATGTTTCATTTTATTTTTTTCTCTTCCATTGGTATAGTACTGATGTTAGCACATGTATTCAGTGCGTTTGTGGAATTAGGGTATGTGAACCACGCTATGTTTTATTTTTTTTGTATGCGCTAACAAAGTTTGTGTGAGCACAGAATGTGTGTGTGTGTGTGCGTGTGTGTGCGCGCGCGTGTGTGTGTGTGTTCCCCAACCCTTTTGTCTGTGGAGCTACCCGGTTTATCAGCACATGTTTACAAAACTACAGGAGCATGCCAGAGCTAGACTTATGAAAAATAATAGATACCAGGATTAGATGTAACTTCTCATCTCTAACAGCTATTGGTCTGTGTGTCTGCTATAGAGCACTGTAGAGAAGTGTGTGTGTGTGTGTGTGTGTGTGCGTGCGTGCGTGTTTGTGTGTGCGTGCATGTGCACGTACCTGTGAGAAGTGTTTTCATGGCTGCCTGACACATTGAAACACATGTATGTTTGTGACTTGTGTTAACCCCATTTCTCCCCTGTAAGGATGTGAGTTTTTCATTTAAAACAACTGTATGTATCTGTTTGAGTTTTTCCTTCCTGATTCTTAGTTATATGCAAATTTGTACAAAAAAGAAAAAACAACAAACTGTGTTGATATTTATGTATTACATATAATCTTGCTATCCAGCATTACAACAGAATTGTATCATGTAAATAAAACTATGTACAGAGAGACATTACAAGGCCTGGTGATGTTTTGACATTTATAGGTTCAGGGTTGACTCATTTCTCAATAATGTGGTTTCCCAGGGCTGTAGTTTTTTTTAAAGTTTTTTTTTACCATGCCAACCTGCTTTGTGGGTAGCATCAGCATTTATTTTACATTGAAATATTTGCTGGCCATCTGGTGCTGAGTAATCAGTTACTTAAATACCTAAATAACGTTAGCATTAGTTGAAAGCGCCATGCTAATAGGTGACCTGTCAATTGTTTTGTCTGAAGTGGGCCGACTGTACCTTGGGATGAGAAAAGAAGGCTCTTCATCACTGGATGAGATGTGGAAGCCTATGTTAGTGATGAATCACCATAAGATTGTTATACATAAACAACTGCTGTATTAATTTCCATCAAGCCAAACAACTGTCTAGGATCCAGATGTGCAAAGCCCTGGCATTATCCTCTAACTCTTACCTCCGCTAACCTGGCCTCTTTTCACTTTAATACAGGGTGCTGGCAGCAGATAAGCCCCACTCACAAGACTCTTGTCCAAACTCTTGTCTGGGTCACACAGGAAGTATTAGTCCTTGGACCCTGGAAGAGACAGTTCTGTTCCACTATCTAGGCAAAGAGGGGGTGAACACTTGTGCTATAGGTACAGGATACACAGGGTATGTTTTTGGAGACAATGTGTTTCCTCACACTCCTGTTGGGAGCTTCAGATGTGTGTGTGTCAGCAGATGGCGTCACACCGACAGCTGCTCAGACAGCTGAGCTGCGTTAGTGTGAGGTTTCTGTGACTGACACAGCGAGCTGCAGAGGCTGGAGCCTAAGGCATCACGTACACAGATGCAAAAGATCAGATGACCCTTTGTGGCACAGCGCTACCTATTCCAATGGCTGACTAAAGATGGATAAAACACAGACGATCACTATGGACAGCTAGGGGAAGACCAGATCTATACCTCAAGAGTTACAACTCAGATTTTATGAGCCTGTCATAATCCAGCCAATGAGAATAGTATAACACCTTAACCTGCAGGAGAGGAGGATCCACACTCAAAACATGATCCTGAATCCCACTCGGTATGTATGTGTGTGCACGTCCCCTGATGTAGAGCTAAAGGATTCTCTCTCTCTCTCTCTCTCTCTTTCTCTCTCTCTCTGCCAGTGACTTTGACTGTTTGAAAAGCTCAGTGGACGTAAGACATCAGGGTGACTGACAACGACAGATGTTGAAGCCAGATGTACGAATATCAGCCGAGGGGTTCAAAGTCACATGAGAGCACAGACAGGAAACACACGCACACACACACCCGTCTCTCTAGAAATGAATCACATCCACCTCGCTCATGTCTTCCTCCTCACTAACTTTTTTTTCCTCTGCACTTTGATTTCCTTATTGTTCCCTTCTCTATCATACAAGAGGGATATCTCTATGTGATCATTGCAGGTTGTTGCCTAATATGTATATGACAACACATGTCTACATACGCACGCGATCAAAGTGAGGATGTTCAGACCAAGTTTATCATTTTATGTTATTTCTATTCAGATAATGGAAGCCCTTACCCGCTTGAATCCTGAAATAAGTAACTAATACACTTAGATTCTTCTTAAGATCTGCAATGTTTCAATTGCCCTTTCTAACATGGATAACCATCTGGCAGTAACACATGCTGCTGGTCCACCATCCAGCTTTTAGCCTCTCTACTGTTTAGGGCACAAGATGTTTTCATCTTTGTTGATCTCAGCTAGAGCCAAGTTATTTCTGGGCCAGGTTATAATAATTATAATAATCATGCTCTATAGTCACTTACAGACTTTTTTAGCCCAAGGCACAAATTTAGGTAATTAAGTCTTGTCCTGGGACACAAGGCCATAAAAACATGCTGAGGGCTGAGACTGTGCTAGAGGAACAGAACAGGCAGTAGGAGTACACAGTAGCCTGGATGAATGAACAAATGGAGCCAGGCAGGAAAGTGTGTGTGCACATGTGTGTGTGACCCTCCACAATGAGGCAGAGGCAGACACGGCAGAGAGAGAGAGAGAGACAGTGTGAGTTTAGTTCAGTGGCCAGGAGGAGTGGTTAAGATTAGGGAGGGGTGACCTGGGGTGGCGTCACTAAGCTTTCCCAGAGTGTAACCAGATTAGACCAGTCTGAGCCAAAGCCCGACAATGACGACTCACCACACCATCTAACACACCAACTACTCATATACACACTCAGACAGACAAATACACATAGACACAAGTCTAAAAAAAAAAAAGTAGAGCAAGACTTTGATTCAGCTCTACCACAAGGATGCTCACTCATTGTGCTCTATGCACACACCACTGCTGGTAGGAGATGGTAAAGGGATCTCTCTATAATACTCTCTCTACTCGCCTCTGGGTTAGCAGCAAGTGTCAGGAGTCATCTAGAAAGACACGTTTGACTCATGGATTACAGGACTGGTAGCGTCACTGAGGGAGAGAGAGAGCAGGTGAACAAGTTTAGCATGGGTGTGAGAGTGAATGACATTAATGAAACGGTAAGTAATGAAATAATTGACCGCGTGGATGATAGATCAGAGTGTATCAGTGAAAGAACATATTCATCATGACCTGGTTTCTGTTTCTAAATCTGGGACCCGCCTATTCAGGACAAGTACTCGCTAGCACACACAGACACCGAGGATGACATGGTGACAAAGCATGTAAACTATGAGATCAGGCCATCTAGGGACAACTGGACTTCCTGCAGAAACAACGTCCAATCTGTGCAATAAAGTGTGTAATTTGTGCAGCCACATACAAAGCAAGGAATAATGAACCAGTAATAATAATGAAAAGTAGCAAGACATTTGTGAAAACAAACCAAGCTTTTATAACTTTTGTAAGGATTCATCAGGAGTCATCCATACATTTCATAGGTAAAAGCAACTTTAGGTGGCAATATTAGTAACATCTAATTCAAGGATGTATAACCAAATAACTGATTACATTGCAAAATAGTTTATCAAAATATTACCTGAGCTGCATGAGCCGGCAACATGAAACACCTTATAAGATTATTCATCCAAGGCACTACATCGCATGTTTTGGTCAAGTGATCGTTCCCACATCATTTAAAGACAAAAGCTGATGGTCTGCAAGCTCAGGCTGTGTCTGTAGAGTGGGTAAGGATTTTAATTCAAACTGATTCATTATATTTCAATGCATATAATAGAGTAAAACCTTTCTAAATCAAGTGTATTTCCAATTGAAATGATTCAAAGCACATATTTTATTAATGTACAGAGTTTTAGACCCTGACCTAATTTCAACCTTATTTCAATCCCATGTGAGGTATGGGATTTAGTCTCAATATAAAGAAGACACTTGGTGTCATCTTCAAAACATAGATCATGAACAAGAAGGAAGGGAATAGTGATAAAATGTCGCCTCCTGTTGGCCAAACTAGAGAAGTCCTCAATCACCTTCCACCTGTACCGGTGTTTCTCCTGTACTGGAACCTCCTCCATCTCCTCACTACGTCCAGACGACTTTGACGTTGTTGGACGTCTGGAAGTTCATACACTCAGCCTTGCTGATTTTCCAACAGGAGCTCAGGTCCAGGTACTTGATTCGCCTGCACCGCTCCACTATCGTTCTCACGGTGTGCATGGACACATAGCTCTGGGCCAGGCTGAGGTGTTGTACCTGTCCAAGTGGCAGCAAGGGAGGGAGGCCTGAGGAATGCGCCCCACGGTATTGGTTGTGACGCAAGGTTCCTTCTGTGTCGGAGTAGTATGTCCAAGAAAACCTGGTCCAGAGGCCAAGGCAAGGCCACCAGGGAGACCTTCTCCAGTAAGGGAGAACCAGACAGAAGACACTCCAGCACCGTCTGCAGGCACTCCCAGGACTCAGGTACCCTGCTGTGCTTATAGGAGAAACTACAGACACATAAGAGACACGAAGAACACAGATGAGAAGATGATTAAGAAGAAAATGATCATTTAAAAAAAAATGTATTTTACTTAATTGTATCTTTTCGTTGACCCCTCACACATAGCCTGACACATTCGCACTTCTTCAAGTGATAGTTGTGGGTGCAGTGTAATTCCCACAGAATGTCTGAAGCCTATAAAAAACTATATTTCTTTCTGACCTGGTTCCCTAAGAAGTATCTCAAATCTCAAATCACCTGCAGAGACGAAACTAAGGCATGTGTTCAAACGGCGTTAATGGTGTTAGGGTGTTGACATGGTGTCGTTTGGTGGCATAGTTGCAGGTGCACAAAGAAGACCCTGCTACCTTGCTAGCTCCATGTTACTCTTAGGAGTGACTATAAAGACCTGAAACACCAAGTCTCCCCACAAGATGGGAGAGATAGTGTGAGAACTAACTGTCCTCACACTATCAAGAAAACCGTAGCTGCCGTTTACACCTCTTCCTCTTAAATTGATGTAGTCATTTCTGCGCCATTGGCCAGCAGCACATGTGCAGTGTAGGTGAACGGGAACATAACTCCAGTGACTCAGCAAGTCTTTTTTTTGGTTGGGAATCCCCACTAGAGTTCCATAGTTCCTGTTGCTGTCTTTATCACTTACTATCAGTACTGCTTCTGTGAACATAACTTCCTTCTCAGTATTCACCTTTCATCCACTTCCCCCTACCTACCATACCAATGTGTCATTTTTCCCACTACCTGTATGATTGCTCTCACTTTCTTGGAATAATGAATGGAGTATTTGCTCTTTATCCTACTGCCGCACACAAAAGTAACCCAAGATTTTACCCAAGTATTTATTGATCCTTGTAGTAATTCACCTTTCACTTGCCCCTATCAACATGGAGGTCAGACTCGGCTACAGAACAGCGCCTCTGGAACTGCTTCAGTGCCTTGCTCAAGGACACTTCAGCAGGGCGGGTTCTCCAGTTGAAGCACAGTCTCCCTTTTCACTACATCACCCTGCTGAGCACCCTTTCCTTCCTCTTACTTAGGTGACTTCGTTTTTAAGATATGTATTAATCCTAGGAAAATTACAAATTATTATTGTTGTTGCTCTGTCCGTGACAACAGCTGCAAAGACATGGGTTCAATGCAGTCTGTAATTGATTAAAACATGGATTTATAAGACCTCCTCAACGCTGGACTTACCTGAGTGTGAGAGAGGAGAGGTTAGGCAGGCTTGGAAGATCCTGATCATGCTCCATGCGCACTTCGTTGAGTTCATTGATTAAGAGAGGCCCAGCATAGATGAGCAGGTCCCTGAGTCTGGGACAAGGCCCGGATGACCTGCAGCAGAGTGGTGTCAGGATTGAGTTTCACCTCCTCCAGGGTGAGAGACACCAGGGAGGAACCCACGGCTTGCAGGGCAGGGAGGAGATCCGTCAGAGGTCCCGGGTAGTGTACTGAGAGGCTCCGCAGCTGGCCCGACCAGGTCTGGAGGCCTGCGGCTAACGGAGACCTCTGGCTCCTTCCTCTAGTGTCCACGTCGTCGTCGAAGTCCAGAGATACGGAGCAGATGTCCGGACACAATCGGCCGACGGTCTCCAGAGAAGCAAAAGATAAGCTCTGCACTTCCCTGAGACGTAGGGTGAGGCTCTCCTCCCCTGGCTTTGACACCACTCCCCCTACCCTGTCTTTCTTTCTTTTATCTGCCTGACTCCGAAGGCGACTTGGCTCTTCATCTCCGCTTGTATCATCCTCATTCTCGCTCTCATACCCTTCCCACAGAAGCCTTTCATCCTCATCTTCTTCTTCAACTGCTGCTCCTGCTTCGTTCTTCCTCTCTCTATCCATCTCCTGCCTCAGCCTCCACACTTCCTTCAGCCTAGGCAGTCCTTCTCTGCTAGTGAACTCATCCGTTTGACCAAAATCTTTATGGTGGATGAGACTACAGGCCTGCTCCAGGCCCGCCATGGCCACTCTCTCCAGGCAGGGCAGGGAGAGCAGAAGGTAGGCTGCAGCCGCCCGGCAGTCTCCCACTTCTTCCCCAAACCCAATATCCAGAGCCAGGAGACTGCTTAGGGGGAGCGGAGACAGGGGGGAGGAGGAGGAAGAGGAGGGGTCAGAGTCGGAAGAGGAAATGGAGGAGTGAGAGAAATCCCCGCCTCCCAGAGGAAGTAGTGCTGCAGGGGAAAGGAGGTGGCAGCGGGATACGTCTAGGTGGCGCAGCAGAGGGCAGCGCTGGACGAGCGTCCTGACTACCCGTCTGTCACAGGGCGTACCGGCCAGGGACAGAGAGCGCAGGGCGGGAAGGCAGCTCAGCATGTCAGACTGGACCTGGGAACGCAGCTGCTGGGCTCCAGAGAGGTCCAGACTGGATAAACCCTGAGGTGGAAAAAAAACATTAAAAAAGGGTTACAGGACTGGAGAAAAGACCCCAACTACTTTCATCAGATGTGCAAATGGTGTGTACTACTAGCAGGGTTTCACCCCGTTTCTCCCGTTTTGTGGACTGCTCGAGCTCACAGATGATGACAGAAAAAAAGGGAACAATTGTATGTGCTGTATTTAATAGTTCTGCTTGGCCAAATTCCATATACATAAAAGTATTCCCATGAATTACTTTCATTTTTTTGTGTTTGTCAAGGAATGCGAACAGTAGGCTACAGATGATTAATTTGACCGTCAAAGAACAAGAAATCTGTGGGATCTGTAGACATCTGCAAATCATATAAAGTCTTTATAAAATGGAAGAGTTTTCATTTATTACTATCAAGTCCGTCACTATTTGAACAGACTGAATAGGGAAATAAAGGTTTCGCTTCCCCCTGGCTGCAGTAACCTGCCAAACTGTGGGAGACACTGACTATTAACTGCCTGTGAATACAACAGGACCTGCACTTCTCTCTCTAAATAACTCACTTATCCAGCATCACTGCCCAGCTGACTGCCTCAACCATTAACCACCATCTCTCATTCATTAGCGGTGAAAACGGCAAAAAAGTGGTAAGCCGTGGCTTCAGTACACTGGCTATTGAAGACTAGAGGCACTTTAGAAAAGCCAGTCCTGATGCCGAGATCTGGTTCCTGTCTGACCTGGCAACGTGCAGCGATGAGGGTGCTGAGGGCAGGGGTGGCCAGGCCAGGACAGCTTCCCAGAGACAGGCCACGGAGCTGGGGGACCAGCAGGAGATGGATGGCCGCTCGGGACAGCTGCCCTCTGGAGCACAGCAGACATGTCAGCTCCTCCACCAGCTCACCCGCTGGAGGGAGGGAGGGAGGGAAGGGAGGGGAAAGGAGAGAGATTGTAGCACATTAAAGAAGTCATAAATGGGAAGTTAACCTATAGAAAGTGAAATTGTAACAAACATACAGTAGGTGTACAAGTACATGAGGAAGTAGTTTAAAACATTTTCAGCTTCTAATTCTGCTCAGTGATTGGTCCAGCTTACCTCAAACACACCGGTTTGTGTTATGTCAATATGGAGCATGGGAAAAATGAATTTCAGAGGAGAACAATCTTACCTACCCCTGCCTTCACCAAGTTCTCCTTTCTGGGTGTGAGAGAATAATTAATCAAGTGTCCTCATGAGCTTCATTTCATCTGCATTTGCAGGGGACGCAGCAGTTGGCAGTTGATTGACCCATTTAACTTCTTCAGCAGGGATCAAACATGTGACCTTTCAGTTGTGGGATAGTCTTTTCTAACCACGGGGCCATCCTGCCACCTATCATTCGTTTTCCTGTGGTTGTGTTACTATACAATATACACTCCCATACCATTACCTCGTGCCATGCCGCTGCCCTAAAGTAAAGTGCCAAAATGGGGGCGGGCATTGTGTGATTGGTTTTCAGCAACCAATGACACAATGCAAGGCTGTGGTCAGTGAGTGCAAGGTAAACTGGACTATTCAATTACTTTTCTGCTGTTGAGGTCCCCAGGCTGAGAGACTCACGTAGTACGTTGAAAGGCCCCATGATGTGCCTGAAGCAGTACTGGTCCAAATACTTGTCGGCGTAGTCTTTCACCCACACTTCCTTCATGTTGTCGGCCAGGCACAGCAGACACAGCTGGGTCAGTGAAGGAACAGCGCCACCTTCATCTGGCCCCCTCCTCTTCCTCATCCCCCCGGTCTTCATCTTCCTCTGCTTCGCTCCAGGCTTGCCCGAGGGGCTTGGCAGGGAGGCCCGATACAAAGGCATTGCTGGACGGTGGCTGGTTCAATGCTGAAGGGGGTTTGATGACATGAAGGCCTTCGTGTGTCTGCGTGGGAGGGTGGATGCTGGAGAGAACAATTCAGGCTACATGAGCATTTATGAAGTGAGGTAATGAAAGCTCAAACTTCATCATAAAATCATGTACGTTTTCGCAGATGAACAATTACAAGGTTGATAGTTAGACAAGAAACACACTCTCTCTCTCTCTCTTTCTTTCTCTCTCTCTCCTCTCTCTCTCTCTCTCTCTCTCTCTCTCGGCCTACCTGTCGAGTCACACGGAGGAAAAGTGTTTGAAGTTATTGGGTCCAGTGAGAACGAACACCGTCTGACAGGTCAGGGGTATAACTAGTACAGGTCTCACAGCTTGCATGTCCCAATAAACACTTCCTGTACAGCGGTTAGACTGGACACAGAGGGTGTGTGCGGAACAGAATCAGAGTTATGTTCAAGGCCGCTGCATGTTTGCAAACGTTATAAACAACTACGTTATTGCGGGGTATTTTATGTATCGAAATGATGTCACCATATAAAAATTGTCAAAAGATGTGTTTACAATATGTTCATGATACAGACGTTCAGATTTGAGGACCCGTTGGTTCTTAAATCTCAACCTCCGGGTCCAGATACTGCTGGTTTCCATTCTACTGTCCAATCCTGGATGTCTAAAAACTGGATTTGAGCAACAGAAAGTATTATTTGGCTCCATCTAGTGGATGTTGGTAGCATGCACTCTTCTACTCACGCCACAGCAGGGGCAGGCAGCTACTTGGAATCAAGTATTCTGCGCAGATATCAACTATATTGACTTCTGTTACTGGGAATAGGTGGAGCAATGGCCGATGACTGACAATATATGGTCAGTGTGCTAAATTAATTATCTAGCAAACTATACAGACACACGCAGCTTAGAGGGGAGATCAGTAGGATACCTGAATGCTCATGCAATGTGATTTTTGCTAATAACTGACATACTGATAGGCTATAAAGTCATCATGTATGGGAATGTCTGCTCTTTGTGGGGGGATGGGTGACTCGCGCAGCTCCACCTGGCAGCTGACGTACGAGTTTGAAAACGGCGGGGTTTTTGTTGCGTTTTTGAAAAGCTAGCAGTCTACACTAGACCAACAAAACGCATACCTCCTTCCATGGGCATGTGCAGACCACTCGGCGGTTTTATGTCGAGTTCTGCATGCAGGACGAGATGTGCATGCGCACCGCGGGGAGCACGGCACAACATTCGTTTTACTACAAACCACCGGAGGAGTAATCAGTTGCAGGCTATAATGTTTTGTGAAGAGCCTCAGGCTACCAGGTACATTTCACATAGATGGGGCATAGTGTCAATATTGTATGTCAACATTGTATGTCAATATTGTATGTTCCATAGGAGTATTTGCTCCAACTCTGATACAGTACATGTATGTTTAAGCTAATGCAGACAGATCACTAAAAAAAGAAAGCACACAAGGTGTTACACAGTATGCATTGAGGATTTTTCTGTCATTTTATTGTTGGCTCAAATCAGGATCCAACAGAGGATGGAACTGAATGGAACACAAGGAAAATAAATGAGGAGAAGGCTTTGTAGGAATTTCAGTCCACTAAGGCTGACTGCCTGTGGAGGGTAACAAAAAACATTAACAGGCTGTAAATAATTTCCCCAAAACACAAATAGTGCTACCAGTACATGTGGTTAAACATGTTATTGAATTGCTTCTTATGTGAACATTTACCTCAGCCTCCTGTTCTGCCACATGTTCATTCTTTCCTGAGCACATCAAGAGAAGATTCTCTTCTAAGTTACATTATACCCTCAATGCCTCCTTTTTCCCGTGGTTCTCTCAACCCAGTATTTCTGCACTCGCTCCTTGATGCCCTTGCAGGTCTCGCTTCTCGTTTTCACGCTGGGCCCTTGTCTGAATTATACAGGTCATGAAGGGTCATTAAGTGTTAATGACATTGGTGATCAAAAGGGGCAGCATGTTTTCCAGATAAATTGTGGAGTTTGAATAATGTATTGAATAATTACAAATTTGCTCAGGCTTGTAGCAATAAGGAAGGAATCATACACAACATCCAATAATCAACTGAAGATTTATTTAAAGTAGAATGAACAAATTAAACATCTAAGCATAGCATGAATGCATCTGTCAGTGTTATCTGTAGTGCAGGGCAGCATGGAGGGTGTAGAGTGAGGTATGGAAGTGTTGTCAAGTGTGAAGACTAAGCAACAAAATGAATTATGGCAAACTGGAGGAGGCTAAAAAAGAGCCTTTCATATATTAGCAGATTAGCAGAGTTGTTAGCAGAGTAGACATCCAGTGTAGTACAAGGTAAAGGTAAAAGTAAACGTTGTAGTGTGCTACAAAATGATTGCAACTTGCATTTGAGATTTGATTTTATCTGAGTTCTATGTACAATACTCAAATCAAAGTGTACTCAAAGTACACCCTTCACCTGGGGCTAAATTGCTGCTCTGGCAAGAGCAGAATTTCATTGACATTTGTGCAGACATTTGTGTCTGCTGCAATGATCTAATTTCATCATCAATAGTTCAATATGATCAATAGTTCATTGTATCTTATGTTACGTTTGCTTTTGTGAAGCCAGCTATAAACTCCCTGCTTCTAGTTAATATGAGGGTAGATCTTACTTTATGTCGCGGTGACGACACCATGCAAAACAGGTCAAAAGGTCAGATTTGAGAACCAGCATCAAACCTTGTATTCTTATGTAAAGAACATTGTCACCCTCAAGTCTAGTGGAGTGGACCAGAGGTGTTTGTGTCAGTAGGATATGACACTAGTTGTCCTTGTCTCACCCTCTCAGTTGTCAGACACACATGGTGAGGGTGTTGTTAACAGCTGCAGGGAGGCCTGTTATGTTGGGAGTGGGTCTGAGGGGTCAACAGGCAGCTACTGTTATCTGGGTGTTTGGAAGGACTGGGGACAGGGGGTCATTTTATTTGAGTGAGGAAAACATGTGACCTAACTACAAGCAGTGTGTTGCAACTTAGTGCGTTATTCATCTTTCACCTACACTCCAGGCAACAGTGATACACCTGCAGTTGTCCCATGACAGAACAGCAGATCAGAGATCGGCCTGTATGAAAAGAATCAAAAAGACATGGTGCTTGTGTTCTTTATTACAGTCTCCCTTGATACCATCACCAGTTTTCTTTTACTTTTACTTCGACTTTGTGCCCAGTGATAAATATTTAAGCTCTATGCAAAGTGTAATTGTTTAAATGCACCAAACACACATCTTTAGCAACCAATCATTTGATTTCCCTTACTTTTCTATTTAAACAAGAATGTTTAAGATAGTCTTATTTCATGGAAGTACATTCAATGTATTCAAGAGTACATTCAACAATAACTTTGATATTCCTTAAAATGCAACATAGTCACTATTTGAAATATAACACACATCAATCTAAGGCTATGACCCAGACAACACTGGATAATGATTCTGAAGTGTGCTCAGATAAATCATAAGCCACCTGGTTCAATTCACCTTTCATTGATTTAAATCAGGATTGCTGATTTTCCAACCTTCAGTAAGTTGCTAAATAAGAAATAACATTCTAATTTCAGTTCATACAATATCCAAGTTTAAAACTCTCTTTTTGTTCTTCAAGAAGATAGGTTATAAAATGTTGTTCAGAAGGCTGTGTGTGTGTGGTTATGTATTGAGTGTATATACAGTATAGTATTATCAACTATCAATGTGCTCATGGCTCACTGGCTAGACCTATTTCATCTAGTGGAACACACATGTAAAACCAACTCACATACAGGACATCCATTTAATGGAGTGTATAGTGTTAAACCTGAATTAGTTATGGCTATAACTGAAGTCAACTAAGTCCACTGATTATAATGAATTTTATAGCTCCCAGAGCATGAAAATGGCATCATCAAGCCCCCGTGGATTTAATCAGGTGAGGGGCTGACAACACTGAACACATCTCCTTTTGGCCAACAGCTAACTAGAGTTAGTAGAAACTGGCTGAGTAAACAGAATATTACATTGCATATCATGATCTGAGAGCAAATGACAAGAGGCTAGTTACTCTGCATTTTTGTGACACATTCATGTGTTTTTAGCACAAAAAGTTCACTGATTCCCCAACCTCCAGTGAATAGGCATATTAATTACAATTTCAGACTTTTGACTGAACTGGAGCTGAACTGACACCAGTCATGTGTGAGCCATAAAGAGATCATATCACCTCTACTGTGGATTTAACAGCAACATTAGGGTGATCATTCATTTATCACTTATTCATTTTTAATGCATTTCCACTAGCAAAAGGCTTAAATAGCATTTAGGCTGTGAGTAGGTTGAAGGCTTGTGGAGGAGAGGTAAAACATCAGGATTTATTCTGCAGGATCTGTTGGCTCTGTGAATGGCACCACTTTCCTCCCGGCCACATGCACCTCTACAATGTTACGGTCATCGCCTGTTGCAGTAGATAAAAACCAAAAGAAATGATAAGTGGCACGTGAACATCTGAAAAGTCTGAGGAAGCAACAGAGAAACAGACACTCACCCAAATTCAAGAACTTCTCCAAAAGAATCTGAAATAAAAAATAATTGACAAATGAGACAGTTAGATGTCAAGAGTGTCTGCTCTTGTTAGTTTGAGTTCATGTGTGTATGCTGTGGATTGACCCAGTGCACCACTACCTACCTTTGGCCCCTCACTCTGGATCAAGTCGATGGGTCCACCAGGCGCAGCGACATTCACCCTCAGGGCATCAAAGTCTTTGCCCACTTCAAAGTTCCCCGTTTGGTCATCCAGGGACAGCGCTAGAGAAACAACACACCGGCAAAGAAACTGCTGTGTTGCTGCTGTCTTACAAATCATCAGTTTCATTATAAAACGTGTTCCTTTCCACAGCTACTGTATCACCTCAGTAAATTCATCACATGTAGCTGATGCGCTCATCCATGAGTGGGTAGGGGCTCAGTGTCTTGCTCAAGGACTCTTATGATTCAAATCGGCCGCGCAATTGCAGCGGCTATGCACACGCTCAGCTGACCCGTCAGCTGACTGAGCTGTCGCGCCACTCTAGTGTGTCTGCCTGAAATAGCTCCGCCATGCTATGCAAGGCTTCGCTCCATAAATGCAATTTGCTCTAGAGGTAACGCACTGAAAAGAACTAGTTGTGTTTCTGTATGAATGTCAAACAAACCATTCCTCTTCAGTAAAAATCCATCCAACTAAACCACATGAATGCAATTTGCTCTAGAGGTAACGCACTGAAAAGACACCACCTGAATAACAGGAGCCTAAGAGAGCATTCAGCAGGCATAAAAACTCCCTGCTTCTAGTTAATATGAGGGTAGATCTTATGCATTGTGATTCATTTTATTTTCCTCATGTACTTGCCTTTAAAAATGTAGAAATCACACCCAAAACCCTTCTCTGCTTCTCCCAGCCCTGATCCAGGACCCTTTGGGAGCCTTTCATCGTATGGGTTGTTTACCTCTCCCAAAGGATCCTGTCCTGCTCTATTGACTTTTTACCTTACGAAAGTCAGCGAGCCCGATAACGAAACCAATACGTTGAATTCCAGGGATTCTTGGTAGTAATGGCAGTAACAGCGACAGTAACGATGTGAGTAACTGCCTGAAGTTATTTCGCAACGTTTATGTTTTAGAGTGACTATCTGGTCTGGGTTCCTACCTTGGCTGCCTCCCAGTGTGGCCAGCCTGAATACCTCCTCAAAGGTGAGCGTGTGGTAGTCTGGGTCCTGGATGGTCAACACTTTGGATGTCTCCAGGGTTCTCCTCACAGCATCCAGCATAGAGGCAGAGTAGCCCCCTGCCATGTCTGATGCACGACCACAAACAGGGACCAGAAATGAACAGATACACTTGCATACGGTTGAACACCCACGCATGTGTTTGTATTTATAGAACAGAAATGTAGTGCCATGATCTCACTGAATTCTACAATAAATAACAAGAAGATTTTGAGAGTTTTCATTTTCTGTCCATATGTCTTCATGTAGTTTAATGTGCTGCTCTGTTCCCACCTGTTCCCAGCCCCAGCTTCACTTTATGTCTGAAAACTTTACGGACGTCCAACATTCCACTGCACAACCTGGAGAGAGAGATAGAAACAGTATGCAGATTGATTCACTGAGGCCAAGACATGGTGTGCAGATTGTTCTACTTTTGATTCTTGTGTTTTAAATTCCTCAACTGACGCATCCAAGGAAACTCTCTGAAGTCCTACTTCTACCACAGGCACAGCTTCTTGTATATGTGGATGTTTGTTTTCACATTTTTTCTGATCTAAACTGAGTCTCCTGTAAATGGGTCTGGGTTCATGGTGTAACTGTTCTTGGGGCCTTGAGGAGGACAGAGACTTACGAGATGTTGGAGTTGGGACAGTGAGACAAGGAGGCTCCTGTCTCTCTGAACAGCGTCAGCTCTTCATCACTGAGGTGGCAGCCATGGGCCATCACTGTCTGGGAATCACCGTTGTCGTCATCATCAGGAACAACCATATCAACCATATCACCTTGCAGGAAAGCATGTGTGCATGTGCGTGCATGCAAGCTTGTATGCTTGTGTGCCAACATGCGTGTGCATGCGTGTCCTAACCTTGTCAGTGAGCAGGTTGTGTTTGTGGTAGACTTCTGTGTATGACTTTGATTCAGGAAACAGCTCCTTGACTACGTTTACCTCCTCAATGGTCTCACTAACATGGCTCTGGGGGAGAACAAACACAATGGTGTAAGTAAAACACTAGGTTGCTTCATAAATCACAGATCTGTGAGAGAATGCATATGTCAGTAAATGGCATTTAATGTCAATGATTAGAAAATCTGGGAATCTGGAATGGTTGAGTATGACCATAACCCTTGGGTAATGCTATAGCATAGAAATAAATACTGTAGTGTGTCAGTGTGATCAGTGTATTTTAAGTTTATTAATGCCATATGTCCTCTTCCATGGCAATGCTTTCTGCCACTGAAAACTACATGTGTGCATATATATTTAATTGTCCCAAGCTCCCATAGGTCCAACACAGTCTGGTCGATATGGCGACAGTCCCCTGTGGACATTGCTTGGTTGGGTTGCCATAGTGAACCCACCTGAATGTGCAGGTTGTTATTCTTTGCAATCGCTCCCAGTTGCGCTAGCAAGGCTCCTGAGCAGGACAGAGCAAAACGTGGAGTCACCACTGGCTTCACGAGAGGGTACTGCCAGAGAACCGAGGAGACAGGAGGAGACAGTGGAATAAAAGCTTTGAAAACAAAAATAAAACAAAACAAAACACTTTCACTGTTCTGAGTGACTATCCTATCAACCTGTTTAAATGTGCAACATTTAAAAAATATGATGCAGAAATTATGATTTTTGTAATAATTGTGTATTTGTAAAATTATGATATTTCAAATCAAAAGAATATCATGTTGTCTGCTTGCCACTCAGTGGCAGACTGGTAGAAGCTTCATAGAGCAAGAATCTTACCTTCTTGTTCAAGAGCTCTGCAATGAACCTTGAGGGTACAAAATAATGATTATAAACCGACTCCAAAACCAGGTCAGCCACATACACAACTTTAGAAAATACCAACAACCTTTACAACAATCTAAACTTCCATTACACTGATCTATTTGTGGATGGTTTGTCTGCAGCGACTCAAGGTTTCGATGCATTAAAAAACCTCAAAGATTGAGCAAGCTTGACTTCACAATACGCCTGTCTTTTCACTCCATGGTCTCCAGGACTATTTGATAAAGCCCCAGAATTCTACTGTTCAGAGTGATATTATTTACATGATGAAAGTATTAGAGATGTTTTGTAAGGCTACAAATAAGCTTTATATTCTGGAGCTGTTGGAGCCACCATTGATTTGAATTTCAGGGTGTTTATACAGTGTAATACTCACCGACAGGTTTCCTCCTGTGACTCCTGATTGGTCTCTTTGTAATGCTTCACAGCATTGTTCCTGTCCATACACACTTTGCCCACCAAGGCACGCTGTCCAAAGTCATCTACAATAAGAAAACAGAGGATAATGTGACGCTAGTAAGAAGGGAAGAAAGTAAACAGGATATCTGAGAGAGCTTTATTAGTAAAATAATTGTTTGGCGTTAATGGCAAGTGAATGAGCACTCGCATAATATTCAGGGAAACTACTTTACTTTTTTTACTTTTTTATGACAAGATGTGTTCAAGTTAACAGGCAGGCCACAAGTATGTTGTTGTTGTTGACATATGCGGTGAAGGTGTGGTTGAGGCGTGATGCTGTTTTTTCCGGCTGAATGGCCTAGTGCCAGGAAATCTATATACAGCCTAATTAACAATGTGCTCTTACACTTGCAGTGAGACTGGGATCGAGAGCAGCGATGGACTGAAAATCCTAAGAGACTGAGAGATATAAGGGACCTGAGCACTGGGTGTGCCTTTGATGTAGTTGTGGCCGTCAGAGATGGCGGGTTACGGTGGACTGTTGTGTGGTAACCAACAGTGTGCTGACTTGCTAAAGCTGCCTTGTTGGGAGGATAGATGGATAACCACAACCGAGACAGGTAGAAACTGGGCTGGGGCAAGCTCTACATCGCCTTGTGAAATATACGAGGATTATGAGAAATACTTTGTGTATGTGTGGCTACACTCATATTTGATGATGGAGTTAAAGTCTATGAGTTGTTAGATAACGTCCCTTGTGGCCATAAAATAGTGAGCAATATATCATTCTTGACACCGTTCACACACACACACACACACACACACACACACAGAGAGAGAAATGGGCTGACCAATGCTCAGAACAGGACAAAGGTGAAAGTTAAATGACTTTGATGTTTGTGTATGTGTGTGTGTGTGTTCAGTGTTACATAACAGCATGCCATAATAACAAGCTCTAAGTACAAATAAAGGGTGTTGCTGACTAGATTGAGACTACCAGGGGAAACTGGACCATTATCTGTCCCATAGTTTAGAAATGGGCAAGAATTGATTAGAGCATTGTGAGCTTTACTTTCGAAAAGTTAGTGAATCGTTGCTGTCGGCCACTGATAAGCTGATTGTTGACTCCTGGTATATTTGAAGCATCAAGCTAAACTGTGATCCATTGTAAAAAGGGTCACACATTTGCAGATCCTGATGCGCCAGAAGAGTGAGAAATGTACAAATGCGAGAAGGCCGGTTCACAAGCACACCTGTATGGGAACTGTGAAATTCAATAGTTGTAAATGTACTGAGAACTTGACAGGTACAGGATATTTGAAGAGAAATTTGGATTGTTTTTTTTGCAAATGTCATTCAGTTATTTGCACGTTATTGTGCATTTGTGAATATCAATATTTCTATTTGCTAAATCGTTTTCACAACGCATCCCCCCATGCATGAATGCATCACAAGCTGTCAATGTGTACTCAAATTTGTAAATGTGTAATGTCATATTTACAAATGGGTACTCGCATGATCTGCAAATAAATAATTGTGATTCAGTTTTTATGGATGTAGCTAAATGTTTATTATCATCATCATCATAAACAGATCCCAGGTTACGTCAATGAACTGTTAAAGTACGTTAAACTACCCAACTACCCATCAGTTATGTTGATGAGAGTATCTCGCTAAGTTAGTGCGACGAGTCATATCAAGGCCGAATCCCATTTCTCAATTTCAGCCCTATGACTCGTTTTCGAGTGCCCCTCGCCCTTCGGCTTGGCCCTTGGAACAGAGTTACAAGGGGTAGTGGTTGAAATCTCCCCCTATGAAATGGGACAACCCTTCAAGACCCTGATACGTCATCGATGACGTTTACGTAAACAGACGCGACGAGTTTGTTATCAGACATTACACACATCACAGTGACATTTGCCATTCATCTGATGGCGATAGAAAAGCTTGCAATTTGTTCACAATTTAGACGTTTCACACTAGCAATCGATCAAACAAGTCATCAAATAAAAAAGACCACTGCTTCATTACCGGGCCACTTCATGACAGAATAGCGTTAGCGGTGCTCTGTAGTCTGCACTGATATTAGAGGAGCTGTAACAAATGCAGCAATTTCGCTGCTGGACTTAAGTTATATTTCGTCATATGCCATCAAAGGGGGAAAATGCGACATGTAAATATGTCAAAATGCGGGACTGTCATGCACAAATCAGCCTAAAAACAATGTTGTAACGTTAACTAGCGAGGTAGAGACATCGGCATACTAGCAATTTTTTTGTTATGCTTGTTATAAAGAAAAGGTCTATAATGCATTGAAACAACATTAAACTAAGATAATACCACGGTTAGAATATTTTAAAAATCTTTATTAACGAAGACTACAGACTACAGACTTTGGATGGTAGTGTAGCGTTCACCATGATCTTTCAGTTGATTAGCAGGTCATTCTGGGAGACTTCTCCTAACCCTCGGTTTGTAGTGTGCCCCTGAAAAATCTCCTTTTGGAGGGCTATGTAGCCCTAACACTTGGCCCTACCCCTCGATCCCAACAAGAATCGGGACACCCTACCTCTTCATGTGAACGCGCAAAATGGAGGGGAAGGGCTAAGGGGTAGGGCCAAGGGGTGAATTGGGATTCGGCCCAACTCTCTTGTTTCATTATAACGTCTCAATATCCTCATGTATTCGTAAGGATACTGAACTGAAACAAAGAGTTTTATTTCAGTTAGACTTTGAACAGCAATAGATGAGGTTTTATGCATACATTTTTTGTTCATTGATTTACTGTGGATGGTTGGTTAGAGAAATATTAATCTGACAGGCAGTAAAGCATGTAAAGTAAAGCATGATGGGCCCTGGTGCAAAAACAATATTAGCACTTCAGGCCCCCTTGCGCCCCAGCGCAGAGGGCCCCCTAAGACATTTTGCTTGGGGCCCCCAAAAACCTAGGGCTGGCTCTGGTACAGGACATTTGAATGAAAATTTTGATTTATTTTGCAAATGTCATTCAGTTATTTGCACATATTATTGTGCATTTATAACTATTTGCTAAATAGTTAAAATTATACATAATGGTCTTTATTTGCAGAGTATGTGAATACACATTTGTAAATATTCCATTATAATAAATCCATGAATAAAGCAATAATAGCCATGTACAGAATTGGCTGAAAATCTTAAAAAATGTATAAAAGTATGGATCTTAAATATAAGTCTGTCGCCATCCAAGTGTGTGTGTGTGTGTGTGTCACATGGGATTTCTTACTTGCAATCTGGCCCAGCAGGAGAGAGGCATCTGTGTGTATGGTAGCAAAGTAACATGCAGTGGTTGTTCCGTTTCTCAGGGTCCTTTTCTGAAATACACACAGATCACATTACAGGATTAAGGCCACGTCTTCTCTTGTCTACAGATTGCTGAACCAGTATATTGTTCACGCCCTCTCAAGGCCAATTTCACAGAATTTTCCACTTTGACGCAATCATAAAGGTTATCCACACATATCCTCAAAATATGGACGTGGTGGGGGAACAGCAGTAATTCATAGTAACATCCTCAGATGCTCTCGCATCATGGTAGACAACATCTCATCCTTTGAACAAAAATTCTTTCTAATTCAGGGCCATTTCCAAATACTGTGCAGTGCAGGCCTTTGAGTTCCTCATTCAATTTTCAGAACACCTTTATATTATTATGTTAAAACACAACAGTCTTGATTTTGGTTGATTTTAACATCAATTTGTGTTGCCACGGCAACCACCTAGCTTCTCAATTTCTCAACATTAACCAGGTCTTTAACTGTGCAGGGCTGCTAATGGCCCTACTCATTTAAAGGGACATACCTTCTATTTGGTTTTGCCCCACAAGAAGGTGTCTGTTTTACTGATCATAAATGCATTAAGGGTATTAACCCCAGACTAGCCATTGTGTATGCTATGCATCTTTAATTCCAATACTGCTAGTAGGTTTTCTGGGGCTTTTCATAGATCTATCTCCTGTGCCGCCACTGTTGCCACACCTCTGAAAAACACAGAGGAGCTACTTTTTCACCAACACCTGCAAATCTATTCTTGATGAAAATGCACCCTAAAGCCCAAGCCTAAGCCTAGGCCATGAAGAGAAAATGTAAGAAAGCTGAGGGCCAATGGAAAGCAAGGTTCATAATATTCCATAATATTCTAAAAGACCTCATGACAGAGTACCAAAAGTTAAAGATGCAAGAGCTAGATTTGTTTTGTGTGAGAACTACTACTTGGGTACAGTGTACCCCCCTTTGGAATGACTTGCCACTAGATATGAAGTTGGCCAAGTCTGTATCATCATTTAAGTCCCCTTTAAATGGGAGTTTTATAAACTCCCCCCTTATTGAATTTTTATTATTTTATATTATTTTAATGCTGTTACTTTCCCTACCTTCACTGGTCTCATATTGCCTTATCTTGACTTTTATTTATTAAAAAATAAATAAAATAAAATAAAATATATAATATATATATGTTATTATATATATAATATTATTGTACATATTCTTGTTTTTTATTGTTCTTGCTTTTGTAACAGCTTGTTTCCACTGTTTCCCATTTCCCTGCTGCTTTTACTATTGTTCTATTTTTCCTGTTAACATGTAAATTATTTTTTGAAAATTATACATTAAGTTTATTATTATTAGACAATTATTATTACCATGCCAATGACCACATGCCAATGACCACAGTCTGTGTGCCAATGACACACAGACCAACAGCATAACAATGAAACCAGTGATACGCATCCATTATAAAAAATGAAATGAATATAAATATGGATGACTATTCAGTCCATGCTTAGGCAGCTCACTGGACCTCCAAAGAGTGCAGTAGACTAGATGACACATATATCATAAACCTCTTTAAAATAGGGGGGAAAGTAAGTTTACACACCTGTCTTCAATTAGAGCATTAGCCAGAGAAAGAATGTGCTTGTAGTTTAAATGTGCTTGTAGTCTACCAGTTGTGGAAGTACATTCAAAAAAGTCCAAAGTTATCCATCCATCCAAAGTTACATTCCATGATTCAGCCAAATCCACTGTAGCTATCTCACCACTACTTGTGTGTAGACCCTGTGGGCAAACTTCAAGTCCTTGAAGTGTGACTCTACAGGAAAGGTGTAGGTATTGAGCCACTGGAGTAACGGCATGTCCAGGGCTGTGCCAGCGTAGCTGTACTGGGATGCATGGATGTGGGTGTCCACCATTCCTGGCATGAAGAACTCACTGCAATGAGAAAATGGTTTAGCAAAATGGTTTTAAGATAACTGTTACTTTTAATGGCCTATTTAAGAAATGGCCTGTGTGCCATAATACATTACATTACAGTCATTTAGCAAAGGCTTTTATCCAAAGCGACTTATAAACTCATAGTTGACACTATGTGGGGATCAAACACACGACCTTGAGACTGAGAGTCTCATACGCTACAGATTGAGCTGTCTGGACAACTAAACCCAAAACAGAATACTTCCAATTTGTTTAGTGCTTGACAAATTATCTTGTTACCTGAGTAATGTCCAATACTAAATGATGGTCATAATTTAAGTCATTAAACATCAAGCACTGGAAATAGATATTGTGAGATATCCATTAATTCAATTTTAATGTTGTTCTCACTGCTTTGTTAGTTGAGTGACCTCAGATGGGTTGAATCCAAAGGTTCGAGACAGTTTATCCAGCTCCAGGCCTTTCCCAATGAAGGCTATCTAATGATGGGATGGAAATGAGCAAGAGGTTATTGGAATAAAACATGGTAACATGAAAGCATATAACGTACTGTATTTGTATGTACGAGATGAATACTTGTCAGGACTATAAATAGTTCTCTCATGATGTTGAGAGTAGAGGAAATTAACTCCTGGCTGTGAGCAGGCTGTCTGAAGCCTGAGGCTGGAGGAGCTCATAGGCCTACACAACAAGACACATATTTTTCTTGTGACATTCATTCAGTAAAACCTCTCAAGTTCAAGTCCATGTATGTGTTGGGGGCACCTTCTGTTGTATCATATGAGGTTACATGTTTATGCAATCAAACAGAATAGGTTTGAGAGCAAAACTTTCCAAACAATACTTTTGGATTCGCAAAAAAACGTTTTTGATTCGCATTAATACATTTTTAATGACAAATTTATTTTACTTGCAATAAAACATTTTTTTGATTGCGGTGTCGATAGTTTCGCTCTCAAATCTATTTTTTGATTAACCCCATAGTATGACAGCTCTATCCATGCATAGCTACAGATACAGCTCATTAATAACCAGACCATCATTTCTAATCTAAAATGTATCAGCATTTCCACGTATTTTCGTATTGGTAATTCTAAAATGAGCGCTAGAAGTTTAAATCGCATTTGCAGGCTAGATGCTTTTCTAATTTTATGTTGATTAGCCGTTTAAAACACGTCTAAATGGTTTATAGCATCTGGGCTAAAATTAGGCTACACAGGGTTGAAAAGTGAACGTTTAGAGGTGTGCGGAAGTTGAAGCGTTATCTTGTCCATAGTTCTCTGGATATATTTGGATCGCTGCATATATTTTATATTAACAGCTGTTTACACAAATTAAATAGGGCCTATGTAATAATGTATTTAGTGATTGGTCCAAAACTGGGCTAGACGTAGCCTAAAGGCTCCTGGGCTATATGAGGGATAAAATCATAGACGCGATGTTGAAATCACCTCTAATGCTCAATGGGGTAGTCTGTCTTTTGATTTTATTACTACCGTTTCTTTACGTATTGGTACATGATTCATAAAGGGTTGTGCAACTGGATAAACAACATTCTGTACAATTAGGGGATTATAGCTGCTTTACCCTATCAGATTTCATACACCACGGACGTCTTACGAGCAAAACGTTTGCATTTTATGACAAACTGTGCAAACTGTGTTTAAACCAAGATAATGTAAGTTAATACTCAATTAAGTCCTGTCCTATAGATCAAATTACATATAATAGACCTATGATTTCCAAATGGTCAAAATTATTTTGGATTCTGAAAAAATATCTATTTAATCAGATGTTACAGACTGACAAACCTTTCCCTCCGTATCCACTCCCAGGAGCGCATCTTCCAAGATCTGCAGGGCTGTGTGCGGGGTCGAGTGGACAAATGTTCCCCGGTAGACGTGCGCAGTGGCCGCGGTAGATCCCTGGGAGCTTGCCATCTCTCTCGCTCTCTCCTGGATCAGTCAAGTAAGAGCTTAACGGGGCAGAGTTCAACGCTGCGGAGTGTGATACCTGCCACAGCAACAGCGCAGCAGGGTTTTATCCTCCGGCACAGTGGGCGTCTGGTCTGTGCGCACTGATCACCACGGAGGACGCACGACGCCACCTGAGGGACAGCGGCAACCAATGAGCGCACTGGGATTCAGGGGATGATTATGAATATCAACTTGCAAGTTATGGATACTTGCCATAGCCTATCTTAGACTAGATCTACAGGTGTAGTGTGTTCGGGAAACCCACCTCAAGTCAGTGAAATCACATCTAACTAAATAACATGCAAACGAATGCGCCCCTAAATAACCATATACATTTGATAAATCCCACCATACATTTCAAATATACAAATATAATAGACGAATATAAAGCATAGAAAAATATTTAATTCATACCTTTTTAAGAAATATTGACAAACTATGTGTATATTACATATATGTATATAGGCCTATATAAAGAGTGGGAATTAAAGTTTACCTTATGGAGCACACAAGCTCTTAAATGATGAGCAGAGACCAGGTTGCCAAGTACAATGAAAATAATACTTTATTAAGAAGCAGGCACTTTAAAATTTGGGCTGGGGCTAAAAGAGAATCAAGAGAATAAAAAAATTAAAATCCAAAAATCCCTTAAAAACTGACCAACAGCAAAAGACTGGTTCAACTACCTGTGGTGGTACTCTCCAGAATGGGCAAGGCCAGCCGCCGGCATGGAAAGACTAAGGGGAGCTTCTCCCAGGGATAAGCTACAAATACAAGGAAGAATGTGCACGTGCCAAGACAATTACACACAGAAACAGGAAAAAGGATGGCTCGGCCTACACCAGGACCCCACAACCAGCTGACCACCAACCCCAAGGCCCCACCTGTAGCAGTGAAAACAAATGGCAATTGGTCAGGTTGCACAGTACAATTAAAAGATCTTCCTGCACACACACACACGCACGTGTGTGCGTGCGTGTGTGTGTACAATACTTAAAATTAATACTAATTTTAATACTAAGTATTTGGTATTAATTTTAATACTTCAAATTACAATAAAGGCAAACAATATAGCAGCGGTTGGCATGTGTTCCGTGAACACAATCCCACCCCTGGCAACAGAAACTCGTCTCACCAGCCTACACACACATGCACACGACTTCACCAGCTGTCACCTCAACTGGTTATGCAGAACTTGGGAGCACTGTATGCCTTAGGCATTAGCAGGACTGCCACAACACACACGGGGGTCAGGAACCAGAGAAGCCATGGCTAACCAAGTGCTCAGGTTTTATAGGGGAGAAACGCCTGCCCCTCTTGATTAGACATGACCTAGATTCAAGTGAGGCTACCTCTTAAGGTAGACCAACCCCTTTAAGGTGGACCAGTTCACCCTGCTACATATATTTCATATGAATAATCTCACACACTGACATGAACACAAAAAATGAAAATCCACAAGTTCAGTTAAAACCAAATCCACAAGTTCAGTTGAAGAAAAAAGTAAATTACAATATTTCATCACAAAATAACTACCTGGAAATAATAACTGGAATTCATTGAACATCACAAATTGATAATGGGGGCTTTTCCCTTCAAAGTTAGTGTTAAGGGATAAGGAATGAATGTAGTCAATAAAGGTCCTTACAAGTATGGTAATACAAATGTGTGTGTGCATGTGTTCATTCTGCCCTACCTGGTGGAACAGTGGGCTGTGTGTGATGGGGACACGGTCTGCAACGAAACAAAACCCTGCAGCTGATTGTGAGGATGGCAGAGGGCATCATAGGGGTCTCACTGCTATGCAGATGACAACCAGCTTATCCTGACATTTCCCCCCTCTGACACACGTGGGGGCACGCAGCAATGCGGAGTCTCGGAGTGGATGTCGATGCACCACCTGAAGCTCAACCTGGACAAGACTGAGCTGGTGTTCCTCCCGGGGAAGGGCTGTCCGCACCGAGACCTGGCCATCACCATTGATAATGCTGTGGTGACGTCAACTCGGACTGCGAGGAATCTGGGTGTGACCCTGGACGACCAACTGTCGTTCTCGGCAAACATTACATCAGTGACACGCTCCTGCAGATTCCTCCTCTACTACATCAGGAGGATTCGCCCCTTCCTCACTGACAAGGCAACACAGGTGCTCATCCAGGCTCTTGTTATCTCCCGCCTGGACTACTGCAACTCCCTCCTTGCTGGTGCCCCGGCGTCGGCCATCAGTCCTCTGGAGCTTGTTCAGAAAGCTGCAGCTCGTCTGGTGTTCAACCGCCCCAAGTTCTCCCATATAACTACCCTTCTCCGTTCTCTACACTGGCTCCCTGTACCAGCTCACATCGAGTTCAAGACCCTGGTGCTAGCCTATAGGGCAGTGAAAGGAACAGCTCCTTCTTACCTCCAGGCTATGGTCTAGCCTTACACCTCCGCCCGACCACTTCGCTCTGCTGCCTCGAGGCGACTGGTTGCCCCATCGCTCAGAGGTCCCTGCGGCCGATCTACACGGTCACGGCTTTTCTCTGTCCTGGCCCCGCAGTGGTGGAATGAACTCCCCACTGATGTCAGGACAGCAAAGTCGCTGCCCATCTTTCGCCACAGGCTGAAAACCCACCTCTTCAAGAAACACACCCCGACCCTTCCTGTTAGCACTTGCCTATTTGTCTTGACTTATTTGTCTGAGCTCTTGTTTATTTGATTCACTTATTTGTCTCATTTGCTTAATTAAAAAGTAGGTAGCTAACGTATTGCACTTATTGCACCTCAGCACTGGTTCTGCTCATAGATGCTTGTTTAGGAAGGAAATGCACTTACGAATTCTGGTGACTAGTAGTTCTCTTGCCTACCTACGTTGAATGCATTATTGTAAGTCGCTTTGGATAAAATCGTCTGCTAAATGACTGTAATGTAATGTAAATATCTAACAGCCCAAATCTTGGGCGTCCTTGGGACAAGTACAATGGGGGTTTCTGGTATAATGGCAATCTATTTTGGGATATTTGATATGAAAAACCCTGTGTCTATACAAAGGTTTTTAGCAAAGGTTTTCAGCATTGACCTTACCTAGAGGTGGACAAGATATCAAAATGTGTCATGTTACAAATGTTTATTTTTATTTAATTTAAAAATCGGCCCTTATTGTTAGTGTTCTGGTGGTTAGTTTCCAAACTCTTGTTCATGATGCTGAACAACCTTAAGGGAAAGCTGCTTCTCAAATGGTTTTCTTATTCAATTCATTATTATGATCATTTAACCAGCTACTGGAAACTCTTATTTAATACTCAGTTTTCATTTCATTTTCTTCTTCTTTCTCCTCGCAATTTCCCCTTTTTCTCATAACTTGCACAACTTTGCAGTGCTCGATATTATGCAACTCATTACTTGGTTGAAGCATATGAACTTGCACAGGAAAGCATATGCCTTCCTCTGTATTATCAGTCTCTTGTGTCGTTGCTTGATCAATACAAACATCCCGCTGGCTGCACTGTCAATGACATTTTGCCAATGACAATAAAAAGATACAGAATCTTCCAAAGAACTTGTGTGGTATCATTTCTTTAAAAAAACATTTCAAACATTACATCCGCCATGTCATGCATCAGCCAAATGTATTTATCATTGAATTTGTATATCCCTTTCACAAGAAGGAACAATGGTGGTCATCAAATTTGATCATCCTCAATTATTGTTACACAGCACTGAGTTTAAAAGTTATTTTAATACATTTCTTTGCAAATAGAAACACCATTTGAAGCCATGTGTAGAGTTCTATGAATGAGAACACTCTATAATCTTATTGTATAATCTTGTGTTTCATTTGTTAATGAAATAACCCTAACTGAAGCTGAAGCCTCAAATTAGAGCTAAAGGCTCCAATAAGTTTCAATCTCTCAAGAGTTACTCATCCACCCACAGTCTCCTCACATTTGATCAATGTTTTGCCACAATATAATTTCATAACTAATAGTCAAAGCCCAGCCCAGGGAACATAAAAGCGCAAGGTTTACCCGGAAAGTACCCAAGCGTGTCAACTTTAAGGAGCAGGGTGCTGCTGTGGTCAGAATGGAATGAGGGAACTTATACTACAGCCTTCTACGTTGCAGTGCAATGTTTGGCCTGTTTCTATTATGAATACAGGTATGCCTGCCAAGTTGATAGCTGCGTTCTCTAGACTAGACACCCTCAAGCAAAATAATATTATGAAATCGGTTGTGGCTTCAGTCTGCATCAGCAATGCAAAGCAAAGTTCTTGGTCAGCAACATAGGAATTCATTTTCAGAGAACTGTACTAAATACAATCCCTGACCTGTAGTTATAAACATATCGTACAGTATGACATCAATTTAACTGCCACTATATAGCACACATCACAAGCACTAGGCCGGGACCAACAGACTTCTATTTAGTCCAGGGATTCCCCCAGCTTCATCAACATAGTGTCAGGTCATTCAACTTTCAGTCAAGAAAGCAGAAGAAAGCCACGTGAGGAATACATCAGGCACTAAATATGAGCACAACCTAGTGATTAATCTATCCATTTTTGATCACATATGCTTATGAGGAAGTAGGAGCTGGAACATTTCCACATTACTTTGATTTTGTAAGCCCCACATGATGAATGATGACACTTCTGGGTATGGCAAGCCCTTTTAACATTTAATCAGTAGCGGTAATAGCAATTGTACATATCAACAATTGCTCTTTGACTAGTTAGAATTCCAAGCAAACATATCCATAATGTAATTTTGACTAGTAGCAATTCTAATTAAATATATCTACAACTCAATTCTCACTAATCAAAATGTTAATTATTGATATCATTTAAATTCTTACTAGTGGCAATGTTCATTGTAGATATCTACAATTGTTCTTACATTATAGATATCATAAATGGAATTCTAGATATCTAAAATTCAATTCTGACTAGTCAAAATTAAATTATTGATGTCGGCTTGGAATTGTAACTAGTGAAAATTATATTTGTACTAGTAACAATTACACTGTGTTCCAAATTATTATGCATATGCTGTTTTTGTTCGTTTTTCCTAAATAGTCAATACAAATGACAGTCGGTACGATTTTTTTTTAATCCTCAACAATTATATTATAATCAGGATTTTTATTAAACAAAACTTCAGATGATGACAACAGTATTTTTAAAAAATAACTCAAAATACAGTGTTCCAAATTATTATGCACAACAGAGTTTCAAAGCATTCAATAGGTTATAAAGAATTGAAAACGGAAATCTGTTGTATTTTCTGCATTAGGAGATATTTTTTTCTCAAAATAAATGGTATTTCAATCAAAAACATCTTTACAGGTCAAGTTACATGTTAACATAGGAGCCCTTCTTGGATATCACCATCACAACTCTCCCATCCATTGAACTTGTGAGTCCATGTATAGTTTCTGCCTGGATTTCATTTGCATATGCCACAATTGCCTCCCAGAGCTGCTGTTTTGAGGTATACTGCCGCCCACCCTCATAGATCTTCCTTTTAAGGATGCTCCACAGGTTCTCAATAGGGTTGAGGTCAGGGGATGATGGTGGCCACACCATGATTTTCTCTCCTTTTATGCCCATAGCAGCCAAGGACTCAATGGTATTTTTTGCAGCACGGGATGGTGCATTGTCTTGCATGAAAATGATTTTACTCCAGAAGGCACGGTTCTTCTTTTTATACCATGGCAGGAAATGATCAGTTAGGAACTCCACATATTTTGCAGAGGTCATTTTGACCTTTGACCCCTAAAGGGGCCTACCAGCTCACTCCCAATTATTCCAGCCCAAAACATCACTCCACCACCTCCTTGCTGACGTTGCAGCCTTGTTGGGACATGGTGGCCATCCACCAGCCATCCAGAACTCCATCCATCTGGACCATCCAGTGTAGCACGGCATTCATCAGTGAATAAAACTGTTTGAAAATTGGTCTTCATGTATTTCTGAGCCCACTGCAAACGTTTCTCCTTGTGAGCATTGGTTAGGGGTGGCCGAAATACAGCTTTATGCACAACTGCAAGCCTCTGAAGGATCCTGCATCGACAGGTTCTTGGGACTCCAGAGGCACCAGCAGCTTCAAATACCTGTTTGCTGCTCAGCAGTGGCTTTTTAACAGCTGCTCTCTTAATACAATGTATTTGCTGGACAGAAATCTTCCTCAATACACCTTTATCTGAACGAACCCGTCTGCGCTCTGAATCACACACATATCTTTTCACAGTACGATGATCTCTCTTAAGTTTTCGTGAAATTTCCAGTGTTTTCATACCTTTTGCAAGGCATTGCAATATTTCACGCTTTTCATCTGCAGAAAGATCTTTCTTTCTCCCCATATTGCATGAAACCTGTGACTTGCTTAATAATGTGTAACAACCTCCTTAAGTAGTTTCCCTTTAATTAGGCTCACCTGCCAAATTAATTATCAAACCTGTCTGAAATTGATGTCAGTGTTTTAAACAGACAGGAGAAACAACACAAGTGAAACGTTCATTGAAAAACAAAAAAACAAATGTTTATTTAACTGAAATTCTACTTGCATAATAATTTGGAACACAGAGATATCTACAATTCCTTTTATAAGTAGTCAGAATTGAATTTTAGTTATCAAAAAAGGAATTTCTACTAGTCAAAATGTCATTGTAGATATCTTCAATGACGTACGTACATATCCAAAATGAATATGGTAATTAGGGGGATGATGACAAACGACAACTTTGATGATATGACGCCCACATATCCGAAATGTTTTGTTGATATGTCGGACATATCCGAAATGCAACTGTTGATATCTCAAATGTGAAATTACATTTCCACTAGTCAACCCTTTTTCAACATGTGGAAATTCAATTGTAGATATCTGTAATCATTAATCTTACTCCTGAAAAAGGAATTATGGATATCTATAATTAAAGATATCTGTAAAACAGTTTTGACTAGTCAAAATGTAATTACATGTGAAAATATATTTCTGACACGTCAAAATTTAAAAAATCTTAAATTAACATTTTAACTAGTCAAAATGACATTTTTACATGTCGAAATGTCATTTCCACTAGTGAAAACTAAATCGCTACTAGTCAGCCCTACTGATTAAATGTTTAAAACGGCTTGCCATAATCTGGGAGGACACCAACACATGTTGTAACTTCCCCCATGTAACTTAAGGTCATCCAGTGTTGAGAAGCGTGACGGCTGGCTGGAAACTAAGATTTTAGGCAAACATTAACAAACATGAACTTCTCTCTCTTACACACACTCTGCCTTTTTATAGACAGTGTGCATGCAAGAGAAACATGCTGTTGTCACAGCAGGATGGATAACTTCAGGTTACATTGGAGCAACCAAAAATGTATTGAGAATAATATGACTGCAGTTTACAACAGGATCAATACTTGGTTTCCTCGAGACCTAAGAGCCTTGAGCTTGGGAAAACACAGATTTGTAACCTTATGTTGGAAAGACTGAATAGCTCAAATGAATGCCAGGAGAGAAGTCACTGACATCATGTGTAGCCAATGATCCTAAAATCAGCTGATAACTGGAGTATGCATGGTGGCATGAACATCTCTGTGTCACAGCCCCAGTAGTAGGAAGATCCGCTACAGTCCTCTATAGTCACCATTTGTGGGTTAGTGAATCATTTTTGATGTCTGAATTGGGCTTCTGTGTGTATTTTGTTCTATGGCACAAAGGATTAGAACATCAAATCCTGTGTATTGGTAAATGTACAGATCATGTTGCCAATACATAAAAGGTGACTTGAAATGAAGGACTAAAAATAAGGTTTGGGTATATACAGTCAGCATATATATTCAGTGACGTTCATAATATCCATAATGTACAGGTTTTAATTGCAGTTCACTTATTTAACAACAAAAATGTATGTTAAATTGCATTTAATAGCACAGTGGCCATTTGACATTGCACACTTGTAAGTGAGCTGTATATTGTATAATACAACAAGATCCAAATTTACAGCATTTCAGGTTCTTCAGATAGAAACCATTCAAAATTATACTGGCTAAACAACCAACTAAAACCATTTAAAGCATTCAGTGAACTTCAGTTCAAGAGGTTTGTATATTATGCTGACATTTGACTTATGACAAAACATGTGACTTGTGACAAACCAGCACTGAATATGCTCACTTCACAAACTTCATGTTTTGATGGGGAAAACAGGAGCTTTAAAATGCCCTGTCAGAAATGTTCTGATGTAAAAAATCCAACTAGGCCATTAAATGGCACCCACCCATTATCTTTAGTCTTTGATGCTGACCAGGGAGCACGGCAGCCTTGTTGTGTGTCTTCTCAGGTCCTGAGTCAGTCTTCATCATCATCACCTCCAAAGTCATCATCATCATCACTACTGTCCAAGTCATTCAAATCCTCCTTCCTTTGTCCACACCCTTTCTTCTTTTCATTGCCATCTTCTTCCTGTTCTTTTTCATCCACTTTTTGTGAGTTTAGCCTACACAGTGAGATAAAAACAAAATGAGGCCAATTGTAAACTGGCATCTTGTTTTCTTATGATGTCAAATAAAAGAAATTCCTCAGGCTGCGTTCTGATTGTCAGCATGTTGGTCCTTGACCGCCCTCTCAGACTTTGCCCAGAAAGATCAACAAGATCATAGACAGGAAAGGGATGCAGAAAACGTGAATGGAGCCAAGGGAGGGAGGCATGGAATAGGGATGTAAAGAATAAAGTGAAAATGCTGAGAACGAGCCGTAACCCAATTTCAAGAAACAGTCGTAATGCATCTCATGCCCACAGGATGGCACACTTGTAATAGAAAACCCATTGATGTACAGTGAGCGAACCTGCAAAGATATGTGGCTTCATGAAAATAAAAATATATTTCTTCCACCCTCCAGATACAGAGCACATGTACCATTTAATCTGTATTCAACATGAATACACATTGTGATATGAACGGGCTCTTTTCAAGGCATTGATAGTAATGTGGAGAATTACAACACTATGCAGTTGTTACATGCTACATTAGATAGAGGTACTGTTTTAACCTAGCAAATAGTAACAGCAACAGCTCATTTGTGTGAGGTCAGAACACACTGACTTCAGAGCCATTAACCATATTCCTGAATCAGAGACCCCTGTTCCCCATCAATGCCTGTCAGCTTAGCCCGCTATATGGAATCTCTCATACACACAAAAAGCGTAAAAAGGGGGGGGAAGAGCGTAAAAGTCACATAATCTCTCTCTCTCTCACACACACAGGAGCACTCACGGAATTACGATGTCCTCTTTCTGCCCACACTTGGCACAGAGCTCTAGCTGGAGGGAGCAGGGCTTACAAATGATGTGATACGCATCCTTCACAGTTTTTTCAGAACACTTCACACTGAAATAAGAAAAAAAAAAAAAACACATTTATGTGTGGGTGTACACATGTGCACACACACACTCCAAATAGCCCTGATTAGCACCTCCCTGACATTTTTGCAATAATAGGACAGCAGAAAGGATAATGTCTGCATTGCGTGTGCACAAGTGAACTCACCATTTTCGAGGCTGTGTTAGTGACTTATATTTGTTGTACTTGACTTTCCACTCCAGAACATCCTTGCAACGTTGGCAGAGGGCATCATGGACCTTTGATTTTGCTTTCTACAATTACGATCACAAGAGGACAGACATAACAATTTTTTTTTTTAGTATGTAGATTATGCCAACTTTACACGATTAGATTAACTTTATTGATGCTTGAGGGGAAATTGGGCCGTTACAGCAGCAAAGAGGTGTAGGTTGGAGAACAAAGAGCAAAAATAGGTAATATAGGAGTGTTTCAGTCACTAATAATAATTTGGGCGATAGGCTATAAAATACATTACATCTCATGTCATCTCCGTTTCCTCCGATTATAAAACAAAATTCACCAACGCATGGCAACTGACAGATTTAGGGATAGTCATTAGTTAATAACTCGATTGTAATCATGTGCTTTGTTGGCTGGTAATGTTGGGTAAGCACAATATCTAAGCTGCTTAATAGTTAGCCTAAGTACCTCGGTATGCTGGCTAACCACGCGACTATTATTTCTAGTCAATTCACATACCTTTACTTGCACATTCGCTCCATATTTGTCATTTTTGAAAGCAATGGCATTTTGATGCTTCTGGCTTCGCGACCGAGATGCGTTACCCCTTTGAGAACTCATTTTATTTGTTTGTTAGGTACGTATGCTTTGCAAATCAAACTTTTAAAGGTTGCTAACACAAAGTATGCTAAAACGATAACCCGGAAGAATTGTGGGCAATTTGAGAGACGTCACTAAGGTCAGACTTTGAACCCTCTGCTTTTCTTCGCAGCGGAAAAGCAAAGTAAAACAAAGAACTGGCCATTAGATAAAAATACAGATCTTCAACACTATTTTGAATACTAGAGCAATTTTGAAATTCATTTTACTTTTAATAAAATAAATGTATGCTAATGACGTCATTCAATACAGAATAGGAAACGCCTTGAGCGAGCCTGATTTGGCTCTGCCTTTCAGTAGTAATGTCCAATAGGCTTTCTAATGAGTCAATCAAAGCATTACGTCATCACTCTGCAGTTTCGACAAAAAAACGCCCATAAATATCATTGCTTCTTACTATTGGTGGGCTCGTTTTCCCCACCTCTTGACTATTGGCTCACATATCTGTCAATTACCGCCTCGCCTTCCCTAGATGCCGAAGACAACAACCCAAGTGACTAAAGCAGTGAATATGATGTATCAAATACAAGCGGCATCCTTGTGAACCGTTTCGCAACGAGCACAGACATCAGGCACGAATTGAGTTAATTATATAGCGTTTGTAACATTGCCTATGTCAGCGTTGTGTTGTATAGATTGCAACGTTTTGAATGAATCAACGTCGTTATTGTTCAGGAGGACCTTATGTTGAGAAGATCGAGCGAGCGGAAGAAAAAGAAACGGTCGCTTTTTGGGGTTGTCTGGACCGGAGGACCGAGCGGTTAACGTTAGCTAATAGTAACTCGCAGCTCCGGTGCCAAGAAGGATATACTCGGTGACACCACTAACGTTAGCTTGCACAAGAACAGAGGATTATCTGGCCAAGGATAACCTTGTCAATCTCGGTGTCGAGAAGAAGATAAGTTAGTTGGCTTGGTGCGAAGATAAACCTAGCAACGTTTGCCAGTATTGTCACGTCAAAAAACAAAACAAGCATCCAGCCACCGTCCAGGTAACGTTAATGTTATAAATGCGTCGTCGCTATTTTCATCAAGAACACACACACTGTTAGTGTTGCTGGATAATTAGCTAATTAGCCAATCACACTTGTCAAAATGCTGTCCAGCCAACAAAACGCTGTCACTGCATTGAAGATTAAATTTCCACAGTTGTAAACTAAACTAGCCTACATTCATTGTAATCTCGCCGAACAGATTGCTCCTTCCATCACCATATTACAGTAAATCAGTTTTAGGCTCTATTCTGCCTCCATGGCAAAGAGATTATGGATTATGCTGGGGGATATGTGAAATGAACAGCATTTCAGCATTTTCAATTAATTTTGCTACTTGCTCCATTTGGATTGTTTCAGATAGACCTTGCAACAGTAGAATTCATAGATTAGCTAGACCTGAAATACACAAATTCACACACTCTTTAATATATCATTTCAAGTGCCTTCTGTGAGAGTAGTTCACAGATAAGTGGTTGAAATGACAAGGCTGTCCCCAGAGAAAAATGTGCAAATGACATTAACTTGCAAGGTATTCCAGGAAGACTGTAAGATTATGTCATCCTGATCAACCGGTTTTAGTCTTGTCACAAAGCTTTGCAGACATTTCTGCGGTTGATCCTACAAAACAAAAACATCCTTAACATCTAAAACATCTAAAAGCTAGCCTCAGGTCAGGGTAGGGGTAAGGAAGCTTTTTAGTCAATACTGTCTGAGTGGTTGCGGAGCTTTGAAGGCAGACCGAGCACAAATACTCATCATGACTAATGATCTTGGCTGAACGGGGGCCATACATGTAGGGGAGGGAAATCGATAGTGAGTATATACGGGGAAAAAAAGAAGCTTTGAACAGGCTGGCTTAGGGAACTTCCTACTTTTCCACTTAACAAAGACCCTGTTTATGTGCACAGAGACAAAATCACTCAAGAGTGCTGCTGCACACCCATAGCCACTGTAACTTGTGGCTTTTCCTTGTGATGAATCAGCAGGGGATGCAGTGACACTTGTATTTCAGTTGGTTGAGATGAATAGCGAAATGAAATGCTAAATGACAAGAAATTTTGGTGCTAAATATCAAAACTGCGTTCAGTAACTCATTCTGTGGTTCTGCTTGACTGGTCACTTTGAATCCTTGCCTTCTAGTCTTATTCTCTCTCCCATACCCACCTCTCTCATTTTTCAGCGTAATGTTATTTCTGTCTCTCGCTCCATTCTTAATCCCCAAAGGCATTACTCATATTTAATCCACCAATTTGTAATCAATGCTCCATTAAATGTTTCTGTTATTAACACCATCCTGACTATCCCTGTCCACAGTATTTTGAGGATGAACCACTTATCCCTGAGCGAGCTATGTTGCCTCTTCTGCTGCCCACCATGTCCCAGCAAGATTGCCTCCAAGCTGGCCTTCCTGCCTCCGGAGCCCACCTACAGCCTCATGTGTGACGAGAGTGGCAGCCGCTGGACGCTGCACCTCTCCGAACGTGCCGATTGGCAGTACTCGGCCCGCGAAAAGGATGCCATTGAGTGTTTCATGACGCGCACCTCCAGAGGGAACAGGATCGCCTGCATGTTCGTCCGCTGCTCACCCAGCGCACGCTACACACTTCTGTTCTCCCATGGCAACGCGGTGGACCTTGGCCAGATGAGCAGCTTCTACATTGGCTTGGGCTCACGGATCAACTGTAACGTCTTCTCCTACGACTACTCTGGTTATGGGGCCAGCTCTGGGAAACCCTCAGAAAAGAACCTGTATGCTGATGTAGACGCTGCCTGGCAGGCACTCAGGACAAGGTAAGGAGGGAGGGTGGGATGGATGGATCGTCAGTCAGAGGAATAGATGGAGAGAGGGGAGATGGGATAGCCTGTATACAGTAGTGCAGCCATTCAGAACCTGGTGATAAGTGATGAGATGGATGGATGGATAGTAATGAATGCAAGGATATTAGACTGATATAATAACCTGTATGGCGGATGGATAGGTAGATAGAGGGGAGATAGGAGAACCTATTGTGGCTGCTGTGTGTTAGGAACTTAAAACATCTAAATGGTGATGTGAACGATGCTTGACAAGCACTCAGAAATCTGTTCATGATTTATGCCTGATGCACTTCCAGGGGGTGAACCAAGGACCTGCTTTTGGAAACAGTTTGAAAAGCGTCACCTTGTTTAAGCTTGTATACAATGAATGGTTGTTGAAATGTTATCCTCTCCCTCACATATTGTAGTCTTGCATACACTGCATGACAATTATTATCAACGTCTTTATACTCTGGAAGGTGTAATTGAGTCAAATGCTCCTCTTAATCTTTTTGCTACATCTTGTGAAACCTGAGTGAAGTTTTCTACCCTGTAAGCGGTTAGGAAAGAGTCGTATCGATAGCAACTCTTAGTTCATATCTGCCTCATTGACTACTATGCATTGGTAGGTTCACTGATACTGTTGTGAATGCCACAGTGTGACAGTACAGTATTCTATAAAGCCCATGTTAAGTACCGAGTTGAATTGGCAGAGAAAACCTTTTCAGAATTCAGTAAGTAAGGAAAGGACAGCTGGATTAATAGACTGATAAAGAAACTGTGCTATTACACAGACATGGAGGGATAAAGGTTGAAGATGTGAAGGGTCTAGTGAGGGGCCGGTGGTGGGATGATGAGATTGGGCTTGATAAAATCATGGATGGAGATGAAGAGGAATGCTATTTAGAAGGGATGACATGATGTTCTTGTAGGCTGATAGGAGCTTTGTTTTTACGATCATGTCGGCTAGTGGCATGCAAAAAACCTGTGTGTGTGGGCTCTCCACCTCATCTTTTGGCTCTGTGGGCGTGGAACCTGCTGCCCATGCGCGCGCACGCACAAACACACGCATATATACAAATAAGGCCTTTGCACGTGTAAGCAGTGGTCATCGGTCCATCTGCCCATCCCTATTTCCCTTCATCCTTACTCTCCTTCATCCATGTATCAGTTAATCAATCCCTCACATAACCTCTGTTGTTCAGCTTTTCTCATCCTCTATTTTCCTCATCTCTCTTTTGTCCTCTCTGACCTCCTCCCATCCCCCTCTCTCCTCTTAGCCCATATCTTTGTAGCTCGCTTACTGGCAGAGCCTCTCTAAGTCCCGGGTGGGATCCCACAAACATACACCACATAGGCACAAACACAGGATGCACATTCTCTCTCTTTCTCTCTCTCTCTCTCTCTCTCTCTCTCTCTCTCTCTCTCTCTCTCTCTCGCGCTCTCGCTCTCTCTGCATAAACAAAAAAGCACACACATATAGACACACCTGTCCTGACAGGACAGGATGCAGAGGGGGGAGGTGGAGTGTGTGTTAGGCGTGGCCACCATGTTTGTGCCTTTTTGTTTATGCGGAGTTCTGCAGATGAGGGGGAAATAAAAGTTCATCCAGTAGGCCAAGTTGTTGTATATTTCCTGTGGAAGACAAACAAATGACTCTGTGATGGAGAAAGGAGAAACATTCAGGAAAACAAAAGGAAGAGAAGCACTAAAGCAATGTGAATCAGAAGGATGAGAAAAGAGACTTGAATGCTCCTCCTGTGTGAATATTGACGTAGGTCTCTGTTCTTCACTTGGTAAATTGTGATTGTGTCAGCACTGCAGACATAAAAAGCTGCTAAATGTCATGGGGGGGGGGGGATAAAACAGCCTATAGTCTCAGACTATACTGAGTGGTCTACTCTATAGCAGACACCCCACTGGTTAAATAAGGAAGTTAGCGAGCTAAACAGGAAGCTCATTATCATAAAGAATCTCCATACAGGAAATGTTGGTATGAAAAATAACCTGCTTGGCCAGACAAACTCTAGCTGTGGTGTCCAGCACAATTCTCATCTCTGACTCTGAAATCTTTCTGCTCTTTGTGTGTTTTTTGAATTTTATTTTGTAGTTATACCATGGACTCTCTTGCTTCCCGTGAACGCCATAGAAAATGAGCTTTGAAGTTTAGTTCCCTCGGAACAGAGCAGAATCTGGCTTTATCGTGTGTGTGTGTGTGTGTGTGTGTGTGTGTGTGTGGGGGTGTGTGTGTGTGTGGGGGTGTGAGATGGAGGAGTGGCAGTAAATCCCTTTTAACTTTGATGTTTTTATTGGCATTTTATAGAACAAACATACATATACATAAATACAAATTCTCAATATTTGCTACTATTTTCATGGCCATTCAGCCATATAAAGCAGATGAAAAGTCTCTTTGTGTGTGCATTTCAGACTCACTGCCCTGATTGCTGCCTCTTCTTCCCTGTCAGATTCCATTTCTGCACAGTGTGTGGCCTTGCCTCTGCATTTATTGGCTGGTCCCCTGACTTTGATTGGAGGAGAATAAAACTGAGCTGCAGAATCTATCTTACGCTGAGTCACTTTGACTTCAATTGAGAAAGCTTTGTTATCAATGTAGTGTGTGTTGACAGAAAAGGGTCTTTTATACTATTTGCCTCTTTTTGGCCTACTAAGTGATATTTCAATACTAAGTTCTGTTTCAATGCTTGACAAGGCCTTGCAGTTCAGCAGACAGCCTGGAGGTCACTGTACTTATTTCAGCCTGCATTCAGCTGCAGAAAGCAGCCATGTCACACTTGACAAAGGTGATAACTGGGGCTGGAGCCCTTTCAACTGCAACCTATGGCCAAATAAAGAGTGCAGCCTGTCTCTATAACTTTGACACTGAGTTGATCAGCAAATCTATCTGCTGTACCTTGCAGTACAGTTGGTACTATAGTAACGGCAAACACACATACTCACACATGCATCACTTAGTCTGTTTTTGTGTCCGAAGGCCGCAGTAGTCATTGTTTGATTGCTCCTCTTTGCGAAGGCACAATTTTTCCATACCTGACTTCAGTAGAGCATGACAGCAGACAGAAATACAATTGTGTGCCATGACATAGGCTGTTATCTCATTCGCCAGTATCCCTTATCTCTGATTACTATTGGCCAGAATGGTTGTAATTAAACCAGAGGTATTAAGGAACAGTACAGCATTGCTGGTGTCTGGTGGACATTACATGGCCTAGTACTACTGCACATACAATGTTGGTGTTACTGACTTTAAGTCATGTATTAAAAACCATTGCTATTCACCCCTCACTTAAATGACATAGGCCTACCCAAAATAAAATGGTTATTGCTCTCGAACCCCTTTGACTACATACATAATCATGGTCTTTTCTGAAAGGTAAGCCCTTGTAGTGTGTTCTCAAAGTGTCAGAATTACTATAAGTATCACTGAAGCAGAGTTGCAGAAGCTCAAACACATGGATAGCATTTTTGTAGTATAAATAGCCTGTGGTTGTTTCTCAGACATTCAATGGAGCTCTAGCCATAAGTCTCACCTAATCCTGGTTATAATTGTGTAATAATACCACCAAAAATAAGCATTTACACTGTTCTATTTTCTAAGGCTATGTCTAGGCCATTTAGAGACTCCAAAAGGACACTTGGCAACCAAACTATTGGTTATTATGGGACTTAAGGGGTGTACAAGACTATATTTTTGTATATTTCACTAAATAAACACCAAATACTCACAAAAAGCATTTTTCTATTTTAGAATGTGTTTCTTGTCACCTACCCATGTATCTATGGACCTAATGATATCTAAGTTTTATGTCACTCACCACCATTCCAAAACAATTTAGAAACTATAAAAGCTTTAAGGTACTATAAAACCTTTATTTTACACATCAGGTATCATGTCATCATTGTCATTGTCTTACAAATTGTTCTGGTCATGCCAGCCATTCAAACCTCAACTACCGCTGCCTCCTTCCACAGTAAAACACAAGTCTTCTGTTTTGTTTTTAGTATTATTTTGTTGTTTTTATCGTAAAGTTATTCGTAAAAGTTCCAAAGTTTTGTTTTGTCCGTGAAGCCAAATTGGTGCGTAGTGAGTGCTGTCTGAGCAAAAGTTCTTTTATCTGTTTTATCTATCCGCACAAGCGGCAAAGTATGCCCTTTCATGGAAACCTAACAAACTATACATCGTTGGAATCATTGTTTCATTGGCTACAACTCTAGTCAGTCATCAATAAACTTGCCTCCCATTGTCTGGCTGTGTATTGGGATGAAGCTACGTAGACCATGTTGATTCGTTGTCAGCATCGGAGGCACTGGTTGGATATACTGGGAGATTGTTTGGCCAATACTGATCGGAGAATCATTGGGGCTGGTTTCATTCTTTTACAGAGATCTGATACTACACGACGAGGTCAAGCTCCCGTAGGTAAACACTTCTCCCACAGCTTTTAGCTCAGAAGAATTGCAGTAAACAATGAACATTCTGCGGACTTTTTTCCAAGTTGGAATGTTCTTGTAATTACTAGTTTTGTTTGACGGATTCATGCTGTGATTATGATGCTGACATTACGTGATTCATTTTCTCTTCGGATTTCTAGAAGAAACCAAAGATAAGGAGTCATAATTTTGAGTGAGCCTGTTTTGTGTGCACTGCTGTCACCAAAAAGGGGATTGTTGTTGCTGTAACATAGCAATCGGAAAATTCATTCTAAAAACAACGTAATGAAGGTGAACAAATCAGCTTTCGGGCTTTATTCGGGCCATTGGCTCTGGTTATTAACTGTGTTACTATTATGGTATCATATGTTGGCATGTAGGCTATTAGTGTAATGTCATTGGCAGCGATATTGATATTTAGTCATGCAATCCTCAGCTGTTGTCTGAAGTAGGCTAGACAGCCTACTAATTTTCCTATGCCAACTAGGTATTTACACTCAAGTCACATGGCGTGATCATTTGCCTACTAATGGTACTGAGGGCTTCCACGTTGTTCCAGGGTTGTAATGGCTCTAACCAGCAGTGCTCTGTTTCTATGCATGTTGTGAATTAGCCACTTGTCAGTTAGTGGGAGGGAGAGCAGGTATTAGATCTACTCTAAGACCTCCCTAGTCCCATGCGCAGTATTGGGAGAAACCTCTTGAAGGTCAGATGAGGGGCTTCCAGGATAACTTGAGATTCACAAGGTTTGAACTTGTGTGCAGAACTGCATGTGTAGATGTCCCATGCCTAGTAGTCCCATGGTTTAATATCCCTCGCCAATATTAAATTAGTCTATAAGTTACCCTCTGTTTGTCACACTAATGACCAATGAAACTGGGTTAGATGACTAAGCACTGTTTGTTCTTCCTCAACAACTCCTTGTTACGCATTCATACTGTTGGCCTATTCATACTGTTGTAGTTACACTGTTAGGCCTACTAAGTACATACATTCACCATATATACAGGGATGGTAGGTAGTTAGGCCTATACACTTAAGTGTGTGTGTGTGTGTGTGTGTGTGTGTGTGTGTGTGTGTGTGTGTGTGTGTGTGTGTGTGTGTGTGTGTGTGTGTGTGTGTGTGTGTGTGTGTGTGTGTGTGTGTGTGTGTGTGTGTGTGTGTGTGTGTTCTATAAGTCACAGAACTAACCCATAAAGTCTCAGATACTGCTCTGCCCTATTTCTCACTTTCACATTTTTGTATGCTGTATAGCGTAATGTGTTTGTTATTTTTGCTTTTTGAAAAAGTATAAGCCAAGGCTTATACATTTTGTCAGATTAGTGTGAAACCTGATGTGTGGCAGGTGATGAATGTATTTATTTATTTATTTTTTAAAGAAAATAATCATTATATTCAGGGAAATATACATTACGCATATAGAAGGTAGGAAAATTAGGTTGTTGCTATATACTCACTTTCCCATCCACAGATGATTAATACATTGTGATAACTTTTTAAACATTCTTTGAGATCGTAAGATCGTCAATACCAGTTGAAATAATAATGCATTGACATTTCAATCAAACAAATACGGTTACTTCATATGCATAGGTTACAGGAGACAACTACTTTTTGATTTTGTAATTGTACAAAAGAGTATTGTACAATCAAGTACAGTCAAAAGCAGATACAGTGCATTTTAAATTAACTTGAACCAAGTCTAAATCCCCAACATGTCATGATGTGTATTTAGGGAGAACCCCATCCCACGCATGCAGCTGCCTGAGGATTTTTTTTTGTCTGAGAAATGTTGGTATTAAGACTGTGGACTGCTGCCTGTGCCTGATGGCGTCTGTGCCTAACTCCTAATTGAGTGACTGTGTGATAGGAAGAGGGTTCATTCCAGCCTTTAAACCCTGATGCTGAACATGAATCAACTAGATTGTTGATCACATCAAAAGGGCGCTCTGCTTGGCCTCGCTTTAGTAGGCTGTCTACATCCCTCGTACATGGCTCTCATGTTAGATCAGACGCACTGAAGAAGAGAATGGCCTTCATCTGTCTCTCTCTCTCTCTGACTCGATCTCAGTGTCTTTCTCCCTGTCATTTTTCAGTTTTTTTTTTATGGTTTAAGATTTTGACCACACCAGTTCCACTCTTTATTTTTTCTATTTCTGTGTTTTTTTGTGTTGTCCCATTTCCTATCTGATTTTCTCCTGCTGTCTAGCATATCTACCTATTTCCAAGCATCCACACCCTTGTGCTCTCTTACTGTGCTCTCTGGTCACATAAAAGTGCACAGTCAGTTGGCATTTAGCTAACTATTTGCCATAGCTACTTGGGCAGATTCTGGAGCCTAACACACCAACACACCAACACACACACACACACACACACACACACACACACACACACACACACACACACACACACACACACACACACACACGCTCTTTTGTTCAGGCTTGGGAGGCGAGGAGAGCCACTCCCTTTACCTGAGCAGTGAACCAGTCAGACGATTCAGCTATTGTATGAGTCAGCAGGTGTACCCACACACAATACACATACTGTCAGTAGGAGAATGCTTTCGTGTCATGTATACAATTTGCTCTATCTACTGCCACATGTAAAGACATCAAGGGGGAGAAGAGGGTAAAAGTAATTGACTGGGTAACGACCAAGAGAGTAGAATCAGCTGACCGAGGCCATCGGCCCCTCTTCCTCTCTTTTACACACACTGCAAGAAAGGGAATATTTCTGTGTGTGTGCGTGTGCATATGTATGAGTCTCTTTACCACTACAACATAGCACTGAATCATTTTCTTTTCACCCTGAATTGGAGGTGGGCCAGCAGTCAATCCTGCAAGTCTAATATTGACTGGTAGCCTAGCAACCGATTTCCAATGAACTTTCAGACCGAGGCCTTCCCATACAGTGGCCAATAAAGACGAACAAAAAAACTCCCTCCCAGTCAATCATCATATTGATCAAAATTTTTGTGCCCTTTTTTGTGCAGTTAACCAATACTCCCAAACAGCGGACACAAGAGCAGCAACCTACCGTGTAGATGATTTGTTTTCTTTCCCTCTACTGTCATCTGCTCTAGGGCTGATGGGGCCTGCAGACAAAGGCTTCTGTGTGTGACTAGTCATTTGGGTGGAGTATAATCTCTCACCTGGCAGACCTCCTTAAGCACAGAGAGACAGGAACAAGGGCTAGTTGCTGCTGATGTAACTTAAGCAGGGTACACAATAAGCAAGTCTATATTTTCTTGGCTGTTTTGTTCTCACTTTCTTAATCTTTAATTTATGTTTACTGACTTTTGTGGAAGGTGGTTCAACATAGAGCCATACATGAAGAGACCAGGACACACATATGTTTAGCATTTCTTAAATTGTCTATTACTCACAGTGACTTGTGCAATGAGAATAATTTTGGTTTGCAGGGAGAAAGAGGTGGGCAGCCGAGAGGGAGAGAGAGGATGTGATGCATAATAGATTGGATTTGTGTCGGGACTAAATTGATGAAGGTTTGGGGGAGGGGTGTTACCATGGAGCATGCCTGGCTGTGGTTAGGTGAAGTCGGTTCAAGCTGAAATTCATGTACTGGACCATAACACCCCAGCGTTTTCTCTAGGTTCAGCAAAAGCCACAATGGTTGATATAACCAGTGCAATAGTGACGAGGTTGCAGTGTGGGATAGTTGTTAGAGAGACTGTCCTGTGACTGGAAGGTCATAGGTTCAGTCCTTACATCATCCATTGTGTCCATTGTGTCCAATCCTTGATGAAAATGCCCCTACATGCTCAATCCCTCTGGATAAGAGCATCAGCCAAATCCCTACAATGTAAAGAGGTAGAGCGTGTTCAGTTTGGTTTGGAGTTTATGGCTGGGTCTGAGTCATAGATGTGTGTATAAATGTATCTGATCTCAGACTCAACGCTTGCTATCCTATATTGTATGGCGTGATGTGTCAGGGAACCGGTCATGCGTAAGCTGTCAGATGGTTTCAATTTACCATCCCCATGTCAACATTGCATAGGCCACTCATGGTTGTGACATCCTTGTAGTGGGTGTGTTTGTAGGATTGACCCAGCTCTAGTGGCCTGATATTGCTGAAATGGAGGAGTGTAGGCAAGATAGGCACTATCTTTTTAAAGATAAAGCTCTACCTCTAGGCCTGCACTGTACAAACAGGCTGTTATAAACAAAGCGACAAGACGACAATGACGAGACAAGCTCTAATTGAGTTTTGACTTTTAAAGTTAACAGGCCACAACTGGAGGCATTGCTGTTCCCCATTCAGCATTAAAATGGAATTATGAGGTCCTGCTGGCTGCAAAGTCACAAGTAACTCGGAATGCGAAAGATCCAAAGCTGCTTGTGAGCAGTTACGTATGAGTGAGGAAAGCCACAGAACAACCCCTGCACTGTGATTTACTTTCTTCGCTCCTGGGAATTGTTAGTATTGCACATCGGTCAATAAACCACCATGACTTACCAGAATGGCACAGTCATCTCTCAAATGCTTTTTTGTTCTGGCTTCTGAGAAAAGATCTCCTACACCCACTGTATGACCTATTATATCTCTCTGATTCGGTGACCTTTCACCTTCCCCTCGAGCTAGAGTTCACAGTTCTTGACAGGAAAAGTGGTATAGTTTTCACTGCAAGGCCACAGTTACCTAAACCTGTCTTACCTTCAGTTTTTATTTTTCTCAAATTAACACTGAACCAGATAAAGGTAGGAGTCTTAATTGTCTGACTATCACCAGGCAAGAGGATCATTATTGGGATTGTGGGCTTCTTGTAGATTTCCATTTCCATCCATTCTCCACGTTCTCAGTGATTAAGCATTTGTTTATTATGATGACTATATTTCAAATTACACTACACACAATAGGTTATATACTCATGGTGGCATTTACCCACAAAGGAATAGTAAAATAACTGGCTTTGCTACTTTTTCTGGAAGCTGCTGGTCTTAACAAAGCACGGCAGAAAGAACAGTGTAGCTTTCATACACTTTGTGAAAGGAGGATCACAAGGAATTGACAATTTGACCTCAGACCCACTTAGGCTTTTAATGCATGAATTGTTTGTACTATAAAATATTAAACCAACCTCTGGGGTTAATGGTGATCTAACTCAGTGCTCCACAGTCTGCAGTAAGCCTTACCCATGCCGTGCCAGTATTTTCACCCCTATTTATACTTTGTGAAGGCTAGCTCACACACCAACTGTAAACAGTTGGTCCTACATTGCTGCTAAATGACTGTCCACAAGTTAGACTGTGTGTGTGTGTCTGTGTAAATTTCCACGTCCTAGCTGAAGTGGATCTGTCAAGATCCACTTCAGATACTCGAGTTAGGTCTGTAGCCCTTTACAGCAATACATTACTGCAGACATTATTTTGCAACGGTTGTCAGAATTGTAGTTATAATAATATATCACAGCACTGTAGTGGTTGTGTCAGACTTTGGTGTTCGTGTACTGTTCATCACTGCGTATCATAGTACTGCAGTGGTAGAGACTATGTTAAGCCTGTAATGGTAGTGTTCTTAATTATAATACTAGAGACGTGTAGAGATTGTGTCAGACTTGTTTACTATACAATATCCAACCATGCAGTGTTAGACTGTGATGCAGTGTTCTCAGACCAGGTTTCAGGTCGTCAGCTGACTGCTTGCTAGAGTGGGTCACATTCCCCATAATCAGCTGTGGAATGTCTTCTCTTCTCTTTTTTCCTCTCTCTGTTCCCTCTCTTTCCTTACCCCCATTCCAGTGTCTGTGTCTCTTTCTCTCTCCTTCTCCTTGTTTTGTTCTGGTTTTCCCCTAGCCCTCTGAGTCACAGGACTCTTGTGATGGTCTTCTGTTCATCAGCCTGGGGAGGCAATAGAATGCCCAATTCAGTGGACCGTGGCTATATCACACCTGTGTGTCTGTGTGTGTGTCTGTGTGCTGAAGGCCATATTATCAGTGAGTCATCATACCATGATGTATCTGATGAGTGAGTAGGATCCGTTAGCACACAGGTGTGTGTTTGCTTATGGATCAGGATGTGGAGGAAATGGGAAGAAGATGGGACACTAATTGGGAATTCTAGTGTATTTATCATGTTGTGTAAAGTATTGACCACAGCACAATTATATCAATGTCATGAGCAGGACAAGAAACAAATTTTTCCTTTTAAGTCAGATGGTCACAGTGATTAGTGTATCCCAAAATACAACAGCCACTCTCACTATTTGCCCATCCAAAATGCTTTCAATAATAGAGAGGGGCCAGATTGGATGCCTGCCAGTGTCTGGTTGAGTAGACAATCTTACCAGCCACACCCAAAATTTACCAAAAATTGTCTGGTGGCTAGTAGCTAGTGTAAATTTCCCACCCCGTTCGTGATCTTCAGTGAAACCCTGATATTCTGTGTCCTTCTCCCAGGTATGGCATTCGTCCAGAGAACGTGATCGTGTACGGTCAGAGCATTGGGACTGTGCCCTCTGTCGACCTGGCTGCTCGCTACGAGAGTGCCGCGGTCGTCCTCCACTCCCCACTCACCTCTGGCATGAGAGTGGCCTTTCCCGACACCAAGAAGACCTACTGCTTTGACGCCTTCCCTAAGTGAGTGTATGAGTGTGACTGTATGAACAGATGGCAAATGACGTGCGTGAAAACAAGGATAAATGTGCTACACACATATCTATTGAAAGGCCCCACGCCTTATTCATGTATTGAAAACACAACATTAGCTGCATGAATATGCACCGATGGAGATGTGCACACACACACACACACACACAAATCACAATCACGCTAATCATGCACTTTTAAATTAACAGAGGTGTAAAATAAACGCAGAAAGTGTTTTTCTTTGGATGAGTCACAGCACTTAAATACACTCAATGACTCCCTCTTGTGGTCAGAAGGCAGACATCTTTGGTACAGTGTATTTTACAACTCTCACCCAACTCTTTCCTCTTTGTCTTCATTATGTTCTATGTGTGCATGTGTGTTTGTCTATGTTTTTATTCCTGCCTAACTTTCCTCTTTTTCCCTCCCCACTCCAAAAGCATCGACAAGATCTCCAAGGTGACTTCACCGGTGCTGGTGATCCATGGTACGGAGGACGAGGTCATCGACTTCTCCCACGGTCTGGCACTGTACGAGCGCTGCCAGCGCCCCGTGGAGCCGCTCTGGGTGGAAGGGGCTGGACACAACGACGTGGAGCTCTACGGACAGTACCTGGAGAGACTCAAACAGTTTGTAGCACACGAGCTGGTCAACTTGTAGAGGAGTTAGACAGCGAGGGGGTTAAGGGGGATGATGGAGAAGGGGGTGCCGAGAGAAAGAGAGAAGAGGACAACCTTTCACTGGACCTGGAGCACTTAAAACAGTTCTTAGCTCACAGAATGGTAATATGTAAAGGACAATGATTTATGGGAGAGGTGGGATGACCGAGAATGGGTGTATTTTTTTCATCTAAGAACAAGAAGAAGAGAATCAAGCGGTGTGTGTGAATTGATGCAGGTAGAAGCGGTGTGCCCCTGTGCAGGACTGAATTTAATGTGACAGGCTTCTCTCGACATCAAGCGCCTCTCCACCTTGGAACCCCAATTCCCCAGGGCCAAGGGCCTGCCAATACTGTCTACACCACATGCTGCAACTGTGAACTTTAAATCCAAAACATCCTTTGGAAACCAATCTTTTTGTTTTGCTTTTCGATTATTATTATTATTTTTTATCATTTTGAAAATTGCACATTGTGGCGATGTATGAATGAAAGAGGGAGTGGTTACAAACACAATAGAATGAACAGGCAACATACTGTGCATGTGTCATGCATATGTATGAAGTGTGTGTGAATGTGTGTGTCACATTTTTGCTGCCTTTTGTCTGTAGTTGAGACCTCCGACCAAATCTGAGAGGCTTTTAAGGTTCTATGGGACAGCCTTGCTGTAAATTGGACTGGACCAAAACTGAACGGATTTTCTCCAACCCAACCAACCTCTGTCTGACTTTCAGGTCATGTCAGGTTGGTCCTACCCACTGCAGCCACCATGGATTTCTTTTTTTGGTTATTGTTTATTATTTTTTTATATCATAAATAATATTTGCACGTATCACATGTGACTAAGAACTGTATAAGTCATAAATGACATATGATCTAGCTGTGCCAGTGTTGCCAAATGTTTAGTATAATGCAGAGACTTAGAACAGACACACATAGAAGTGTACTTTGTACGAATTACATCTTGAAATATCTCCAAAGCCCTATTAGCTGTATCAAGACTTTTTCATAAAATGTTCTGTTTAGTCCTAAAATGGTACAGTTGGCAGTTCAGTGTAACAAACCACGAGAATATGACGCAAGACCGGGATCTATTTGCAGCTGATCTAGCCAGGGAGGAGGCAGTATATCAGTGACTAATAAGGTGTGGATGTTACCTTGCCCCACATTCTTTCTTCTGAGATTATCTTGAAGTATTGTTGCTGTAAGACCAGTATCACTACATTGTAGTTGAACTTTTCAGAAAAAGGAAATGCTGGACAGTTCTATGGACACCACAATAATTGACACCAGTTTAAATTAACAGCAACTTTTCAGACTTTATAAAGCCTGGATACAGTAACTCTATTATGAAGCCCAATTTTGACACACTAAGATATAAATATATATAATAGTTACTATAATATATCTCTCTTGTGTACTCTGATCAGATCAAATGTTATTTCTAGATATGTCTTTTATATGATAAAGTTAAACTACTGTGACAGCAGGTAACTGTCTGTGCTGTGATCAAGACTCATACCACTAATGCCATTCAGGACTAAATGGTGAAAGTTATTAACACAGTTGGTGTTGATTCATTTTTATTTCAGGAAGTGGATGTCCACGATTAAAAAGAAAATAATCTGCTAAGATGTTGTGACTGAAAGCAAACGGACGCCAAGCCTGCCTATTCACTCACAATATGTGTACTGGAAGAAATGTTTTGTGTTAAATCAGCTCAGCATTAAAGGCTTACATCATTGACACAATTGGAGCCTTTTTTGCACATATATTTTGTTGTCTTAACTTTCAGTTATCTTACAGTCTGCATGGTATTTCTGGATCCATTGTTGTGTGTTAAATTGCCCTTTAATGCTGAGTGAGACAAAACAAACCATAAGCCAGTCACATGCGTTGTACTGAAGACTCCATTGAGACACTGTCAAAGCCCTGAAAAGCAAATGCTACTGCATGCCACGTTTGGCTAGTTTCTCTTACCTTATTTGCCTGTTTAACAAACACAGAATTGCATACAAAATCTCAATGAATATTTTCCTTTGAAGTATTTTTAATACCGAGGTTAGGCTGAGTCTGTGTTCACAAAAGGGGTCAAATTATGTTGGTAAGTGACTTATTAGCCAATAAGCCCATGGGTGCTACCGTAAACCTTCAGGTCTGATTACTACAGGTTGAGAGGAACTGAAGATGACTAGTTATTAGTTGTTTTGATGTTTGTTAGATTGACCAAGATCCATTAGGGTTGTTTACTGTTGTTGTCAGGTGATGATCTGTTATGGAAAACATACACTTTTTAGGGGACTCAACACAACTTGTTTTCAGTACTTAAAACCAAGGTTATGCTTTCTTTCATTTTGACTTTGTAAATAATATTTGTACTGTACATGTTTATTCTCATTTTATTTTATTTCACAAGTTTTTGTTATTATCTCAACTGTAGTTGTTATTACTACTCTAACTGTTGATATGACAATTATTAGACTAAGCCAGTCCTTGTTTTGGCTCTTTAGATGACCCTTGTACTTCAGTCTGGTCACCTAGACTGATATCTTATATAATTTGATTAGGTTTTTTTGTAAAGCATATTTAATGATTGAAGGAACTTATATGTAATAACAATATTGATATAGTTATACTAAAATGGTTATAGAAAATAAAAACTATTTGAGAAGCAATCTAAATTCTGACTCTCTTGATCTTTGATGGGAATAGGATGGAAAGATGGAATTTCACTCCAAGGCCCTACAAGATGGTAACACGATGTGGAAGAGTTAGGGTGTCTCACCAGGGTGGTACAACAAACTGAGAAACTATAACATATTAGACGCACATAGTAGGTTTTATACTGTAGAAAATCTGCAGGATAAAGCTTTCTATGCTTCTTTATTGTAGCTCAACATAATGGCTAGAGATGGGTCATGTTGTACCATTACAATAAGTGATGCCATTCTGTTACATTTGATTGTTTGGTGACAATAAAACTGTATAATACCCCCTCTAGTAGTGATGAGGACTCACCCTCTAGTAGTGATGGGGACTCATTCTTATAATGATGGAGAGAGATCAAGTCCTGTTGACAACAGAGCATTGTTTGCTTTGTAAAACATGGATTAGGCTGGACTACTGTATAATACTTTTACTGTCAACAACAGTCTTATTGCACTATGCTTCTCTCCTGAGTCACAGGACCACAAGTTGCTCTCATGTTTACATAAAGTAATGTCAAAATTGGACATGCCCTCTATATATGGATATCCTCAGACCTATAACTGCTGATTTTCTTAGTCTTGTGTCCCATATGATGGAACAGAACCGACTTTTGTTATGACCCGCACCACACCAAGAGACTTGTAGCTCGGTTGTTTCAGCGTTTTCACGTTAACCTGAAAACTACCCTAAAAAGTATGTTAACTTGATACATCTTTTGGTCAGAAGTTCAACTCTGCTGCTTAGGTTCAGTAACCGTAACAATATAGCATGAGGAGAGGAGTGGGAGGATGCTGAGAGGTTATGGGAGAGGAGGTGAGGAAAAAATCTTCTGGGTGACTGCAAAGAAAATAAGGGATGTAAAGGAACAGCAGTGGCTGTAAGATTCTGTTTCTAGGACACAATGAACTCTCTCTCCCTCAATTTGTCCTTGTAGTTGTTAGGATGCTGGTGTCTCAACATTTTCTCAACATTGCCCTGTCTACAGTCTAAGTCTACAGGCCTGTCCTACTCGCTAGTCCGACCCGTTCAATGTCTACCAAACTGAGAATAGTGGATCCCTCTCGTCTGATTTTCTCACAGCAGCTAGGCGGCGGTGTGGCTCAAGCCAAGCCCCACCCCTGAACCCCTGCACTCCTGCTCGTCTCATGCTGCCTTCAGTGCTCCTCGTAAGCTCCTACGACTCTAGTTGTCATCAATGCGACTTGGAGCATGTTCCAGAGCGTTTAGTGGGAAATACAAACGAAAGAGAGGGGGGGGATTAGGCATCAGGAATGTAATGAATGTTTACATTTATTTATCAGCCAAAAGTAATTGTATATATTGCTGTTGCCTTGTAATTTCAGTGATTTTCAGCCTTTTGTGTTTTCATTTACACGCTGCTCATGAAACCCTTTAAAAACCCACTGGATACTGTCGAAAATGCATTGCCATCAAGCTAAAAACAAAGCTGATTTTCATCTTCATTCGTTTGTTCCTGAAAAGCTTATATATTAGAAGTTTTCATCTGGCAGCAATGATTTGTTACATCTTGGTGTAGCATTATAAATAAACTCTCCACTAACTGATGTTTGCAGCTGTTGTGCTTCAACACTCAAGAAGACAACTTATAAATAGGGACAAAAAATGCATGTCAACCAAAAGTTAAGCAGAATGAAAATAAAAACATACAACAATACAAATAATACAAAGGCGACCAATAAGATATAATTAAGATACATTAGTTGTTGACACTGATCCTGTTTTCCACCCCAAAGGTCATATCGGGGTAACTCGGGTTATCATAGAAGCAGTATTTTTCACTTATTCATCAATTTGTTGGGTCGTTCGTGTGCGCTGCTCTTCTCATAACTCCGCTATTTCCGACAGCACATGAAGGCAGCATCAGTTCCTCTCTCTCAAGCCGCGCCTGCTTTCCTCTCGGTGAGACTGGGGGCTGACCGATGGACGACAGCCCCTTAAGAGAAAAACACCATGTGAAGAAAAAGTATATATAAAGGGACACGGAAAGCAAACTGCTAGGGCGAGAAATCGTTCAGTCGTCTCACCACCAGGTCAACAGTTTTACGGCTCCGGCAGAGAGCGGATGGACAGAGGACGAGAGGCGCTGGACAGTCTCACCCGAGGTACGACCTCTCCGTCCGGATACGTTGTTGGTATGCTCCGCCGCTTGTCTGTCAACCATTGGGGGGAGGAAGGGTGATAGAAGATTCACCGGTGAACGAACCTCTGACTCGCTTGTTCTTGTGAATAACAAGGTGCTTTAACAACGGTAATATAAGAAAAAAGGGTGAACGTCGGCGCTTTTGCTGTGTCCAACTTAGCTCCTGCTGCCCAACAGTCATGTGTTGCTACGTGTCCCATACACCTTGTGAAGTGTCAGTTTCAGATACAACCCTTGCGAAAATCTCTAATATTACTACTACTTCCTAATACTCCTATAGTGTGTCTATGGTACTCAACGGTGAGTTTATAGTGACTTTACCCCCACTTTATTTTCACCCCCTATGGTAATACTATAGTGCTAACTGTGTGATGTTTTTAACTTTAGCTGTGATATTTGCGAGTGCCCTTCTAAAATGTATGCCAGTGTCGTGGACGGAATCACTGTGGCCAAAACAAACCAGTCATGAATTCATACAAACCTAACAAACGTTTTTAATTTGATAATGCTTATGCTTGCACCACATAACTTACTTTGTGCTACCAGTGTATTAAAAGCCCTATTATTATTATTATTATTATTGTTAGTAGTAGTAGTAGTAGTAGTAGTAGTGGTGGTGGTGGTGGTAGTTGTATTGCTGTTGTTGTTAATTTTTGCTTTAGCTCATAGCTCTCAGGTAATATAGGAAGCCATGGCTTGCTATCCATTTCCCTGCTACTGGTGATTTCAAAAGCCAGGGATGATTCTTCATCTGAGGAATGTGTGATGGCCTATCCCTGAGTGATTTTAGCCTTTCCCTACATCTGTTGGATATTCAGTAGTTCTGAAGTCAGGACAACATGGGAATATGGACATACTGAGTCACCGACTCTTCAGGAGATGCATGTCCATATTGTGATTGTTGTCATTTCAAAACTATGAGTAGCCGAAGGTGACCAAGTCCACAGCTCCATATGCTGTGACAGGGCAGTCGTAGGGGACCAGTAGCAGCATGGTCCTTTTTATGGGGTGGAATGTGAATCATTTATGGTGGACGTAAATTACACTGGTCCTCTGTAGTGTAGTGAGATAGGGTTGTAAAGACTGGTGGCAGATGGTAGTCTCTCTCACACTTGTTGATCATATTCTTCTACTAGGCAATTGCCGGATGCTTGAATGACGTAGATGGCGGATCGGCAACACAAATCCGAGAGTGAAACGTGTTGAATTTACCTAAGGGACGGTTTCAGGTTTCTCTGATTGGAGAGTTTGGGCTGAATCTTATATTGTAGCCTACATGACTGATTGAGACATTTTTGTGGAGTCCTTGATTATATATCGCTTTGTTTATGAGTTGAAGGGGTTTGTTGTGCTCTGGGGTAAAATGATGCAATGTGACTAATTGGCTTGACAAGACAATGGACTGCTGTGTGTGTGTGTGTGTGTCTCTGTGTGTGTGAACGTGTATGTGTGTATGAAGCATTGATACACACAATGCTGGGTTTAAGAGGGATGACTTAAGGACTGAAATGACTAAGTTACAAGGTGTCTGTGGTTTGAAGGATCCTGCTTCGGACAGTTGTTGTGGTTCTACGGTTTTAACAACCTCTTTAACAGACTGGATCATTGACTGAAACAAATTGGTGAATCTTGTACTTGCTGACATTTAGGTTATGAAGCCCTATAGTGGGGAATGTTGATGTCATTAAATGGCTGTTTTAAAGAAGTGCCATGGGGGCCTTTTTTGTGCAATGTCATTTCCTCTCCTTCTGTGTGTGTGTGTGTGTGTGTGTGTGACTGTGTATGTCTACGCTGTACTACTTTTTTTATTTGTGTGAAATAAAGGGGGGGGGGGGGGGGCAGACCAGGGCCAGAGCACTCTCCTCCTTCCCTACTGTAATTGGTGCCATCTGTTTAAGCTGTGTTAACATAGTCTCGGGAATGTTGAGATCCATTATTCAAGACCCCCTTCATTACTGTGGACAAGAGCAGCCAAGGTCACCGCGTCCGAGCCAAACCAGCCAGAGGACCTACTGAATGGTTTGGAGTAACTGATTAATAGTCAATTCCAGGCCGACTCCCAGGGTCTTTACCTGGGGGTGAAGAGTGAGATGCTCGGTGGCTTATTGCCCGTTTCCCCAGATTCAGCCCTTTTCTGCTCCTTCATCTCCTACTGTTTTTACTCTCAGTTTATGTCCCTCTTCAGTGTCCTCCTCCTCCTTCTCTTTAACCTGTTCTATTTCATTAACCCCCTCCTATCTATCTTTCTCCTCTCTTAACTCTTTGCTGGTTTGCCTACACTAGGGTCACGATTACAGTTCAAAGGGCTTGACAAGAAAAAGTAAATGTGTTAAACCAGATGAGCCAAAACGTTTTGCTGTCAAGAAACCCTGAAAAGATGCACGTGAGGCCGAGCACCTGCATTTGTGGAGATTTTGTTACAGGGACCCCCATCTGAGAAACATTTTGTTGTTATGCCGATATGATTTAGTACAATATTGCAAATGGTCTATACAATAGTGGAGAACAATGCAGAAGGCAAAGCTCTGATTGAAATAGTCATTCCTACATGTTCCTTCAACCTGCCCCTTTGCCCCCCTTTTCTCCTCAGGTAGCAGACAGATATACCATGCCGACGAATGATGGCCCAAGCCGTTTCTTTGTGGCTCCGCCCAATGGCAACCACCAGCGGTCTCCAGGATACGTCCCCGGGCGCGTGGCTCCGGTCCGCTCACCGCCACCCGCCAAAGCCCCGCCTCCTCCACCAATAAAACCCCACGGCCCGCCTCCAGAGCGACGAGCCACTTTCAGCCTATCGGAGGAGAACCAGCGCAGGGAGCGCGCTCAGAGCCTCCGGAAGAGGAAGAACACATTGATCTGTTTTGGAGTGTCACTCGGGGCCTTCTTCCTCTCCCTCATCCTCATCCTCAGCCTCACTAATGGTGACGTGTTGGATGGTCAGTGTTAGAAATTGTTGTGTTTTCAGTTATTTAGTAATTTACTGAATATTGTCTATTCAACTGTTGTGCAAGCCCCAACACCCAGCCTGTGTTACAACACAATGCTTTACAGAATGGAAATGCAAAAGCAAGGAAAATTTACTTTAATAACAGTTTATTTTCCAATCCTATTGGCAGGAATACAGTTAAGCTCCATTCTGCTGCTGCTCAGTGTTTGTGTTTGATTGAAACCATAGACAATATTGGCTATTGGGTAGAACTCAACTCCATTTGCACAGTGCCCTATTTTCATGGCTGCAGTTCTGTGGTGAATGCAGATGCACAGTCTAAAACGCTGTAATTTCATGTCCATTCTGTGTAGATATCGCTGCCTTTCATGTGTTATTCTTAACGGTCTCTGTGCCTGAATCATTCTCCATGTAGTGACCACTGTCCAGGCCAGAGCTGGTTACTCGTATAGATTCACAGAAGCCCTACAGGTACTTGTGTGGTACAGCTGACTTGCCCACAACGCTGTCATTCTTTCAGTTGGCAGTTATTAATTCTTTAATTTTACAGTCTATTAAAAACACACAGGCAGGCTATCAGCAAAATAAAAACGATTTTTAGATTTGGAAATCTGAAAATATGTGATTTATAGGGATGTAATGATAAATTAAGCTCACAAAAACAACGTTAAGGACCTTTTGAATGTCAGTTCAAATCAAATTTAAGACCAGTTTAATCCCCAAATCCCCCAAATGAAAACAAAACCAAAAAGTATGCACCCAAATTGTGCAACCAGGGAAAACCTCTCACTAAAAATGTAGTGAGAATAGAAACAGCTGTTTTTCACACCTCTGACACCATATTTAAGACTCAAACATCGAATGATTTACTCACAAGTGACGTGTTGTGCATAGTGCAGTATATTGCTAGTTTTACCTGTAAGGCAAGACTCCTACAATACTACAATCTTTGTCTTAATTGGAAATCCAAAATGCGGTCACACAACAGATTTAAAATTAGGAGGAACGATGGTGCCTCTTGTCACCTAATACGTCTACACACAGTAGTGAATTCAGCTGCGTTTACCAGAGGTGTGATGATGAAGTGTGTAACCTGTTTTTCTCGCTTAGCCCCGCCTCTCATTGCCATTTTCCATTTTAGGCATTTAGCTGACACTCTTATCCAGAGCAGATATTAGTGTTGACATTTGATGTTGTGGGAATCAAACCTGTATTCTTTTGGTTATAGGTCTTTCTAAACCTAGGCCACCCACACTGCTGCACATATATTCTATGCCATGGATACCCTTCATGTGTATTTATATAGTGATTGTATTGATTATATTCACAGAGAATTGTCCAGACCACAACCCGTCCCTGAGCAGCTGGAACCCAGGCCACCAACCAGAGAGGGCCGTTGTGGTCAGGAGGGGAAACCTGTTCCGACTGGATGCCTCAGCTACCTTCCACTCCCTAACCATCCAATCAGGAGGTAAAGACAAAAAAAAGTGTATTATACTGGATGCATACAGAACATGGATAGCCATAGTTCAGCAGATTGGTTGTGGACTCTTCTGGATGTAACTGCACGTATGCATGTATCACATGATTGAACGTTTCCCTTTTCTCAGGTCGGGTGGTTTTTGCAGACAATGCTGACGGCTCCAAAAACATAACCTTGAGAACGCGGCATATCCTCATAGAAGACGGTGGAGCGCTTCACATCGGCGCGCCCAAATGCCGCTACAGCTCTCGTGCCACCATCGCCCTTTTGGGCCGCTCCGACGACAAGGCGGTCCCTGAAGTACCCGACCTGGGCCGTAAGTTCGTTGGCGTCATGCGCGGCGGGACTCTGGAGCTCCACGGTACCGAGAGAGTTTCCTGGTCTCTGCTCACCCGAAGCGTCCCTGCCTCCGGTCTGGCCACAGGGGGTTACGCCTTCCAGCGAAACTTCAGCCGTGGCATCAACCTGCGCGTGGTGGACCAGGACACGGCCGCTGTTCTCCTCTCTGAGCGCTACGACACACACGAGTCCCGCAACGATAGTCGGCGGCTCACCCAGCTGCTCCGGTCCCTGCCGGCGGGCCGCATTGTCACGCTGGCTGTAGGAGACTCGGCCGTCAAGAGCCTTCTGGAGGAAACCAAAAAGTCCATTGAAGAGAGGCTTGCCAGCAGCTACGTCTACGATCTCAAATACAGGTAAATAGAGCCATGAATTCATATTGTTAGGTGTTTGTTTGGATCTCGACAAAGGTCTTTCAAATCAAAAGTTTCCATGGAAACACACATCCGTGAATGTCTTGATTGTTTTATGTCTGTATGCGTCATTGTCCTGGTGTGTGTTTGTGTCATCAGACTGTTTGAAAATGTGTGTATGTGTGTTTGTTTTTGTGGTTCAACGGTCTCGCTGAATGTGCCAGCTCTTGGAGAGTTTGTGTGTTCCTTCTCTACGGTGCAGTGTCTGCTGTCTGCAAGTCTTTGGGATTGTTTTGTTTATTCTTGGTCTCCTGGGGGGGGTGATAAAGACCCTTTTATGGGTCTTTTGTTTAGCCATTGAAGTTATTGCACTTGTCTTTGTAGTTTCAGTACTTGGACTGACATGCAGACTGATACACCCAGTCCCTCAGTGCCATTTCCAGCGTCTCGTTCCAGATCTGTCCTCCCTGGAAAAACGTCTTCTTTCATTATCATCTTTTTTTTTTTTATCCTGGATATCCTCCGGTCCTGCCTCGGAACGATTCAGGGAGGCAATCCTCTCTCTGTTTCCGCTATGCCAGGAGGTGTTCTGCCAAGAGAGGAAGCATGTGGAGGATATAGGGGTTACGGTCAAAGAGTTTCCAGGATTTGTGCAAAATCTGCCGACTCAGGAGATTTAATATCCTCCATGCTCATGTTCCCTCAAATGGCAATTACTGGAAGTTCGGCATAGGGCCTAGCTTCATCCAGAGTTAAGCTTTCTTTTTGCTCATAAGGTTTATGAGCAAATTGGATTATAGTTGTACATGACATTAGATCTTCTGTCTCACTGTCACTCATACACACACACACACAGACACATATAGATACAGACATACACACACATATACTTCTTTCTATGGAAAGTCTTAGAACAGCATTTCAGTCTGAGTTATTTGTGGCCTGGCTTGGTTTGGTCCCTGGTTGGCTGAACAGCCAATTGCTACGCCAGATTCTCCAGTGTCACATTTCGCCTCTGGCGGTGAGTGCCAAGGCAACACAGAGGTATTCAGCCCCAGTCCAGAACACGACAGTTTAAATGGATCACAAGGCCCTGTGTTCAAACGTGTGTTCTGTGTGTTCTGTGTGTTCTGTGTGTGTGTGTGTGTGTGTGTGTCGGTGTGGTGGTTGTGGGGTTGTACACTAAGTGATTTTTCATCATTTATTCAGGTGGGCATTTGATTTCCATGTCAGCTATAGATGGCTGTGTGTGCTAGGTGGATGCACATAGCGTACAGTTATGAGACAGGATGCACTTTAATGTCTTGTTAAAGTCACACTGTGTCAGGCTGAGGGATGTTTATGGAGAGATTAGTGCCAGCAAAGATTGTATTTAAATTGCATTCATTTGAATGTGTAATTCTCAAATTGAACCGTTCCAAGTGAATTCGTTGAATGAATGAATCCAAAGGCACAATGTTAGGCATGATTTGAAGTTAAATGCAGTGGCTTGAAATTGAATGTGATTATTATTGAATATAATTTCAAATTCAGTTTTCTTCATTCAGATTCAGCCAACCACAAGCCATGTGGCGCTGTGCCTTTCTCATCTCCTCGGCCAGTGGTGAAAGAGTTGCCAATCGTGTCCTAGCTACCAGTACTGGTAGCTGCAGACGGAATGTTATGTTATTGAATAAAACATGTATATTACTGATATGTGAACTATTTAACTTCTCAACAAGTTACAACAACAACTGGTGCTAATCTTGCTATAGCTGTCAGCCTATGGTTGCGTTGTAAATGCATGTTGGAGCTGTAGGATTCAGTGTAATGATGAAAGGTAGATCAGTGTGGAAGAAGAGCAGAGACCGAAGCTGGAACATACTAGGAAACAAATAGTCGAACATATTTTTCCTATTTTGCACCGATTCTACGTCAGCACACACTGAAACTGAAACAAACTTGAAATCCATGTACGCACACACACACACACACACACACACACACACACACACACACACACACACACACACACACACACACACACACACACACACACACACACACACAAACAGCCGCAATGACCTTCATATTCCATAGAATGACCACAGTAGCGCCAAGCGTTCCTTCCTGTGGCAGACATCAAACAGTTTATGGTCTCCTGCCTCGTGCCTGTCGACCCTCCTATCCTGTCCATCTTTTATCTATCAGGAGGACACACACACACACACACACACACACACACACACACACACACACACACCTCTAGTGAATTCACCTCTTGCCTCCACAAATTACCATTACCGGTCAAACAAAAATAAGGTTAAAATGCTGATGCACATCAGTTCAGGGATGTGGCCAAAGGAAACAGAGTAAATTAATATTTGTATACAATATTTGTCTCTCATACTCCCTGTGTGTGCCTCTTGTTTGTTTTACATATAGAGTACACACCTACACACACACACTGTATCAGCAGCCCCAGTACCGAAAGAGGCCCTCTGCCCCCCAGCAGGAAAGCCCTCAGAAAGCCACACACTGAGGCTGTAATGACAGGGCAGAGTGGATCCCCAGATGGATCCTGTTTGTCTGACGGTGGGGTGCATAGTAGCATGGCAGGGGCTCTTTTATCTACACAAGGACGTGTTTGGGCTGTGATTGTGCCAACAGGACTAGTTGGTTACGAATAGGGACAGATATACACACAGAGACATATTGTAAATGAATGACATCACAAATTTCTACTACCAGTTTAGGAGGTTTGCATAGTACAGAAGTCATGCTGGTGGTAGATTATTCAGGGTCCACATTCACCCATTAAAGCAAATATGGAAATGATTTCCATGGATAGCTGCTCCACGGGGTTGAGCAAGCATTTTACCACGTACAAGTGTGCCATGACTTTCTGGCTTGACCACAGATCCTTTAGAGCACCTGATGAAACGGAGCTGGAAAGACTAACTTAAGGTGAATCTGAGAAACTTCCTCTGGCACTGTTTGTGTGGAACGGGCCAAGCTCTGCCTCAGTAGAGAAGTGAGACGTTTGCCAAGATGACTTTCTCCTAAGCTATCACAGTATAAAAGTGCCTGCCCAGATGAGGCCAGACATGAAAAATCTGACCATCCCTCTTGCCTGTGGCTAGTATTTTTCAGACTGGGTGAGCCCATAATCATTACCAGAAATTGTGTGTCATGGAGATGGTATTAAGAAGGAGACACAATGGGCCCAGTTGGGTTGTGCCTCAAGACCTCCAAGTCCAAAACTGTACGAGGCTGATATGTGTATTGTTACACAAAGTGAAGGTTTCTGAAAGGTTAAACGGCGTGAGAAGGTCAGATTGGTCAGGGAAGATTAGTGTTAATAGAAAGTTTAAATGTTATGCCGCACTTAGAAACAATGGTCTTTGTAATGTTGCGGTATCCAGTTATCATTTTGAGTTTGTTTGGAGTCGTTCAGCCGATGCTGGCAGATGCAACTACAAGATGTCATGCTTAAAAAGCTAAATGGATGATGTTTGAAATGTCGAAGCCAGCGAGTCTCAATACAATGCCTTGTGTTAAATCATACGCCCTCAGACTCCCAGTCCCTCGCGCCATCCACACCCACCATCTCCCCCACAGGAATGAGTTCAGCCTCTACCTCTCATTTAATCATTCTAATCTTTTTGTAAACATTTTTTTATGACATTCCTGCTTTATAAGACCGTGTACTAAGAGGGAGACTAACAAAAGTAAAACGTTGGATTCATATGATGTTTTTGTACATCATTTTAATAATTCCTTCACTTCTCTGATCTCCTTTCTTTCTTCAGTTTTCTACCTCGCTCTGTCTTTTCCATATTGTACGACATTCACCTTGTTATCTCACCCCTCCACTCCTCTCTCCCCTCCCATCTTCCTTCCACCTTCTGTCATCCTCTCATCTCTTCAAGGCCATTCCTTCTTCTGTCCTTGCCCTTCAGGCCCTCAGACTAGTCAATAGTCTAATCCCCTCTTGAGACACTTCACAGACCCTGTGTTGTGTTGTGTTGTGGTCAGTTGCTCAGTGGAAGATACTTGTGTGTGTGTGTGTGTGTGTGTGTGTGTGTGTGTGTGTGTGTGTGTTAACATAAACTTGCGCTATCTCTCCCTCACACATCCTCACACTGTTTCCTGCACCAGATTTCACCCTGAATGATTACAGTGATTGGGGAAAAACTCTCTCTCTCTCACACACACACACACACACACACACACACACACACACACACACACACACACCTCAAATTCACACACAAACGTCCAATCTAGGTCACACCCTGTGTCTAAGTAGCTGTCCCATCTGTAAGATATTACATAAGAATGACACAAATGTCCTGTTGATATTTTCACTCCCAGCTCCCTGCACCGGACTGGTCTGCTAACACCAACTCTAGCTCTAGCTAATGCACCTATCACCAGCTTCAGTAGATTAACACGTTGGTTAGGCCTGCCAATCATGGATCATATTTTAGTCCTACTGTAATAAAAGTGCCTTTAAAAGCTATACTGTATGATGCAGTAGCAACAGTAGTAACTTCTCAACAAGCCTGTAAAATTAGGACATTTTGGTTTGTGTGTGTGTGTGTGTGTGTGTGGCTGGACTGGAAAGCTGAGAAGGGTTGACTCATGCTTTGGATTTACCTTCATTTCTGCACAACACAAGTGCGCACACACACGCACATGCACACACACACACACACACTCGCCACCACCACAGCTATGAGCCAGGTATGTCATTAGGGAGAAAGACCTAATAGTGAATAGTGAGTGTTAAAAGTGAGTTGGCAACGGGAGAAGATTGATGACGATGATTCAGCGTTTAATGTCACACTTCAAGGCCATCTCATTCATCAAAAGAAAGTTTTTGGAAACTAAAGCAAGGGGCGACGCTCTTCATCGTTCTCTGATACGGATGTATGAAATGAATGTATGTACTGTAATCTCTCCCTCTCCCCCTCCCTCTTACTTCACTTTTCGCTCCCATCCATCTGTTTTTTCTCTGTCTCCAGACAGGCGTGGGCTCTGGTCTCGGTGGTAGGCGGTGGTAACGCGTCGTGTTCGGAGGAGGTTCGGGAACATGAGAACCACGACACGGGAGGGAAGGCTCTGGCAAGACGAAACTTCACCACCGTGGATGGAGTGGCTTTCTCCGTCACAGCATACAGCGAATGGAGGAACGGTGAGGACCAGCTCATGGATGGTGGAATCAATTCAAAACCACTTTAATGATCAAATAAATTATGGTTCATTGCTGACAGAAAAATGAAAGTATATCTGCTACTCAATATCTTATTGCATAGTTTGTGGCTTTTCTCATTGTGGCGTATTTACTTTCCTGTTGACAGACTGTATGTAGGTGATGTACAGCTGAAGCTCATTTTTCTCTAGCTGGTGGAGGGGGGGAGGGTTTGGGGGAAGAAACCAGAGGCGATAGGGTGAGGAGTGAGGTTTTCTGTGTGCCAATTGGTTTCAATCATCTGAACATGAAAGACATTCCTGAGCATGTGTGGGCGATACTGTTTTTGTCCCCATGTCGTTGTGACAAATACAGGTCTTAAAGCAGGTGTGGTTTGGGTGCACATCCTGTGAGCTGGTGTGATTTCCTTGTAACGGTTATTCAATGCAGCCATGCCCGCACCCCGTAAAACACATTCTGACAGTAACAGCTTTTAATTACGAGGCATAAAATGTGAAATGACAAAGTTGGCTGAGGTTGAGAAAGGAATATATGAGTTTCAGAAAGCAAATTAATTTCTGTCATTTCTATCCTTTCCCCACTTCAACTAATGTTTTGTTGCTGCAGATAAAGCGGGATTTAGATCATCTCCTACAACTGAACAGTACAAATAATTGCCGTGGATATTTTTATACTGATGATCATTCAGAATCAGCTTTCTCTGCTTCAAAATGTGTCCGTGGTTAATGAGCCATTCAGAGGCCTGGATCCAAACTACTATTCACCAAAATTAAAGGACTATTCAGTGGAAATGCATCACTATTCACTTCACCCCTCACTACACAGTACTGTACAAATATGTACAAATTACTAGCTAGTCAATTCTATTCATCTTTTGTTCTCTGTCGTCTAATCGTCTCGTCCTCCCACTGGGAGCATCAGCTCAAAGACTCATTTTATCACTCTGTTGTTCTTCTATTAAGTTTCTCGATCTGAGGTTATGAAACTACATGCTACTCTGCTACTGTTGGTGTGAAAACCTCATTACTCCAGCTGAGGGGACTTTTCATGTTTTTACACCATTAGTGGATTTGCAAGGTCCTTTAGGAAAACCATTACAACCTAGTACAAGTTAAAAAATGTTTAAAACAAAGGTGTTCCTTGATTCCTGAAAAGTTTACTTTTTGGTGATTTATGGTTTTCATGTGACAGCAACAATTTGCTCTGTTAAGTGTTATGCTGTGCTCCAGATTTTTCTACCTATCTATCTCATGGTGAATAAAGCGCTGTGCTACTGTTGTTGCTGTGTGCTCCCCTAGGTTTTCCCATCTCAGGCTTCCAGGTGGATGCAGTGGACCAGGTGGTGCTGAACCTACAGGATGAGGTGCAGCAGACCTGGCAACCCGGGGATCAGATTGTGGTTGCCAGTACAGACTACTCCATGCATCAGGCTGAGGAGTTTACTCTGCTGCCCTGCCCTCACTGCACCAGCAGGCAGGTCAGGATACAAGGTGAGGGGTGCGAACTGATTGGTTGGTTTTGTGTGTGTGTGTGTGTGTGTGTGTGTGTGTGTGTGTGTGTGTGTGTGTGTGTGTGTGTGTGTGTGTGTGTGTGTGTGTGTGTGTGTGTGTGTGTGTGTGTGTGTGTGTGTGTGTGTGTGTGTGTGTGTGTGTGTGTGTGTGTGTGTGTGTGTGTGTGTGTGTGTGTGTGTGTGTGTGTGTGTCCTCTGTTGTCCTCCAGCCTGTCTGTGTGGCTTGTAATCTGACTCTGGCTCGTACTGCAGGCGCCATTTACAAACACAGGGCTATCACCATATACCAGAATATAAAAATAGAAGGACGGAGAGAAAGAGAGCAAGGAGGAGATTTGGGAAATGGAGAATGATGGATAAGACAGGAGGAAGACTTTTTACTTAATATTGTGGTTAATTACAATAAGATCAAAATGTAACTGCACTTTAAGTCTATGCGAGCCTTAATGTAAACTTATTAGCAGACAAAACCTATGAGCAGCAGGAGTTTTCACTATAGTTGATTAATTTGATTAGCAAATGTAGTACTACTAATCCTGAAGTTCAGAGAGATCATATTTTATGTGCAGCTGTTGCGGTGAGATTAGTAAAAGCTAATAAGAGATTGTCAGCTTATGTTTTGATGGTAACCGTGGCTTGTGATGGCATGGATTTGAAAACACTGCCCCACCATTCCAGACCCCCCTGTCTTCCTCTGCTCCTAACAATCTGTCCTCAGCAATCTCTCTATCAGCAATTCTTCCTCAGCTCATTCCTCTGTCGTCAACAATCGACAACTCCCTTCCTGGAGACGTGTGTGTGTGTGTGTGTGTGTGTGTGTGTGTGTGTGTGTGTGTGTGTGTGTGTGTGTGTGTGTGTGTGTGTGTGTGTGTGTGTGTGTGTGTGTGTGTGTGTGTGTGTGTGTGTGTGTGTGTGTGTGTGTGTGTGTGTGTGTGTGTGTGTGTGTGTGTGTGAGAGTGTGTCTATGTGTGGGGGGGCCATGTTTTGTGTTTTTTGCCATGGGGAAGGGTTGAGCTGCTGGCAAAATGCTGTGCGATATTGTTGGCAGCTGCACCCTATGGGCAAAGGGGTTACTGTTTGCATCCTCAAAGAGGAAGAGGGCTGATTATTTTGTGTTTCATCTGTGTCTGATTATTTTGTGTTCCTGCCTACCTTATTATTTGCCTGGTTGTTGGGTGTGGGTCGTTGTCTATTTGTGTATGTGCTTGGTGAAGCAAACTTCCTGTTAGCAGTTGGAGGCATGCCATTTTCAGAAATAACATACTTCAGTTTAGTTTAAGTGCCACAACCTATTTGTAAGGTCATTCTGATTTTATTCTAGCTTTTGTTTTAATGGCGAAGTTTGAACAGTATGTCTTGCGCCACCCGAGGAATGTTCCACAACAAATTTAAGCCAAATTGTATTGACTATTGCCCTTGTATGTCATATCTCCTGTGCTATGTTATTCAGTGTTTATTTTCTTTCTGCTGTCTCTGGACGAGATGGCATGGTCGAGATTGACATTTGTGTTCATGCTCAGTAATGACCCACCAGATTGCGTCCTGTGTTGCGCCTGGTTTCTACAACTCGGTACGCATGTAAGTTGTTCTGTATAAGTCACCTCCGATCTGTCTGTGCTTCCCAGGGAGGCCTCTGTATAACCACGTCGGAGAGATCGTAGATGGGGTGGACATGCGTGCCGAGGTAGCTCTGCTCTCCAGGAACATTCTCATCTACGGAGAAATGGAAAACTCCTGCTATGGAAACAACGGGTGCCAATTTTACAGCCACGACACCTACGGAGGCCACATCAAGGTGTGTGTGTGTGTGTGTGGTATAGCCTCTCTGTTTAGACTGCGCTGTATGTGCCTGCGTGTTTCAGTATAACTTTCTAATTCCATTTAGGGTCACTGCGTCCGCTGTCATTTGTGTGACGATTTCCATATTGCTGCGCTAAACGGTGTAAACATTATACATTTATATGCCGCCCTTAATGAGAGAGGGTTTTCGTGCTCCCATTCAGTACATTATGTGAAGCACTCTTCTCTTTCATGACCTAGTTCTCTCTCTCCCTCTCCTCTCTCTCTCTCCATCATGCCAAGTTCTCATTTGCTTGGATGCCACTTATTCTTATTCTTCATAAGTACATACAGTCTATAAATGTGATGTAAAGTCTATGAATCCCCTTTTTGAACACTTGAGCACTGCAGACAGATTAAGGTCAGACACACTGACAATGGAGCATCACATGCTCCCTGACCTGCGTGTGTGTATGTGTATGTGTGTATGTATGTGTAAATATATATATTCACAATAACATTTCTTCGGCTTTATGTAACTGACCCCCTTATACCAAAGCAAATGAACCCTTTTGTTGCTCATCAATTACCAGTGTGTGTGTGTGTGTTTGTCGAAAGAAGAGGGAGAGCGAGAGGCTTGTTAGTTCATGTGTGTGAAAGAGAGCTGGCTGGTATGTACAGTATGTGCGTGTGTGTGCATGTTTGTGCGCGCACGTGTATGAAGTGGGTGAGTTACAGTTTGCTGGAAAGATTGGCCAATACCTCCTTAACAGGAACCAGATAGTTTGGATTAGGCCAAACCCACAAAAGACCTCCTAGAGAGTACTGTACAGCATGTCAGTGTGTGTCGGTTTGGTTGTTGACATTCATATTTAAGTTTATTTGTTCCCCAGTGTGCATGCTGATGTGTAATTAGCACTTAATTTTTGACTCTGTTGCTCACGTCGCCTATTCATCTGGAGGAACATCAGTGGCTTTGACCCAGATTGACTCAGTGGAGCCAACAGTGCTATAGTTCATATCCCACTAGGACTGTAGACAAATACAGAGAATCATACTGTGGATAAATCGTTAGCCTACTTTTGAGGCATAATATGAACCTTGTGTTACCCTCCGCAAGGCCAGCAGAATTTACTTTGCGGTGTGTGTATATTAGCTCACTCCTTGTCTTCTACCCTCGTGTCCTCTGCTCCCCCACCACTGCCAGATCTTTGGGAACTTCTCTTCGGTGCATCTGTCCCAAGTGGAGCTGAGGAACATGGGCCAGCAGGGAGAGAGAGGCCGCTACCCGCTCCACTTCCACCTGTGCGGGGATGTCGACCAGAAGGGAGGCTATTGGGAGCCCACCTATGTGGATGGACTCTCCATACACCACTCCTTCTCCCGCTGCCTCACCATCCATGCCACCAACGGACTGCTGGTTAGTAAAGTGTTTGTGTGTGTACATTGTTGTGTTTAGTATGTATGTGATGAAGAAGAAAACTGAGGCTCTGCAGGCTCATAAACACAGCCTTATATTTGGAGGATGTGTGAGACAGCTCTTGGTAATGAGTACCATGTGATGCTGGCTGTTAAATGCACATCAATTACAGCCTCCATCACTAGATTACTGTAATGACCTCTTTCCTTTTTCTTTCTTTTCCTTAATCTCTCTCTTCAATCATTCTAATCTTCCTTTACTGCTATCCCTTTCTGCATCCACCCATCCTGTTTCTTACAGTCTCTTTGGACAGAGGTAGAATATTTGTAAGTAAGTCTGGTAAACAACTAAATCACAATGTCTTTCTCTGTTTGTGATTGCTTGCATGTGTGTGTGTGTGTGTGTGTGTGTGTGTGTGTGTGTGTGTCCCCTCTTGACGTCAAATGATGATAGGTTAACTTTTGTCCCTGAGGCCATAGGATAGAAAGCATTCATAATAGCTGCATTGAGGAAATGTTCGGATAACACTGTTGACTCTGTTTTCCTGTTTCCTTTTCTGCCACAAAAACCTTTAACCACAAGTTAATCTTCCATTCTAAAACATACCTGCTGTGTATATTTGAACAACCCGCTCCACACCATCATTCACCAGAAAGCTCCAGTTTAGCTTGATAAAGTATGTTGCATTCTTAGAAGAAAGTGTAATCTTTTTTATGATGAGAGGCAAACACATCTGGCAGCTGGGATGTGCACTGTGCTGTATAACTGGAAGCTAGTAGTGGATGGACAAGCTAAATGTTGTTTTAGCCCCCCATGTTGTTTCTGGATATTTACTTGAGGTACTGTTTAAGATTAGAAACATATTTCCAAGGTATTGAACGCTTTTAAAACTGCTTCTTTTTCACTTTCCTTTAGTCTCTCTTCTGCAGGTTTCTCCTCTGCTGTTTGTTAACATCTCTACTCCTCTGCTTGGCTCTCTCTTCTAATGATCCTCTTTTTTTACGTATTTTGCTCTCACTAACCCCAGGTGAAAGACACCGTGGGCTACGACACCTTGGGTCACTGTTTCTTCCTTGAGGATGGGATCGAGCAGCGAAACACTTTCTACCACAACCTGGGCCTGCTGACCCGACCTGGGACCCTGCTGCCCACCGACCGCAACGAGACCCTGTGCACCAGCATCAAGGACAAAGTCTACAAGGGCTACACTCCCTCACCCAGCACAGAGTGCAAGTAAGAGATTAGGATAATGATCTGGGTCTTGGGTTAGAGATATGGGTACGGAGCTGCACCAGCATCAAAGTCGAGGTCTACAAGGGGCTACTCATCCAATAATCACTGTAAGTAAGAGATTAGGATGATGACTTCATATGTCTGGGGCTGCAGGTGTGAGGCTAGTGCATGTGCGCACAGAGCAGTGAGCATCTAGGACTATAGAGGACTATAAAGGTTACACACCCTCAGTGAGCAGGGATGCCAATAAGAAACAGTGTTGTCAGTGTTAATTTAACTCTTGAGAGTGTAAAAATCAACACTATGCCAGTGTTTATGTAAGTCCACGCCCGTCAGAGTTCATTTAACCCTTTTAGATAGTTTTGAATTGCCGGCCCAGAGCCACATCGGCTCTGAGTGGAAAAACAGTCCGATCAACACTTCCAAATAGTTTTCGTTGACAAATCAACACTTAACAACACTGGAGAACTTGCTTTATTTCAGTTGTCGTGTAGTAGTGATATTGTTAGTGTAGACAGAGTGGGAGTGCAAGTAAGAGACAATGTCGTAGTATCTCTTGATATAAATAATACCTAATTGATCGATCCACGACGGCTAGACAACGCTGTAATTTAGATCCTGCGAAGCATTGTGGCTTTTTAATATAACGCTTACCAAGCACCAAAAATGAGCTGCTGTCTTTATAGTCTACAGTAGCTTGTTTTGAGAACGATGAAGACATTGAGCAACTACCTTGTTCTTGAAAACATTGGGGCCATATTAGCGGAAATGGTTCATGGCATGTGCAAATGTGTACACATCTGAGTAAGTCACTGTGGTGTCGCTAAGTCATTGTAGGAAGCTTGGTGAGATAGTGCAGACATACTTTGAGAGAAGACAGAAGGTCCATGTCCGCTGTGAGAGAAATACTGTAACTTCGTAATAGTGTGTGAGCGAGATAGCGGCCGAGTGGCTTTCTCCTTGCAATAACAACCTCGCCTCTCCATGGGATGTGTTGGCGTTGTAGTAGGAGCAAGAAAAGGGCCTCTGTAAGGGAAGCAGCAAGGTCTGTTTTCAGGAGTGTGTGTGTGTGTGTTGGCAGAGGTGTCCTTGTGCAGAGTTTATGTTGGAGAGGACGACTATTGAAGGAATTTTGAAGGATGACAAGACTCTTTGATCTCTCTGCTTATTGGTCGTAGTCTCTGATACGCCAAAGTACAGCCCTTTTAATATCCTCCCCTGCTTTTGTGTGTGTATGTGTGTCTGTATCTGTCTGTGTGGGCGTCTGTGTGTTTTTTTTTCAGGGCGGTTTCAACGTTCTGGATCGCCAACCCCAATAACAACCTCATCAGCAATGCAGCCGCTGGTTCTCAGGTAATAATATCAGAACTATATTAAAAAAAAACTGCTTCAAAATAACTTTTTAATAACCGATTAATAAATAAATGAATAACCAACAAGAAGAGACCCTCAATGATGCACGTACTATATTACATGGCGTTGCACTGGCTTAGGTGTTCCTGACCCTAAATGAAAGATTTTCATGCTCATAAAAATGTGAGCCATCAATAAAATGGGGTTTAACTGGCTTCAGTGTTTGATCGGGAGATGCAATAAATATAGGGAGATCTTATCTGGTATAAGCAAGCTGATGACGAGAATCCCTCATCCCTGTCTTTCTACACAAACACAATAGAGCTCTGCTGGGGAGGGCTGGTGCACTACTTCATGTTGGTAGGGGATATTGACATGATCTCTATCTATCTGATGAACTGCAATCTTATATATTGCTCTTGAACCTAGGTGAACTCCTATTTCATGCTTTCTGTACGGCTCGATGCGTGTAATCTCCGTAAGAACGCAGATGTGCCGTCCGCATTCCTTGGCATTCATGTTTCTCTCCCTTTTTATGAGGACCATGCGCCTGAAAACTCCATCCAGGAAAATTGAGCTGTTCAAACGAGGGAAAACCCACTGGAATCGAATCGGCCAGTGGTTCCGGTCCCCCTTCGTACAGCCAATCCTCAACAGAGGCGCATCTGTCTAACTGTGGTGCTGTCTGCATTGTTTCAAATTTCAGGTGCTGCGCAACCTCATGCGCGACGCTCAAATTTGGCCAGCGTGGCCAGTCGTCATTTTGACAGCGTGCGGTCCACTGTGTTTCGTTTCCATATGAAGAAGAACCACGCTTTACGCTTTACACTCAGAACAGATAGATGTGAACGAGTTTTGGGTATAGATTTTGAGCCCAGAAAATAAAATTCCTGCTATTGACCAACTACATTGCAGACATAATTCTTTTGAGATCTTATTTCATTACTCTCCCCTTCTGCCTCAGGACGCTGGCATATGGTATGTGTTCCACAGCTCTTCCACAGGAGACTCTCACGGGCTGGTACCGGAGACCAAGGCAGAGCTCACACCCCTGGGAATCTTCTACAACAACCGTGTGCACTCCAACTTCAAGGTATTATAGCTGCCACTCGTCATGTGCTCTCCAAGTTTCGAAACGCATTACATTTATGTTGCATTACAGTCATTTAGCAGACGCTTTTATCCAAAGCGACTTGCAAAGGCGATGTGGGGATTGAACCCACGACCCCGAGACTGAGAGTCTCATGCTTCATATACAAATTTCACACCCTGATACAGTAGCCCCAGGCGAGGGTTTTCTATTATTAGGCTCAGAACAGCACCCACTGTCTCATATGTGTGTGTGTGTATATATATATATATATATATATATATATATAGTAGAGAATGCAGTGGCAATGCAGTGCAGTTAATATCTGTGCCAAGCCTCTTGGCTGTTTAGAAAGTATTGCACATAATTCTCTTTTGCCAGGGAAAGACACACACACACACACACACACACACACACACACACACACACACACACACACACACACACACACACACACACACACACACACACACACACACACACACACACAGGTAACCTATACAATAGTGCTCTGTTGGTGTGTGTAATGACAGAAGCCGGGCAGGTGAACTGTGAGTTCTTTGTCCAGTCCGACCACAGCAGCCTCACTTGTAGAGGAAGGAGCCCCAAGGCTTAAGACTATACCTCACTTATACCACAGGACCAACTCAGAGCACAGGTTTCCATGTACATAACACACACACACACACACACACACACACACACACACACACACAAATACAGATATATTCTCACTTTTAATTAATTTGTACATTTGAGTTTTTAACCATTTGTAGTTCAATGAGATATTAAATTAAATACATTATGTAACATTATTTTACATTATATTTCTATTTTTATACTTCCTCCTCAAACTCTCTTACCCCAAGATTTAAATTTAGTACATTTTATTACATCCCGGGACCCACACTCGTGAAAACATACTAGTACTCTGCTTGTGTGTGGATCCAACACAAACAGGCCTGTGGCCCATCCTGGATGTCGACCCATAGTTTTAAAGAAGCCCTGCCATACATCATTTTACAGCAATCATCTTACATCTTCCTAGGCAGGGCTGTTCATTGATAAAGGAGTGAAGACCACCAATGCCAGCGCTGCCGACCCCCGGGAATACCTGTGTCTGGATAACAGCGCCAGGTGTGTTTCTGTGTGTGTCTGTATTAGCATTTCTCTGTGTACATGTTAGCACACTTTAGGAAATAGTATATCAATGCTGTATAAAATAATAATATTTGACCTTAAAATAATATTAATATGGGACAGCATAAGAACTATTTGCGGAGCTAAATGGATTAGTAACGTATAACTAGTATAAATGTTTTATGATAAAGCCTGTGACTGGATGCATTAGGCTGTGGTGTACATTTATCTAAATATTGAGGTGTTTGTGGCCCGCTAATGTATTTTTATTACGCCATGGCCTATGACTGTATACAAATTAAGTTATTTATGGCTCACTACTGTATATGTATTAGGATATGGCCTGCGACTGCAGGGTTAGATAGATGGCCTCATGACTACTGTGTTACTGCATTTAAGTGGAGGGTCTGTCAGGTCTGTGTTGACAGAGAAAACAAGGCTTCACAGATAGAGTTTCCACTCTGCAGCTCTCTGCCCAAATACAGACCTCGGCCAGACGGAAAAATCTCTCCACTGAGACCGCTGCCCACGCTGTGTGTGTGTGTGTGTGTGTGTGTGTGTGTGTGTGTTTTCTTTGCATCCATAGTGTGTGTGTGTGTGTGTGTGTGTGTGTGTGTGTGTGTGTGTGTGTGTGTGTGTGTGTGTGTGTGTGTGTGTGTGTGTGTGTGTGTGTGTGTGTGTGTGTGTGTGTGTGTGTGTGTGTGTGTGTGTGTGTGTGTGTGTGTGTTTAGTGGTTGTGTGAGGGGGAGGACTGAGAATGTTAAAATGTGTGCTTAGTATTAATCTGTGGTTATATGAGAGAGAGCGCTGTGACTAGGATTGTAAGGAACAGTAGGAAGAGAGAGTGTGTGTGCTGGCACTGCTGCATGTGTCAGTACTCAGTCAGTACTGTGTGTATTATATAGTGTGTACAGCTGCATGTACAGAAACTATGTTTACATAAATTCACAATGTGATGAAGGTATGATGAATGGCTTCAGCAGTTACTAATTGCTCTCCAAATGTTTCTTATGTTAAATCAATCCGTGTGTGTGTGTGCGTGTTGCGTGTGCGTGTGCGTTTCAGATTCCGACCACACCAGAACGCTGATCCTAGCCGTCCTCGGGTGGCGGCACTCATCGACACCCTGATCTCCTTCAAGAACAACGACCTGGGAGCCTGGATACGGGGTGGCGACATCATCATCCAGAACTCCGGGTGAGACGGCTCATAGGCTGTGATGTCATCAGTGTGAGCCCGGAAGCCAGCTCACAGCGTGTTCAAGACAACTGGGGACTGGGACGTTTCCGACCGCCATGCTGGAAGGATAAGCGTGGCGGGGACTGTGTCGTTACAAAAAGGAGTGTGTTGTAACCCCACCTCAGCATCATGTGACGACACTGTCCTCTCGGCTCAGAAACACCCTGATTGTCAGTTGTATTATTTGCCCCAGTTACCCCCCAGAGATCAATTAAGTTCATCTTATATTATCCCAACACTCCTATAATCCTAACACTGACTCAGTGGTGGATAATAGCTAAATACTCTCTACTTCTCTCACTGCTTTATTACCTGGACAGAGTGAGTCTTTGATAAACAGACCTTTTTTCTTTTGTGTGGCTGATCTGTTTTGTCTCTCGACAGCTTTGCAGACAATGGAGTGGGATTGTCCTTTGCCAGGTGTGTACTCAGTTATATCACTGTGTTTATAGCACCCTCAGGATTTTTATTCTGCCATGCCTGCCTTCCCCCTCCCTCTGCCAGAAGAACATGCCAAGAACCACTGATGATTGATAGATAGTGGGCGTGTAGCAGTTTCCTGTGTGGCCACAAGCGATTCTCTCTTGCTTAATACAGTGGCATACCCATTGTCTGGGTAAAGCTATTGTGGTCATGAATCCCTCCCTCTCTTTCACTTCCTCTCTCCCTAGCCTATTCTATGTGTGTATATGATATTTATTTATTTATTTATTTATTTATTTATTTATTTATTTAGCTATATCCATCTCTCATCTCCCATTTTTACTGTCAACCCCTCTCCTTCTCCAGTGATGGCAGCTACCCTAAGGATGAAGGCTCTAGCCAGGAGGTGACCCAGTCTCTGTTTGTGGGTGAAAGCCGAAACAGAGGGACCAATGGAGGGCAGAATAAATACTGGGGCCTGGGAGGGGCTGATGGGAAGATGAGGACGCTACCTAGAAACAGGTGAGGAAGAGCAAAGGGAGGGAGGGATGAGATGATAGAGGGAGGGATATGGAGCAGAAAATGATTGGAACCTGTGAGTATTTGATGTTTTGATTTGAAGATGTGGACGCCTCCTAGGAACAGGTACAAGCTGGAGGAGTCAGGGGGGCAAGGAGTAAAGAGACTCACACAACGTGATAAAGTAAATGATTCAGTAGGAGCGAACCAGCGAGACAGACAGGCAGTCAGACAGATGAACTGACAGAGAACTAACAGCTGCTGTTAGCAGTAGGTGGATTTGTGAAAGGAAGTTCTGTTTTGACGTACTTCCTTCTTGGAAAGGGTTTACTCAGTAGAAAATATTGATGACTTAAGCAGGAGTGTGGTTTTTCTTTTTCTTTTTTTCAAGATTTTAGGCTTTTGAGACGCACAACTCTCATTCATTTCAAATGGATATTACCATTTCCTGCTTTTTTATGTTATCTCCAGCTTTTTGTAATCTGCTTGATTAAAGGAACATCAAGCTATTTATATAACAAAATGAAGGCGTGACTCAGTGTTCCCTCTGATAAGTAATCTGCAGAAAGAATTAGACAGGGCCAAAGTAGGTTGAACCCACCAAACATTAGCCTCAAACACTTTCACAGTGCGTCTGCGACTTTATGTCCCCTCAGGGCCTCCTTACCGTTCTGCCTTCCTGTCTTCCCCTCTCTCTCTGGAGACCGTTATACAAGAGAAACATAAACAAGGGAACGGCTAATTGCTGCCTGTTCTAGTTTCAACGCTTTCAGCACTTTTCAGTTTGTGACCACTGTCACCACCATGTACAGCTTTACAACCGCTTTACAGGCTTGCTGACTGCACCGTGACTTCTGGCTCTGCCTGACTGTCGCCATCGTGGTTAATGGCTTGCGCTCCATTCTCTGTTCCTAGAGAATGCATGGGCAATATAATTCTTCAATTGAGATCTCAAGTTCTCAACAATAGTGGATATAGATTTGTAGATATAGTTACAATATCCAACAGCATCTTATTCATTTACATCACTATTTTTATCTCCTGAATTTTATTGTGAAGTTTTGTTTTTCTTATGTTTTGGATTTCACCATCATTATAATAACAAACTGTTGGTGATAGACGTGAAGATTTTAAGCCACCAATTTGTCTTCATGGATAAATTCTGATAACCGTGTGATAGTCTGATGATTCTTTGGATATTTTAAGATTGTGTGGTATGGTTTTCAGATAAAGTCCACACAAACGTCAGCAACATTTATACATTGCTAACATGATTGGAGTCATTTGGGGCAACCCTTGACACTGTTAAGTTGACTCAAGGGAATTATGGAACATATCGTGTCTGAAGCAGTTTGGTGTGCTACTCCCTGATGAAGGCCACAGCTTGGCCGAAACGCATTGGAGTTGTTGGTTTTTAAGATGATTTTTTTTGGGCATTTTTTGCTTTTATTTGGACAGTTAACAGTGGAGAGAGAGACAGCAAAGATTGGTTGAGACAGGAGGGAAGACATGCGACAAAGGTCCCGGGTTGGATTCTAACCCAGGACGTTGCTCTTACATGGTATGCGCCTTAAACCACGGAGCCACCAGGACGGCCCATTGGAGTTGTTTTTAATAAGTTGCTTTGAACTAGCCATGTAATAAGGGGTTTTAAATGTGCCTTGCAACTCCTTCCTTTTTCACATCATGTCTGACATTTCTAATATCAGAGAACTCAACGATACCCTGAAATTCATCTTGCTTTCCGAGTACTCTCGGGGCAAATCTCAGCAGCACATGAAGAAATAAGGATTGTCTGTACTGTGGACTTCATTTTTACATTTACATTTTAAGCATTTTGCTGTGGCTTACCGTAAGCGAGTGTCTTGCTCAAGGGCAAAGATAAGCTGTTTCTGTACACATTAGCTAGTGCAGGGCTCAAACCTGCAGTCCTCCAGTTGCAGGATGGTTTCTTTACCCAGTAGGCCACCCTGCAGCCACCGCTCTTCTCTGGCATCTAGAGTGGCTGTTGATTGTCTTGTCTATTCGTCGTTTCATCCTTCTCCCTCTCCTCTCCAGGACTTTCCCAATACGAGGTTTCCAGATCTACGATGGTCCTGTGAGGTTGACTCGGAGCACGTTCCGCGGATTCGTCCCCACAGCTGAACGTTTCACCAGCGCAGTGGGATTCAACCTGAAAAACACCTGGCAGCTCACGCCACGCAACAACTTATCGCAGCTCAACTTCCACTCCACAGTAGGTTTGATGAGGCTTTACTCGAAATGCACTGTATGGCCCACAGTTTCCCACAGAAAGTAATCAGCTTTCAGGGTTTTGAACATTGTGTTTATTGTAGTGCATCATGTTTTAATTACAATATGCTCATAATGTGCTTATAATGATGTATAATAGTTGAAGAACACTTCAAGTAAAACTACCCTAGTTTTCCTTTTTTTTCATTCCAACTTGATGTTTCACCATATGACAGGAATTCACATCATGTTTTATGATGAATAATCCCTAGTGATTCATGGTCTGGTTTTCTTTTTCTTTTGGTCAGCTCCCTCTCTTTCCTCCTCTTTCTACCTCTTATTAGTGGCTTGCTTCTTCTCCTCAAAATCACAGTTGTTAAGAATAAGGACCACAACTGTTTGCTTTGGCAGGTTTTTGATTTACTTTAGTCTTTTTCTTTCTCTCTCTCTCTCTTTTTCTTCACTCTCGTGCACAGGGTCCGTTTCCCTCTTTGCACTTTGCTCCTATTTGTTCTTCGCCCCTCCCCGCCACCCCCTGTGGCTTGGATCGCAACTTACTGAGTTGGCACTTAGAAATACTGCAGATGAGAAAAGGAGATGAGAAAAAGGAGACCCCATGCAGGCCTGTAGGGAACTCATTGTAAACCACTGGTGCCCTCTAGTGATGGTGGAGTTAAGAGCATGGTTTGCGGCATTGGTTTGGTAATTAGTAAGGTATTTACATTACAAAGATGGTTATCACAGAGCACTGCTTTGCTTTGCTACAGTGCTTTTAAAATCCAGGAGAAATTAGAATCATTCAGAATTTCATAAATCTCTCTCCCAGATGGACATAGCTTATCATGGTTGCAATTCATATACTGCAAATGGCGAGGTTATCTTAGTGTGCAAGTAGCAACAATGCTGGGTGTAACATGCCCAAACAGGCACTTGGCAGTAGACAGTAAACATTCAGACACAGTGCTTATATGCAGTATTCTAGCTGCCTGAGGTCAGACATAGACTCAAGGATGTTAAGCAAAGACATAATAGAACAGACTGATAAAGTGTGATTAAAGTTGTATGGTGCGTTTCACACCTATCCTTGCATATGCCACCCTCAGGTGGGTCTGAGGGCGTTCTTTGGTCGCCCAGGCCAGTGGTTTGAGGAGAATGACCTGGACGGTGATAAAAACTCGATCTTCCATGACACGGACGGATCAGTGACGGGATACAGAGACACTTATGTCGGCAGAGCAGACAACTACCTGATCCAACATCCTGCCTGTGTCAACGTGTCCCAGTGGAACGGAGTGATCTGCAGCGGGCATTACTCTCAGGTATGGTGGGGGAAAGACATAACAGGGTGTCTGCAGGTCCTGAGATATTATTCATTTTTTTATGAAATTATCTTCAAAAGGCTTCAAAAGGTCTTTAATGTAGTTCATATTGCATTCTATTCTTCATGAATGGCATTGAAAAGTTTTAAAGTTAACTTGGTGAAACCCAACACAAACCTAGTGAGGAAACTGTGATAGATTCATTGTTTCCTTTTTTTTATTTTTTCTATAATTTTATGATTTAACCCCTGTAATCTTACATTGCTCTACACTTCTTTCTTGTCATCCTCCCCATGTTCCTTTCTTAATGCACACCCCCTCCCCCCTCATCTCATTCATGTCCACCATTTCCTCGTCTACTAACACATATTCCCTTTCTCATGCACCTCCTACTCCTGACATCCTCGCCTCACCCTCCTCCAGGTGTACATCCAGACCCAGGGAGGTCCCAGCCTCAGTCTGTCCATGAATAGAGATGAGTACCCTGCTGCTCCTCTGGTGCTGAGGGGTATTAACAGCCAGGGGGCGCTGTCGCAGCACTATCAGCCCATCATGATGATGAGCAAAAGCTACACACTGCACTGGAGCGGACCGGCACCCAGAGAGGTCGTCCTCTCCCTCATCAACTTCAACAGGTGAGTAGACGGAAAGGATAGTGTAGTGTGATCAGGCTTCCCGCTGGTCATGGAATTCCTGGAATATCATGGAATTTAGAGAGGTGTATTCCAGGGAATTTGATAAATTCTCTGGGAAAGTCAGGAAGTCCAAAGTTCCAAAGTATGTTCCAACTTGTTTCACACATTTCACACAATTGCATTCAGTGGCAGTTTTCAGCTGATTTATACATTTTTTCTGTGTGTGCTTTGTACATGCACTGTTGCCTTAAGCATCTGGCATGTTATACTTGCATTCAGCCTCTATTTCACGCTCTAAGGTAGTCTCATGGCAAATGAAAATAACGCCTTTGTGGCCTCACTCTTTCCCTCTCTCTCTCTCTCTCTCTCTCTCTCTCTCTCTCTCTCTCTCCCAGAGGTGACTGGGTGCTGGTTGGACTCTGTTACCCATCAGACACCACGTTTCAGATCATGGCCGACATCAATGATCGCCAGAGCAACAGCTTCGATGACATGACCGACTACGGTACTGTGGCGTCCCTGGCGGAGCTGGAGAAGAGGCCGATGGACAGGAAGTACTTCTTCGACCGCACTGTCGGGTGAGAGAAGACAAGAAACTGATCCACTTGTCTGAGTCGCCTCTAGTCAGGTCTTTCCCTGTGTCCCATCCTATTGTGTGTGTGTGTGTGTCCCTTTCCTTTATGTCACTCTGAGGCTACCCCCTTTTTTCTTCTGTTTGTTGAACCCTGCCACGTTTCTCTCCCTCCCTCCTGACCTTCCTGTGTTTCTCCATCACATCCAGCTTGTTATGGCTCTACCTTCGGGCCAGGCATGGACGTGACGGCCACAGCTACTGTTCAGTGAAAGGCTGTGAGCGAGTGAAGGTTATGGCCACTACGTCCTCCAGACAGACCTGCAACTGTACAGCCAAGGCCTACCCCAAGTACGCCAAGACCCCGTCCGCGGTGGTCCCTATGCCAGCTCTCAACACACAGCTCTGCAAAGGCTGCGGTGCTAAACAGGTTTGTGTATCGCTCCATTAAACGTAACGTGTCATTTACTTTGTTCAGATTATAACGCAGCGTGAGGAAAACCACCGCTGTCGATCAGTGAACACTGGCTATTTGTAAAATGGTGTTGAGGTGGTGTTTTTGTCAACCTGTGTGTTTGTGTCTCAGCTGGTTTTCTCCAGTGAGCCATGGACCTCCTACCTCCTGACACAAATCAAGTCCCTCAGCACCAAGGAACAGCAGAGTGGAGACAACAGCTCCTTTATCACTGTGAGTGTAAAAAAGCAAAACCGTCTTGGTATAAACTGTTGTACTCTCAAACGGCTGTAAATTGCATTAAGCCTAATATCTTGAGGACAATTACATGACACGCTTTCACCTGTCTGTCTGTGTTTCCATGACAACTGCCAGGTGAATGAGGTGACCATGCCCTTCTTCCAGCCTGGGTATTTCCTGGTCTCTGTGGATGCCTGCTCTGGGAAAGTCACCAAGAAAACCACCTTTTCCAAGATGGACTCCAAGATGGAACAGTATCTGAAAACTGGAATACCAAAGAGGTGAGTCAAGGGAAGAGAAGAAGATACCGCTCACGCCAAATCAAGCAAACTTCATTTAGTTTTTCATCAACTCTGCTTATGGGGATTTAGTGCCTGTACAGGATCACAAGATAGCAGAGGTTTGTGCATTATTGCTTCATTTATTGAATTTGTCCCCTGACTAGATCAATAGTGCTCATGGCAACACGAGGTCAGCCGGACGGCCTGGTGGGTGTAGCGCCACATCTGGTCCCTTTTGGAATGCCTAAGGCTGCTGACCTGCACAAAAAAGGTTGGTATCACGCTCAAACTTTTCCCTCTCTCTCTGTGTTGAAGTTACTGTAGGTTAGGGCAAATTCCCTCTCTCTTATTCACGCTCCCTCTCTCACCTTAGAGAGTCTGGCACTCTGGGGGTTCCGGGGTGGTTCCTCGCCACCTCCGTGGGTCTTTCTCCAAGCTGGGCAGGGGGATGAGGTCCTGGGACTGCAGGAGCGTTACTTACCCCTGGGTTTGGAGGCTTATGGCTGCCCACCACCTGGAGCTCAAATACGCAAAGACCTGGAGCTGCTCAAAACAGCCACGGGACTACAGTGACCAATGTGAACTACACAACTTAACTACCCAAAACACACTTGCACACAGATACACAAACACACACAACCAGCTGATGAATGTGAACTGCTGAACTTTTAATTTATTAACAATGGCAAAGATGTTTACCAATTTGAAGTGGTGAAGGGGTATTTTATTATGAGCGGGGTGAGTATTTTTGTGATTTTTGTGTGTGTGCGCGTATGTGTAAGTATGCCTTGGGGAGGACCGTTGAGTCAATGCACTTTCCTTCTGAACACACAACTTGCCTTATCAGCCGAAGTGAACGAATGGAGCATTGCAATAACTGAAGCACATTTATCATAGTCAACAAAGAAACAAAAAAAAAAAAAAGCAACCTTTACATCTACTCAGCTTACTATTTATTATGCAGTAGATGAAAGCTGAGAATGAATTGTATTAAACCTGAAAATGGAACAGAATGCATTAGATACACCCAGGTCAGAAGGACGTTGTGAAAATGAACTGAATGAAATCATGATTGGAACTGAAAATGAATAAGGATGGATTCGATACAGTCAGGTGAAAAGGAACTTAGGAAAATAAATGTATTTGAAAATGACACTATTATTAGGCCAAAAATGAACACGTGGCAAGTGTAACAAAACAGAGCCAGTGAGGTAAGTGTGTTAGCTGGCAAGACTATTTATTCTAAAACATCTACAGTGCTGTGAAACGCTAAGTACAAGTTATGACATATTTAGTCCTAATGATATTTAATCTTTATTTCATCACTATTGATAGATGCAAGTAATCTAATTCAACAAATATCATTGACAAATACAGTGTGAATCATGTCAACAAAAATCAACAGAAATACAATTTTATAAGTCCACCCCTGTTCAGTGAAGCTTCAGTGGTGTTGTGGTGGAAATATCTTCATGTCGGCATCTCAGTCTCTAACATCAACTGGAAGGAATATTTGCCCACACTTCACTGAAATCCTTCAGCTGTGTGATGTTTGAAGCTGTGTGAAGGCTTTTTGCATATACAGCTCACCTCATTTCTGCAGCAATAAGATCTGGGCTTTGACTTCCATGCCATTTCATCCTCCGCTTCTTCTTCCGGAGCCATGCGGTTGTTGTTTTGCTCAGGTGTTGTGGATCATTGTCCTGTTGGAAGATCCATTTTCAGTTCAGCTTCAGCTCTCTGACAGATGAGCTCATATTCTGCTCCAGTATTCTCTGGTAGATGTAGAATTTGTTGTTGACTATATAATGACAGGCTGGCCTGAGGCAGTTTAGCAGCCCCAAACTGTAATGCCCCCCATTTGCAGCCTTCCTTTGCAGCTGGTATAAGATTCTTCTGTTCAAAGGCCACATTGGGTTTTCATCAAACATGCCAGCTTGCATTGTGGCCAAACAACTCCACCTTTGACTCACTTGCCCAGAGCACATTTTCACATTAGTCTTGTTCTCCACCTCGGTGTTGTATTCAATTGTGCATTTATATTCTTTTGTGAGAGCATGTGAGAGGCCTCTTCCTTCCTGACCTAGGCCAAACTTTTTTCAAATGTTACTCTGGGATTCTTAAATGTATTATTTAAGGTCCTGTTGTCAGCTCTTGGGCTGAATTTGGTGGACTGGCTTGTGCTAGATAGACTGCCAGTGGTCTGGGTATTTTCTCCATTTGTAGATAGAAGAGTATAATGATTGGAAGTGCTTGGAAATGCCTTTGTAACCCCTCTCAGACTCTTTGGCATCAACAGGCTTTCTTCTGAGAGCCTTCGAGAGCTCTTTTGATCTTGGCGTTTTAACACACACCTGTATGGTGGGTAAGACCAAACCAAGTCAAGTCTTCAAGTCAAGTTTATTTGTCACATGTAGTAGATACAGCAGGTGTGTTCCATACAGTGAAATGCTTACTTACAAGCCCTACCTACAGTGCAAAAGACATTAGACCAAGTTCCTGATCTTTACATAAGGCAGGACCCTCCAAGTTATTCTCTAATGATCTTCCCATAATTTGCACCTGATAAAGGTGGAGGTGTACTAGCCTTTTTTCTACCCAAGGAAATTGCATTTCCGTTTGTTTTAATTCCAAAAATGATTTCAAAGTGTTATTTTTTGATGTTACATGGTGGATTCAGTTACCTTTATCTATCAGTATTGTTGAAATTAAGATATCTAGGTATGACAAAACCAACAAATCTTTTCAAGGGATGACGTTTTTCACAGCACTGTACATTTCAATAACTCACAAGCCATATTCATGTTAAGCTTTATCTGATTATACAAGACATACAGTAGTTTTGCAGTGACTCGAAGTTCAAAGATATCTGTCTATCTTGGCCCGACCTGCTTTGTGTAGCTTTCCAGTACCCGGAAATACCATTGACGAGATGACACATTATCACATCTGGAAACACTATGTAGTCTCATATTGTAACTGTCCCTCATTCTTCACTCGCATCCCTTGGTGTTTCATTTGATGTCTGTAGAACTGAATCTTAAACTGGAAAACCTCCTCTAATCATCGTGCAGCTGTGCAACAAAAGACTTAAGCACCTTTTATGGATTCCTGCAAGGAGTTACTGGATCTTTTGTCACATATTTATATTTATCTCTTTGCAATGACAAGATTGCAGACTTGCAATGTCCCCATTGCTAGCCACACGTGCAGAACAGACACGTTTTTTTCTTCTTCTTTTTTTCTTTCTGAATTGAATGTTTTGTTTTACCTTTCATCTGCCTCATTTATGATCTTTTGGTGTGCATCGATGCCAAAGTGTTGAGATACAATACAGGGTGCTTTTTTTTGGAGGTGGCGCCCTGATTTTACAGGAGTGAGCAAGAAACACCGTATACCATACACCAGGTCATATACCAGCTCTAGGGCTGAAGGCTTTATACTGAGACTTATATAAACTTTTTGAAAAGGTGATTGGATGTGAGCAGGGCTCCCCCACTGTGTGTGTGCGTGCGTGTGTGTGTGTGTGTGACTGTGACTGAGTGAGATCCTCTGGAGGACAAATACCTTGATGCCTTTTAACCACTCTACTGTTGTAAAAAGAGCAAAAGAACAAGAAAACGGTTTCCCTAAATTGCCTTTCGTTCACTCGATGCTTTTCAAGATGCACAACCAAAGAGTTCTTGATCTTTTTAATCAGAAGCTTTGAGCTTTGTAAATATGGTGTTATTTGATGTCATAACTCTAAATGTAATGTCAAACTGGTTGTTTGTTGATAGCGTGTGTATTTACAGTTTGTGAGAGAGTCTTTTGTCAAATGTGAGTGATGAGTTACTTGCAAGAATTTAAGTCAATTCTTTCATAATGGAAACTCGTTGCATTGTTTCTTATGAAATTGCCATGTCAATAAACATTTATGCTTTGTGATAAACCATATTTCTTGATTTGCGTCTCGTTACTACATTAGATTGTTGGCATTACAGTAGCATGTGTGTTATGGATTACAGCTAGAGCTTGTAAGTGGATGTCAGTAGCTGAAGGAGAATGAAGAAACAGCTGTTTGATCAATGTAAATGATTCATGAAATTATCTGTAAGTATGTTTGCCTTTTGCTTCAGTAATACAACCACATCACTTGGGGGCAGCCAAGTATTTTTCAGGGAGTCCTGCCTTCAACTGTGAAATTCGTCGTAGCGCAAATCTCAACATTTTCATGTCTCAAATGCTGATATGAAATGTGTTTTCAAGTGAATTAAAGGGAGTAAATGAATGATTAAAGGGAGGAAGAGTGGTGGGAAGAGTGGTGGGAATTCAACCGGTGTGTAATCTCTGAAGAGAAGTTCAATAAACATTGTTTTCACAGCCAAACCAGCTGGTATACTGACAACATCCCCACCAAACTGTATCCTTAAAACAAGTGTTCATGTTAATTTCATCATATCAGTAGCTGATATAAGTGGCCAGCCTTACTGAGCAGTTTTAATGAGCCTCTAGAGATGACGATAACCTCTTCAGTCAAAGATGGCATTTACTAAAAAGCGGGGAGGAGGGGTGGTATTCACTACAGGTTAATTATGGATGAGGGATATCGCTTAAATTACAGTACTACAGGGAAACCCTTTCAGTAAGAAATTAAATATGAGAAGAGTTGATTTTTATTAACCAATTCATTTCAAAAGTCGGCAGTCAACAAACCGATACGCAGGTACAGTGCCTTGCGAAAGTATTCACCCCCCCTGACGTGGTTCCTATTTTGTTGCATTACAACCCGTAATTTAAATGGATTTTTATTTGGATTTTATGTAATGGACCTACACAAATTGGTGACGTGAAATGAAAAAAAAAATAAAAAAACTGAAAAGTGGAGCGTGCATGTACCCCCTTTGCTATGAAGCCCCTAAATAAGATCTGGTGCAACCAATTACCTTCAGAAGTCACATAATTTGTTAAATAAAGTCCACCTGTGTGCAATCTAAGTGTCACATGATTCGTCACATGATCTCAGTAGATATACACCTGTTCTGAAAGGCCCCAGGGTCTGCAACACCACTAAGCAAGGGGCACCGTGAAGACCAAGGAACTCTCCAAACAGGTCAGGGACAAAGTTGTGGAGAAGTACAGATCAGGGTTGGGGTATAATAAAATATCCCAAATTTTGAGCATCCCATGGAGCACCATTAAATCCATTATTACAAAATGGAAAGAATATGGCACCACAACAAACCTGCCAAGAGAGGGCCGCCCACCAAAACTCACGGACCAGGCAAGGAGGGCATTAATCAGATGGGCAACAAAGAGACCAAAGATAACCCTGAAGGAGCTGGAAAGCTCCACAGCGGAGATTGGAGTATCTGTCCATAGGACCCTTTAAGCCGTACACTCCACAGAGCTGGGCTTTATGGAAGAGTGACCAGGAAAAAGCCATTGCTTAAAGAAAAACAACTCTGGAGTTTGCCAAAATGGGGGCATGTGGGAGACTCCCCAAACAGATGAGACTAAAATGTAACTTTTTGGCCATCAAGGAAAACGCTAAGTCTGGCGCAAACCCAACACCTCATCACCCCGAGAACACCATCCACACAATGAAGCATGGTGGTGGCAGCATCATAGCATTATGCTGTGGGGATGTATTTCATTGGCAGGGACCAGGAAACTGGTCAGAATTGAAGGAATGATGGATGGCGCTAAACACAGGGAAATTCTTGAGGAAAACCTGTTCCAGTCTTCCAGAGAGTTGAGACTGGGACGGAGGTTCACCTTCCAGAAGGACAATGACCCTAAGCATACCACTAAAGCAACACTCGAGTGGTTCAAGGGGAAACATTTCAATGTCTTGGAATGGCCTAGTCAAAGCCCAGACCTCAGTCCACTTGAGAATGTGTGGTATGACTGAAAGATTGCTGTACACCAGCAGAACCCATCCAACTTGAAGGAGCTGGACGCAGTTTGGCCTTGAAGAATGGGCAAAAATCCCAGGGGCTAGATGTACCAAGCTTATAGAGACATACCCCAAGAGACTTGCAGCTGTAATTGCTGCAAAAGGTGGCTCTACAAAGTATTGACTTTGGGGGGGTGAATAGTTATACATGCTCAAGTTTTCTGTTGTTTTTTTTTTGTCTTATTTCTTGTTTGTTTCACAACAAAAGATATTTTGCATCTTCAAAGTGGTAGGCATGTTGTTTAAATCAAATGATACAAACCCCCCCAAAAAATCCATTTTAATTCCAAGTTGTAAGGCAGCAAAAGAGGAAAAACGCCAAGGGGGGTGAATACTTTCACAAGGCACTGTAAACAGACACATAAAGGTTTGTAGATTCAGGGACCTGCCTCAGACACAAGGCTGACGACTGCTGCCGATATGCCATCTTGTGTGTGTGGTGTGTGTGTGTGTGTGTGTGTGTGTGTGTGTGTGTGTGTGCATGTCCATGAGGCTGTGGAAATAATGTAAAAAAAAACCCATCATTGTCAAAAACATATGCTTCAGCCATTACACACTACAGTCTACCATATGGCTTAGACTGTGTACCTGCTGAATAGGTGAATTTTCCTTTCACTAAATGTCTCCCTTTCACCACGAAGACACAGTGCTCCCACCCACTTCGCACCATTCTGGAAATGGGAGTTGACAGATTGGTGTGACACGACTTACCAGCAAAACGCTGTACATGAGGACAGCAGCTTCTTCTGTCACCCGGGCATCTGCCATAAGGGGAAACCAACGCTGAGATTACACAGCTTCTTTTTTATTGTCTCCCACTGATTCTGTCTGCAGAATATTGTATTTCTGGTCGACCTCTCCTGAGATCTGCCAAGCCTACAATATATTTTCAAAGGCATTTATATGGGGTGATATTTGTTTTCTTTTACTGAATAGCCTTTGAGTGTTCTGTTTCAGTGTCACGTGGACGGACTGTGAAAGTTTCAGTTACGTAACAACACAGGCTGAACGATGCAAATACAATTAGAGAAATGTGAAGGCTAAAAATATGACACGTGTGTGCTGGAGTGTGGGCGGGAGCCCTTAGCGACACGCACAGTATATATTGGTTTTACAGCAACACACTATCCGCTGTTGTGGCACTTCAATAACTACTGTATCGTTTCTTTTCTTTTTAACACTAACGGCCAACTGTGATTCTTTCTGACCTTTCTGACTGGATAGTTGGACAAAAAAGAGCTGAGAGACACCACAAAGGAGAAGTGTAAGAAAAGAGAAACTGGAGACAAAGCATGAAAATGACTGAGAGGAGGCATTGGCAAAGTGTTACACCTGCTACTGCCCACACCTACTATCACATCTACCATCATAGATTTTTACTGACGCCAAGGCAAATCCATGTTCAACAGAGGTCCTGTAGTAATGGACACAGTTGTGGCAGAAAAAGAGGCATATTAGAGGGAATTACTACGACTCTGCTTCCTCCAATGATGCATGCCCGCCTTAGATTAGTGGATTAGTGTTTGTGTGCACAGAAAGTGAATTTTACTTGCGTTAGTCTTAGTTGTTCGCCTCGTGCAGCCAGGAGCTTTACGGCTCAACGCGCCGCTCAATATCTTCAAGGTGAGTCTATCTGTGAATCCAGAAGGGATGCCCTAACCCTCACCGCACAGTGTAATCTCTATCTAATCCCACCATTCAATCGTTGCAGCGGTTCCAGTTTAGGTCCTCCTGACGCACGGTGATGGTGGTCCTGAATAATTAAAACGACTCTGACAGCCGTGCGGGGCGGTCCGTTTCCATGACGACTGCTCTCCCGGTGCCCTCCCCACCCTGAGGACTAACGTAAATCTGCTGTCTGCTTAATGTCACAGTAACAACAGCAGAGTGATACACACACACACACAACTTGACGCAACAAAACACCGGCTGAGTGGGCGGTTAAGTCAATGGGAACTTTTGATTCTCCGTTCTACGTGCTGTCACGTCTCCAGAAGGGATTCACTCTCGAGTGAAGATACTGCATATTAAGGGACAGTGGAGACACAAACACAGCTTCATACAGCGGTCACACACACACACACACACACACGTTTCCTGTTCTCTGACTATTCACAGATTCGAAGTCTTGCCGTGTAAAAGATTTGAAGTTGTCATTGAAGACCTGGTGAGCTGAGAACTGACCACAAACCGGTTCGGTAGGTCACGGTGAGTCAGTGGGGCCGTGCGTGGGATTATTTGAAAATTTCAGTGAGAATATTTTAATGATGTCCACAATCTTTTCTGACAGTATGTTGACGCATCCACGGAGAGTGAGACTCCCTCCACCACACACACACATAACTATATCTCCTTATCACTCTCTGACACACACACACACACACACACACACACACACACACACACACAAACACAGACACACCACTACTCAATTACCCTTTAACATCAAATGGTTCATCAGTTCCCCAGGCCATTAGACAGTGTATTAACCTTATCTACCTGTAGATGAAGAGGTATGGGTGTGACAGTTATAGCCTTGCCCCAGTCAGAGCCGCTGCTCGAAAAATATGCTGTGTACTTTCAGCGCAGTGTGACGCCGGCTTATCAGGCCCCAAGAAACTCAATAAAATTGGGATTATGACGCAGTGAGAGTTATTGTCAAAAGTGCTTATACCAGATTTTAATCATTTCGCTCAATTAATATGTTGCTACGTTTTGTGGGCGATGACTATCAGGGGCTGTGAGATGTTATAACACCGGGCCCAGCGTGGGATCTGAAAAGCCAAACCTCCAGTACATATTCCCAAACTCAGTGAGTCTCAACTGATCCGCGTATGCTTCACTGGTGCGAAACACACTTTGTTGCAACATAAGTGAATCATTTAGCGAACTCAAAACTTGTATAATAAACAACAAAACATCCTTTAATCCGGTTAAATGAATTCTTCCTTCTATTTTGGTAGAGGGACCTCGATGAAGGCTATTCCCACGCCTGAAATGTGTTTGTGTCAAGGTTGAAGACTTTTCTTTTTCTTTTCTGTTCTCCTCACATACTGCCTCAGGCCCCCCAAGTGTTGGCAGAGGTAGAAGGAAAGCCATGATTGTCTGCGTCGACAACTTGTACTGGCGCCTGTCTGTTGTGTGTGTTGTGCCTGTCACTTTTTATGTAATGTTGTTTTTTAATACTCGCTGTGCAAAGTTTTCTCACAACAACATTGTACATGTCCTCCAAAAGGTTATGCACCGTTGATTCATACTCGATCTACACATGGCCAGCTTTGATGAATGTTAACGGCATTTATAATAATCTAAAACCACTTTGTTTATGTTAATGTATGTTAAGTTTTGGTCCTGGTTAAAAAAAAATGTTAAAAATGAAGCTGAAAACTCACAGGAGACAACCCGGGTCACCAGAGTTGAAGCCAGGTGTATAAACCCACCCACCACCCCGGCCTCGACGCCCACTTGATTCCTATGATATCATACAAAATTACAGTGCTTTCCTTTCCGTAACTACAACTACTGCTGTGAAACCAACTGCCCGTTGGGACAAACGAGTTGAAACCTGTAACTGTAGTCCCCAATCCATATGAATTATCATCCCCTTCCCTTCGCGTCCGCTGTGACTGACCAAAACGACGAGCCCTCGGGCTGCGGCTCAGCTGAGAAGAACTGCTCGAGGCTGTCCCTGATACCTGTGATCCTGCAAAAAGAGCTTAAACCAATGTTCTGTCAACCCAACAGGCTACAGCAACACTGTAGGGGGATCACAGGGTAAATCCACTGAGACGCTCTCTGGCAGCATGTCAGGCAGAAGGCCCCCCCGACAGAAGAACGGTTATCAGGAACGTAGTTTAAAACACTGCTGTGATAATAACCTTTTTTCAACCGGCTGCCTCTTTATGTGAAGTGATTGGTAGCCTCGGGGCGCGCACGTGCACACATTACCGTGGTAAGCTGCTAATGCTGTTTGTGTGTTTAGGGTTGTGCGATTGCTCGTAGTGCAGGGGGAGCGTTAAGCCGGGCCCTCTGATTAGTTATAGATTTTCAATAACGTCAGGTGAGAGAAGGTGTTAATGTTCTCTGCTTCGGTACCGTGCTGCTTGAATGTCTATGTGGTGCTTTTCCCTTGAATCACAAAGGAAACCCCTTCAAAATAACACCAGAGGTTTGGACGTCCGTGTAGCCTGTGTTGATGAAAAAAACATAAACATTCAAGATTCAAGTCACGTTAATAACTCTCTTCACCTTTCCTCCATCCTTTTCTTTGTGGTAGGATAGTAGGAGAGAAATGAAATGTTTATCTGCAGAGTTCCAGGTGAAAAGACATGATGATGATGACCCTGTTCCCTGAAGTTTCAGTGACATTGTTTCCCGTTCAATTTGAAATCTTCCTCTCCCCCTCAACTAACATAAAACAGGATACGCCTCATCACCTCGACTTTAACATCTTATGGTCATAATGGCGAGCACGCCGCGCCGTTCTCCTCTGTTCCCCCCACCTCCTCGTCATCAACCTCCTCCACATCCTTGTCATCCAGCTCCTTTTCCACAATCATTACCACCTCTTGTCGTGTTCACGGGGCCCAGGTACAATACTAATCACGACCACTACTGTCCGAGATGCTACACCTCCCTTAATTGCTCTTTTTCTTGTCGCCCACCCTTTTCTCTCGTTTATCTCTCCCCGTACTTGCTCCTTTTTTCCTCTGATTGTCTTTTGTTTCGATTCACGTCGAGGAGTGGAGCTTAACGTTGAGTTTTTTATTTGTTGCATGTGTGCAGGTGTGCAGGTGTGCGTGGTCGTATGATGAAGTGGCGCATAAATGCATGCGGCCTGATTGTATCTGATGTGACAGACCTCAATTGGACGAGCCGTTTCACTATCTCACCGCAGACAGGCCGTGACAGGAGGGCGGACAAAGTGGCGGAGGGGAGAGGCAGGGGGAGAGTCGGGGAGGGGGGGGGGGGGGGGGGGCTCTGCAGTGGATGGATGGAAAGACAAAGCGTGGCAGGGAGAGTGGAAGAAGGGAAAGGATGGGAGGCGAAAAAGGGAATGGAAGGTAGAGAGAGAAAGAAAGAGGGAGACACTTGGAAACGAAGCACAATGAAAGTGGATGATGGGAGGGGAGGTTATGAAAAAGAAAAAAAGAAGAAAGCAGATTAAGATGGAAAAAACGTTGATGATGCAAGAGGAGGGGATGAGAGCGAGGGAAATGGTTGGTGGGATACAGACGAGAGGAGAGGAGGCAAAGAGAAGGGAGGAGAGGAAGGGAAATGGGGCGTTCCGTCATGCTTGTGTTTCCAGACGACAGAGCGGCACCTCAGGGCCCTAAAATGATCACCGGGGTGACGGGGGCCCCTCACTATCCTCCCAGAAGACCCCCCTCCCCTCTGTTACTGTGGCATCCAAGGGATCTCTTCACTAATTCATAACAGAGCGCTGGGCTAAATACTCGTTAGCCACCCACTGTTTACTTTTCTTTATTTAGTGTCATTAACGCCCCCCCCCACTTCAAACTGCTCTCTGTGTGTGTGTGTGTGTGTGTGTGTGTGTGTGTGTGTGTGTGTGTGTGTGTGTGTAGAGTGATTTGGGGTGGGCATCATAACACCCTCACCTAGAAACCCATCCCAGGGAGATGCTCAGAGGATCCGGATCATTCCACTCTCCGCTCACACTCAACACCCACACACACACACACACACACACACACAGCGAGCCCCCCACGCTGCACCCCCTTAGACTAACCGGTGACTCAGGTGCTTCCCGCCGATGATGTTCCGCTCAGATGCTAGTCAGGTCCAGACGGCAGCCAGATCGACGGGAATGGGTATTTTCACACTCCTCTCTTTCCCCTTCTTTCAGTCACCTCTGTTGAACGGCAAGGCCTCGCTGCACAGACAGACGAGCCGATGAGGAAGAAGAAAGGAGACCTGCCGAGTCACTGGAGGAAGAGGGATAGTGTCATCTTCATCTTCATTATCATCTTGGATGTTTATTGAATCCACATGGCTGCCAGCTGAGAGCTGATTTGTTTAGAGGGGTAACGCAAGGAACATACTTCTCATTGACTTTTCAAGCCCACAGACAGACAAGGCTATTTAAAAAAAAAAAAAAAAAATTGGGTTGAGTGTCACGTACCCAGTTAGGCATATTATGGTAGCACCGTGGCAGGAAGGTTGAGGTGACCTGGCCGGGTGGCTTTGGTGTTAAGGACATAAGGAGATGATTGTGGGATGCCTGGATTCTAGTCCTCGGCCCAGCGTGTCTCCTGGCCCTACAGATGTGTTTTAATAGACGGTGACAGCGTAACACACACACATAAACATAGTCCCTATGCGTCATGCCCTGTCCTCCAACACGCCTCCACTAGCGGAGGGGCGTCCTGCCCACCTGTGGCTTCTGACTCCTGGAGCCATCCATCTTCTCTCTCGGTCACCATTTCTCTCTCCTACCAATCTCCCATTCCTCTCTTTCCGACCTGTGGTTCTGAAATAACCCATCCTCTTATATTTCTGTTGAACTTTCCAGAAAGGAAAAAAAAAAGAACCTTTGCTCTAAAGAAGGTTGAGAAGTTCAAGACTCAAGCAAAAGCAAAGGCAAGAGGAGGACAATTCCCGGAGGAGCCGCGCAGACTTTCAGAACGGTAAGAGTTCGGCCATTTTGAATTTGATTGCTCGCTTCCTCCATCGCTTCCAGATGTGGAGAAAAATTCTTATTACATCTGTTTACTTTGATAATGCAAAGGTTTTAGAAAAAAGTCTAAAGGCTCTCTGGGTGTATAAAATGATGGTGGTTGTTGTTCTAATAGAGTTAGATAGGAAAAAGTAAGTAAGAAAGTAAGAAATGTGGATATGATGGTTTGGAAAATGTTTGGCAAAAGTGCTTTATTTGGGTTGCTGTTGAGATCTGTTCATTTATATTTACTAATATGTTTATATTGTTGTATTGGGGTTCTGATGATGGTTGGACCATGTGATAAAATTATATTATATTAGCCACAATCAGATCAATTCTGTAGTCAGCTGCTCTCATGCCAAATAAATGATAAATGATGCTGTCTCACTTTTTCCTCTCTTTCACTCTCTCTACATTATGGGCTTTTTGCTGCTCTCTTTCCCCATCCATCTGTTGGTTGTTGGACATTGAGGCAGCCATATGCTCTCTATGTATAAATCATCCCCATCAATCCTCTCCCTGTTGTTGCTGCTAAAACATGGATTAAGCGCATTTCCCTGGAACAAGCCTTTGAGGGCTTCTCTGACTACGCCGAGAGAGAGAGAGAGAGAGTGATCTTTTATTATCTTTTTTTCCTTTCCTTTCCTTGTATTCACTTTTCTTCAGAAATATTCTTTCCCGCCTGTAACCAATTTCATCATATTTGACCTTTTGTATTTCCTGCACACCATTACTGCCTTGTGCCCCCAACTATTTGTACTGGCAGTGAAAAGACACATTTAAACTGTAATAAGCGTTTGTGCTTGTGTAGTGAACGTGTTCTGCACTGATAACTGAGGGTCAACATTAGGTCTGTCTGTAAGGTCATTTGTTCATGACTTGAACAGTTCTTCCTCAGTGGAGAATCATCGTTATAACTTTAACAAATAACAAACAAACCTCTTCTCTAAGGATAGAAGGGATGTGCATGTGTGTGTGTGTGTGTGTGTGTGTGTGTGTGTGCGCACATGCTTTGGTCTCCTCTGCATGATTCAGTGATTAGTGAGTTGTCTCCAAGCCTGTCTGTGGCTGTCGTTTGGACACAGATGAGCTGTCCCTCATTAGTACATGTGCCTAGTGGAGAGCCAACGAAAGTGAGTCATTCAACACGCACACATACAGATCACGAACACATCGTTTTGTGAGCATATTTAGAGTATCATCAGCTTGCTGACCATGATTTAGGCTGTTCAGCAGGAGTGTCACTAGCAGCAAACACAGTTTGGTGACACTTCTCCACAGGAAGCTGTGTTTATTTGTGGCTCATCTTCTTCGGCAACATGATAGCTAGTTTGCTTCATGCTTATCACGGTTAACATGATGAGTCAGTCTCAACTAGATTCACAGACAGGTGCCAGAAATGTTGATGCAACAGTAGCATAGTGTATACCAAAGGAGTTTTAGTAGGTGTAGATCATTATGGGCTTTTGTTGCAGGATGGTCAGTCGAGGGCAAATGGGTGATGTGAGAAGGAAGACTTTTTCAAGAAGAAGAACAACTTTGGTTATTATTGGTATGTAAGTTGCCATTAGTGGTGGCAGTAATATTTCACTAAGACAACATACACATGACTATGCTTCCTTTCCCCCTGGAGTAGTGCTGGGCTAAATAATTATTTCAACATTTGAGACTCAATTGTTGGCACAATACATTTGTGCTGATGTACATGGACCATAGTGCAATGTAAAAGTAACTGTTCCATGTGTGAAAACATCAGGTATATTAAACAGGCTTACTTGAGAGAAAGAGAGACAGACACACACACACCCATATTGTCTGTGGATGCTGTGTGTGAATTATTGATAGTGTCAGCCTGCTTAAAAATGCATCCCCAACCTTTCTATCGCACAGAGAGAGGAAGTACCAATTAGTGTTCGGATATGAGGGGAGACAGAGGGTAATTATCGGTATGGTAAACACAGCAGTCCTCGTACTCTTTGGAAGACCAATGTGTGCAGACACACATTTCCCCACCGCAACATATTCTGCAGGCACAAATCCCAAATTCACATCTGTTTACACATCTATTATTGAAAACCATAATGTTAAATATCATCCGAAATTATCAAGACATGATCCAGATGGTTTGGCTTTAGAGGATGAGAGGAGAGGAAATGTGGAGTGGGGAGTGAGAATGAGATGGAGTGGCGGGTTTATTAGACATGAATGCGAAAGGAAAGGGGGGATGATGCATGATTATGAAAACATAGACGCAGAGACGAAACACTCAGACGAGCCACTTAACATAGACCATTTCATGTTCGAGTACAACATGATCCTGAATTCATTGAACGCATTTTATATATTGATTTGCTCATCGGAGTGAGGTGGTTACACGCCAATGTCTGAGCACGCCGGTTACGACTGGATGAATGACAAAGTATGCACAGGTATGCATGGAGGGACAGAGGGATGGGGAATGGGAGCAACATGGGAGAAGGCAGAGGAAGTGAAGTCAGGGGTGTGGAGAGAAGAAACACCTCACAACTAGATGTAATGAAGCTTGAGACGTTGATGGACAAATCTTGTACATGCAACAGGCAAGTCAGAGTGTCACACTTGTCTCCTGCCATTAAAACTAGAGCGACAGAATAAAATGTTGCAATTATTTGCCATTACTAGGAAGCATTTAGATGGTTTCTATCCAGTAGCAGTGTCTCTCTCTCTCTCTGAGTAAAGGTGAAATAATACATTTCAACCACTCCCATTACAGTATCTCTTTTTTTCCAGAAATGATTGGAATAGAATTACAATTTAACACTTTTACTTTTTTCATCAGTTGTTAAATCCGTGTTTTTTCCCCCATTAGAGACGACTGACCCATTTATATAATTCAGTATATTTCCCCACTGAGCTGTCACTCTGTCTAAGTCAGCCTCAGTAAGGATAAGAGAGGGGAGCGTATAGCATCAGTAATCAAATCATCAGCACCATAAAATTAAATAAATGTCACCATGAAGTCAAGTTAGGATAAAAAAAAGGTGTCATCATGAGGGTAAGTAAAGCAGGTGTAGGTGCGATAAAGGTGAAATCTGAATTTCTCATATAGTCATTATGTGTGGACACACTTCATGAAGCGTGTAAGCAAAAAAAAAAAACAGGTTAAAAGCTGTTCATTTGGCAGATATGTTTTGTTTTGTGCTTGTCTTGTTTGTATGTGTGTAACCTTGTGTTTACTAAGGCGTGACTGCTTGGTTGCTCGATGTGTAGTGGTATGTGTTTGATGCTTAATTATAACCTGCACGCTCTATCGATTCTTTCTTTTAATCTAAGAAAACAAGACTTAGCGCAGACATTTATTTTTACATTTACAATAATTGTGTCTCTGTTTATAAAGGCTAACTAGACTGTTGAATCTGAATTCTCCACAGTGTGCCTTCATGTCTACTTCAGGAAGCGGTATCATTACACACTGACTTGGTATCGCTTGATCAACTCAGACTTAAAACACATTCGCGATGCCTAAAAAAGCCTCACTTCAGCTACATGGAACCTTTATGAATACTGATTTAATCCTTATATCACATTTCGTCTAATTATAATGCAATTTGTGACCGCGCTGACAGGGTGGAAAGTGAAATCTTCCGAATAAAGATCCTCCTGGCAAGTTGACAGTTTTAACAGAAAGGGTTGAGGTTAGCTGTGAAAATAGTTTTCATCACATTTCTGTGTGATTCTCATAATCTTGGGTCCTTTTAGAAAACCAATATAGACATTCAGTAAATAGAATAAATACAAAGGATATTGTGATCAGATGGGACAGGAAAGCAATGAGGCGGTTGTGGGAGTTGACGTGTAGAAAGGAAGGAAAAGACTAGAATAGTGAGGAAGAGTTCAAAGGTGGAAGGGATATACAGTATCAGTTTTGAGCAATTATAAAAATACTAACATGAAAAGTCTGACACAACCATTTTCTGTGTTGCTGGCAAATTGCATCACCATTACATTACATTACAGTCATTTATCAGACGCTTTTATCCAAAGCGACTTACAATAAGTGCATTCAACATACGTAGGCAAGAAAACTACTAGTACTAAGTGCATTTCCTTCCTAAACAAGCATCTAAGAGCAGAACCAGTGCTAAGAGTGCAATAAGTTAGCTACCTACGTTTTATTTAAACAAATGAGATAAATAAGTAAATCTAATAAAGAGCTAATAAACAAGAGCTCAGACAAATAGATGAAGACAAATAAGCAAGTGCTAAGAGGAAGGGTCAGGGTAGTGTTTCTTGCATTAGATTAAAGTATGATTACATTACATTACATTACATTACATTACATTACAGTATCAAGGCAGTAACACTAATGCATTGCAGTTACACCAAATAATAGATTACAGATATGTTTGAGGAAAAAAACATATCTGAAGGGAAAAAACATTTTGATTGCGAGATTAAAAACACAAACAACATTTTACATTTGAAATAATTACTATAATCAAGACGCCCAGTAATCAAAAAGTAGATCAGTAATTTAATGATCTTACAGAGCTGAACTGATTGATTGAACTATGTGGCTTACTCATTAGAATTTCAAGCAGGTAATCAGTAATTAGTTACATATTGCATTTCAAAGAAACCCTCGCATCCAAACTGCTATGAAGTTCAATAGATTTACCTACCGTTCTCACTTTCTACTCTCTCTCTCTCCTTCAGAGGAAGATGACAAGGAAATCCCACACTAGGAGAGCTCTGACCCCGCTGTGTACAGAACTGAAGGTACGAAACGCACTTCCTGTTCCCTTAGCATCTACTTCCTGTTAGGTGTAGTTGAAATGATCTGAGGCATGCATATTCTGTTTCTTTTATAAAAACTTCATTTATTTATAAATTTATTTATTTGTATATCCCTTTTATGAAAATCCTATACGGTCTGATTACCATTTGAAATTATTTTAATTGTAAATCAGCATTGCAAGTTTCACAATGAAGCAGAATTACCTGAACCACTTTTCTCGCTACTGCATTTTAATTTCAGCTACTTATTCTGGAAATCAGCTGCATCAGAACAATGCTGTGTGATTTATTTAACCATTGACATTTCAGAAAGGTTTGCAATATCTGTATCTCCTCACTCACGGTACACAGGGTGTTTTTGCAATACCTTCAGATGCTGTGGTTTTGAGACAATTATCTAAATGTGGTGTGTATTTCCCTGCTGAGGTCTAGCAGAGGTGAATATACTGAAGCGTTCATTCCAAATATATACACATATATATATCGAAAGGCACTATTATTAAATATTCCAAAACCCCAAATGTTTGCAAACTGTTTTTTCAGCTAATAACTTCAACAATGTTCTTTAATGAGTTTTACTTTGAAGCCTACAATCATTTTCACAGAATAGGTATCAGGCTTTGTTTTATTGATGATGTCACAATTTGCAGTGACATCATCATGTTTCTATCAAGGAAATATGAAACCGTGGCAATCATGGATGATGAGTTTGAAATGACATTCAGTCAGTTAAAATACTTAGTTTTATAAATTGCTGGTGACAGATAATGTAGAAAAGCTGACTTTCACAGACATTGATTTCAAAAGCTCAGATTTGGGAGAAGCAGTTTTCTGGGTTTGCAAATTGGATGAAGCAGTTTTTAGTTTTTTGTGTGTTGCACAAGCTGTCATGCTGCGTTCATTAGTTTGTGTATTTAAAGATGGTTGAAATAATAACATCCCAGAATATTTTTCAATATAATGTAGCATGGTACATTGTTTTGAAGTGTCAGTTATTACTTTTTCTCTACCACTACGGAGCAGCTATTGCTATATAGTAATTTGAGATTAAAGGATGAGCATTTCTTGGTTTTGTCAACACATTTTGCTTTAACTCTGAGAGGAATGTCTTAGTGAGTAAATCCACTCACTATGTTCAATTTATAATCAAAATACAATGCAACAAAATTAGTCTCTCTCTTCTAGAAATTAGATACCAGATAAGCAATTTTCTCAAGTGTTTTGTTATTCCTTCAGCTAATGGCAATTCCTTCTGCAGAGGCACGCATTCCTCATTTTTAAAAATATCTTGTTAAAGTCTGAGCTTGACTCTCTACATGACCCCAGAAAAAAACATTCGGCTAATCAGACAGCCAGTTAGATAACCTCACAAAAAAGTCACTTGCTTATTGGAATGACTTAGACTTAACTGTAACATTTCACTGCAGCAAACTTTCAGTTTTCATTTATATTTATATTTATTATACTAATCTATACAATCAATTTATTTATTTATTCACTGTGAGGGCATTTACATAATATTCCACTATGTGATGTGTGAACTTACCACTGCTTAGAGATAGATTCCATGTTATTTCATCATTTTTTTATTTCATGTTGTGTGTGAGATGAGAGAGATAGAGAGAGAGAGAGAGAGAGAAGCAATACTGTGATATGTGTGCATGTGATTGGTTGTGTGCAAGCTGTTTGTGTGAGGGAATGTGTGCATGTGATTGGTTGTGTGCATGCTGTTTGTGTGAGGGAATGTGTGCATGTGATTGGTTGTGTGCATGCTGTTTGTGTGAGGGAATGTGTGCAATTGTGCTTGACTGCACACAATGATACATGGGAGGATTGTAATGAAGCATTGATGATGCAAGATCAAAGTTTTCTGGGTAGTAACCATGGCAACAACACAACCCTGTGTAGGTGGATCTTAGGAGAGGCTGGTGTGATGCAGTGGGGGGGTCACAGATGGGTAGGAGGGAGGTGACAGCTCCTAGAGACAGACTTGTCCAAACTTTCAGTGCTCATGTCAAATTGTCTCAAAGCTCCGGTGGTGTAATTCTACAGCCCTCTCTCACTTCCTAGTTATACCTTTCAGAGAGGTTCTGTTTTTCACCCTCTTTAGTTATGTTTCTGCCAACCTGTCAAGCACATTTTATGCAAATCTTTCAAATGTTGCAAAAAATGAAACCTGAATTAGGCGTGTTTTTATCAGCTGGGTTGAAGTGAAAGTCCTTGCCTCATTAAAATGCTTATGTAATAACTCATTAAAATGTAATAAAATATATCTCGAAAGGGGTTGAAAATGAAATAAAACCTCTTTACTGCAAGAAATTGCTGGATAATGTTATAATATCATATTACTACGTTAACTGGCAAGTGGTATAACATATTGTTAACCAATGATGTAATAATAGTATTGACTAATACTATAATAGCTTGTGAGAATACGAAGAAGGTAATACGTTGACTTATTACATTATTAGCCAATATTATTGTTACATCATCAGTAAAATAATTGTTACAACTTCATTAAGAAAATAATACCCAGTTAATGCGATATTTTTACATGTATTACATAAAGTGGTTTTATTGTTTTTTCCCAACCCATGTAGAGGGACATTTTATTTTGACAAGTTATTACCAGCAGATATTACATATCCCTTATTACAAGCTCCTGAATGTTAAACAAAGACCCCCAGAGGGAAAAATGGGAAGTCTTTTAAGAATTGATTAGTATTGGGTAACTTGTTGTTGATCATTAATAACACATACACTTTATATATAATTTTTTAGGGGCAACTGTTTTGCAATAAAACTGAACCAATTGTCCAATCACGCCTACGTCATTATTTATTCAACAAATGCATTTGCTATTTACTGCATAATTTCTTTATTGATAAACAACGAATCAGTTCCAAGCAAAATAAAACAAAACATAAAAACTTTTGCATTGTATCATATTTGGCCATTCCCAATCAGATTTACTACATCATGATTTGATAAAAGTACTCGGTTGGAAACCCAGCTTATGTTTCTCAATTATTCAGAACAGTTGAATTCTCTCAAAGCTCCTGTGGCGTAATTGTAAATCTTCTCCAATTTATTATCTTAAACGTTGTTTTATTCTGTCTGTCTCTCGCTCTCTTTCTCTCATTCTCCCTCACTCTCTCTTCCTATTTCCATCTTTCAGGGAGTTTCTGTCACTCTTTCACACACACACACACACACACACACACACACACACAAACACACACACACTGGTGGTTAATCCCAGGTGGGTCAAAGGGTGGTGAGTGGTTGTTGGGAGCGACAACAATGTCCCTGGTGCTCTCTCTCTCTCTTTCTCTATTTCTTTTTCGTTCTCTCTCGTCATTTATCAAAGCGTGTGTGAGAGAGAACACGGGCAAAGTCATTATAGCCAAAATGTGAAAATGTGTTCGTGTCTATGGATAAACAAGAGTTTGAGCAATTCTAGTTTCAGTGATTGGACTCTCAAAGAGTAATGCATTATTCACTATAATCCTTAAGGGCTGGAATAGAAGAAATGCTGTCACCACAACTCCACAGCAAGCACCTCTGAAGACTTTGATATGAGAGATGTGAGAGAAGACGAAGAAGAAGAGAGAAGAAGAGAGAAGCAGGAAACGGAAAGGGCAGAGTAGATTACAACTGCTGGTTTTGTTTGGTGTCGCCCTTTAATCTTTTAACGCACCAGAGAAACTGAGGCTCAGTCAGCTTAACCCGTGAGCCGTGAACTACATCGGTAAAAGAAGAAGAAGAAGAAGAAGAAGAAGAGGGGGAGACGTGCGCGCTGCACAGAGCGGGGGTGGGGGAGAGAGAGGGAGTGTGTGAACGAGGGGAATGGGGAGCGGGAAGAGAGGGGCAGGAGGAGGAGGAGGAGGAGGAGATGGAGGTTTAGGAGCTGTGGGTATTCAGAGTGAGCAAGTGACTTACTAAACAGGACGTCTGTCTCACTGCCTCTCAGCTCAAACCAGCTCTGCGCTACGCTCAACAGGAACCTCGCACCCCAGAGACTAGCTTGTCTTTTCATTTCTCCTCTCTTTCTCTTTCTCCACCTGTCTCTCTTTCTCCCTCTGTTTTTCTGTTTTTTCTCTGCCCAGTTCTCCCTCTTGCAGTCCTTTTTGCCCTAATCTCAATATCCTACCCTCACACCCTCCCTCTCCTTCTTCCTCCCTCCCTCCCTCCCTCCCTCCCTCCCTCCCTCCCTCTCTCCCTCCGTCCCTCCCTCGCCTCATCTCCCTCTTTCTCTTTCTGTCTGAAAACAGCATCAACAGCAGAGCCACAGTAACAGCACATGCAACAGGGTGCAGACAGCACCCTCTGCTCCGCCACCCCTCCTCTCTGACTCTCTCCTCTCTCCCAGAGGAGGACTAGAGGGAAGAAAAAAAAGAGCAGAGGAGAGCAGCAGAGCGGGTGAAGATCTGTGAATTTTCTTTTCCCCACTCCTTTCAGTCACAAGATCAGAAGAGGAAAAAAAGTGAAGGAAAACCGGTGGAAAGGAGTTGGAATTCGTCCTGCGCTCTCCTCCAAACTGAGAAAGCAGACGTGAAGCCAGAGAAGAGGCAGACGGACTGATCAGGCTAGTTCAGCAGGCAGTGGAGTTGAGGCTGAAGTGATGATGCCACCTGTAGCACTAGTTTGATTACAGAGCCTCTGACAGCCTCCCAGCCGCCGCGTGGCTTCCCCACTTCCCACATCTCCCTGACCGAGTTCTCCACACCGATGGCTTCCAAGAAGAAGTGGGCTGAGCGGAGGGAGCTGCGCAGGGAGCGGGCGTTCTCCACCCGGGACGATTCATCGGTCACGTCCGGGACGTCTGGGCCGGGCCGTTCGACCACTAGGGGGCGTTTCTCTGAGTCGTGGAAGAGGCTCAGCTCCAGAGGGGGGTCCACCAAGAGGGGGGCGCTCAACTCTCAGCAGCCACCGGTAAGATGCTTCGAGGATACACAGACCCCCTCGACGCGCCTCCCCTCTAGGCCGATCAATGACCTGGGTGCAGGGGGTGAAAGGGAGAGGAAAGGCTGGTGTCAAGATGGTTCAGCGCCTGGGGGGGGAAGTTAAGCAGTTGTGAGGGATTAACAGGTAAATGGGGTAGAGGAAACCGGAGGACATTGTTTTCACTAGAGGGTGGTATCATATGTTAAAGGAATACACCGAGCTTTGGGGAGATTGGGCCGTTGATGCTAGTTGGTGCCAGACCCTGGACTGGTACCTTGAAAAATGAGGTGGTGTCAATTTATTGGGTGATTTATTTTGTATATGATACAAAACTGCATCAACAGCACATTGTAAGAGATTCACTGAAAAAGAAATCATGCATATATTTTGTTATATTTTATATTTCATAAGCCTCATTAACCTTTGCCAGGCCTAGTTAGTGTGGGATCCTGTCCTCACAGTGTCTAGCCATAACCAGAATATTAAATGTCAGGAAAACCTCCCAGCCCAGGACCCCAGCACTGTGGCCAACTTATCTGAGTGTGCCACTGCCGCTGTCTGCGTAGCAGTGAAAATTATATATTTTGCAGAACTCGGTGTGCTCAAACACTTTGCTAATATAAATGTACAAAAAGTAAAGAAACTGCACAAGAGTGATGCAGTAATTTACTGACAGGGCGGCTCCCCCAGGGTCCGGCAATGATGAAAACTTACACTTAGACTTATTCGCTCCATTGCTCAATGCTAACACTTTTAGTAATAAAACGTTGTGAACGGTGAACGTATTTAACAACTAGGCTCAGGTGATCAGTGATGGATCAAAGATGGTTGATGCAATATCCGGTTAAACACTGAGGAAGTGGACAGGGGTGTAACTGTAGAAAAATCATGAAGGACATAAAATGAATGAGTACTGGGGAATGCCAATAAATGAAGAGGAAATCAGTGGTTCCAATCGGTTTAAGTACTAGAGTTTGAGGACAAGTGAAAGGATGTCAACCGCCAGTAAACTGCAAGAAGAAGGTTATGTAGCGGCAATGCATTTTATACTGAGTAATGTTGGTCGGTTGAAGAGAGAAATACAATTGTTTCAAAATTTCTGGCTAAATACAACTACAGAATCTGTACAGGTGAATTGTAGTGTTATTCAGGTATTTGTACATTTTCTGAAAGTTTTTGAGATTTTGACTCAATGCAAAAACTATTTGAAACCCTTTGAATAATTCAATATCCCTCCCTGACTCTCTCTTTTGCTCTTTCTCTCCATTCCCCTCTTTTCCTCTTGTCTCTTGCATCTGCCTCAAGGCGTTGGGGTGTTTGGAGTGTGCTGAAAGTTTAATGTATACGCTTTTGGCAGCTTCTGGGGATCATTTCTCCACGGTCATTCTGGCAATGATGAAATTTCCCAGTGAGCTGATTTGGATATGGATCTATTTATGAAATGTAGAACTTTATTGATGTTCATGGATCAAGGTCAGGATAAATAAAGCTGGCTGGTGCTCGTGGACTATCACATACTTAACCAATCTGTGGGATGAATTTTGGCAGAGATATTAGAGCCCGGGAGATGTGTGGGATGCAGAGATACCAACGGAGGGAGATTGGACATCCCTTGCTGATTTTTCAGCTGTGCAGTGACCAAAGGCATTTCACATTGCACACATATTGCAGTATACCCATTTTTTGAGGGGGAAATTTTATTTAAGCAATGCTAAGTGTGAAGTAGAATTATTGTCAAAGATGTTATTCGGTCCAATGCAAAATGCAAGATATAAAATCTTCTCACAAACTATCTATCTTTACCTTTATGTGCATTAGTGCGTGGGTGTGTGTGTGCATGTGTGTGCACGTGTGAGAAGAGAGGCTAAACCTGGCCCTGTGGGGATTTGTGTTGCTTGGATATGAACCACAGAGTGATACTCCCACAACAATACTGCTAGCTGCGAGATACTTCAAATCATTAGGCATTTATTATGACCAGGAGGCTCTATTTTTGTGTGTGTGTGTGTGTGTGTGTGTGTGTGTGTGTGTGTGTGTGTGTGCGTGTGTGTGTGTGTGAACGCATAAGTGAGTTACTGTGTGAGTGAGTCGGTGTGTGACTGACTGAGTGAGAGACTTCGACACTCACCATTTGTACTGAATGAGTGAAAGAGCAAGACAGCGGAGACAGAGTGAGCGAGAGGAGCTGTGAGAGAATTTGACACTGAGGATTTAAAGTTCGGACAAGTCTGTCTCTCCTACTATAGCTGACACGTTCCTCACCCCGCATGCTCAGGGGCGCCTCCCCCACCACACCCCTTAACCTATCGTTTGTGTGTGTGTGTGTGTGTGTGTGTGTGTGTGGAGAGTGAGAATGTATAGAGAAGAATGTGTGTGTGTGTGTGCGCGCCTGTGCTGTGTGGTCACGCATGCTTGTTTCTTTATTGCCATGTGAATGCCCTGCAGTTCATCTAGCCATCTGTGGATCATGGAGGCCTTCTGCTTCAGTACTTCTAGATAGCCCCCTCACTTTCTACCACAAGAAGACAATGGTTTTCAGGTTCGGTCTCTGTGTGTGTGTGTGTTTATGTGTGTGTGTGTGTGTGCATACTTTTATGAACGAGCATGTGTGTATGCTGGTCGTGGTGACTGTCCCTAGGAGAATGTAACCATTGAGATAAGATGGCAGTGTCAGAGCCCGATGGTGTTTGGCCGTAATGAGCCTCCTTTAATGTCACTGTGGGACCACGATTGGCTTCAAAACAAACATTTATGCCCACTGTGATCGCCCCTGCCACCGAAGAATCACTTCAAAAGCCCCCATAACCTATTTATCTCCTTTCTCCAGCGGTCTTCAGACGCTGAGCATGCATGAATAAATAAATATATAAACAATTTATTTGATTAACTTTATTGCAACTTTTTTTATTTTTATTGCAACTTTAATGTGATTATTATGATCAAACTGAAAATATTTTGATTTGAGTCCTGTAACTAC